>VXBL01005097.1:636177-675575 GCA_013400195.1 Aramus guarauna | reverse complement strand
TTTAACAAGGTAAATTTATTTGAAAAGAGGTGTAAGTTTTTGTCCTGCCTTCTGCTGAGATAGAGTTAATTTTCTCTCTAGTAGCCAGCATAGTGCTGTGTTTTGGATTAAGTATGAGAATAATGTTGATAGCACACTGATGTTTTATTTGTTGCTAAGTAGTTGTAGTGCATTCACTAAATCAAGGACTTTTCAGCATATCATGCCCTGCGAGGGGCACAAGAAGCTGTGAGAGCACAGCCAGGACAGCTGACTCATACTGGCCAAAGGGACGTTCCCTACCATAGAGCGTCATGCTCCGTATAGAAGTGGGGAAGCTAGGTGGAACGTGGGATTGCTGGTCAGAAACAGACTGGGCATCAGGTTGATTTTTTTTCGTTCTGCATATAGTGAGAAATTGCATTGGTGCATCACTTGTATTATTGTTATTATTTATATTGTTATTATTGTTGTTATTATTATTATTGTTATTTTCTTCCTTTGTTATCCTATTAAAGTGTTTTTATCTCAACCACAAGGTTTTTTTTCTCATTTTCCTACCTATCCTTGTGGAGGGAGAAGTGGAAAGCGAGCGACTGTATTGTATGTAGTTACTGGTTAGGGTTAAACCATGACAGTTTCCTACTGCAATTCTTCCTTTCAAAGTACATCTGAAGGAGTTTCTGCATGCAAATGCATATTCTCTGCAGCATTTGGGATACCTGCCCCTTTACATACTGTCTTGAGAGCAAATATTTGTAAATCTCAGCAAATGACTATTTATGAAAGGTCTTATAAAAAGTATCAAAATTGCTTCACAGTATTTAGTAAAAGTTTATAAGTATATTTTTGCCTTGTTTACCCATTTCTAAACTAGAAACAACAACAACAAAATATTGATTTTAAAAAGACTTTATTTTAAGTAAGAATCTTTCATTAGAGTATTAGGACTTAAGATTCTAACAAAATGTTGCCTTAATTCTCTGAGACAATGAACATGAAATATGAAATCCTGAAAAAGAAAGAAATGTATGTTTTGTGTACTGCTATTTCTTGCTTGAAGCTTTTAAAATGCTTATTCTTTACCATCAGAAGTTTGTTTGTTGATTTACCAAAGAGAATTTACTCTTTGTTTTTAGATATTTAAGGTGTCTGGAGAACAAAGTGCCCTTTAAGTGCTTCTAATAACAACTACTAACTAATGATTGAACCTCTGAAGAAGGTTGGCTAAGAAGCCCAACCTCCTCTATATTAAGGTATGTCTCAAATATTTGGAAAAACTTCCATGCCCACTAAAGAAACTAAATACTTTAAGAGATCTTTGTGGATCCTGCAGGTACACTTTGCAGTGCATCACAGAAGTTTAATTACCCTTATTTCAAAACTGTTTTCCATCTGAAATTTTCGTAGAAGGGGTGTGGAGATCAGGCTGGTCCTGTTTGCTTGGACCTGAGTGGAGTACTCTGTTCTCTAATTTGGTTGACTCTGTGGGTCACATACCTGTATTAAAGAAAAAGAGAGCCATAGGCTGCAGCCCTAAAGTCTGGACTTAATTTAACCTTTTAATTTAGTAGTTTATTCCCAATTTTACTTTATTACACTGTCTATAATTTCATAAGCAGATTGGTTTACTGTTAACAAAATGGAACAGTTTTATCTGATGGGAAATACGTGGAAAAGAGAGAGAAAAGTTAAAGGTTAAAATTCCACCTTTGCTCTGTTAAATTATGAAGTTAAGTTTCCAAAGACTAGGGGAATTTATAAGAATTCTGTATTTTCTGCTTCAATTACTCTTTCCTATATACATGAACAACTCGGCTCCCTTAATGAAACAGCACCATGTTACAAAATAACTCGTTTTGTCTTACTGGCTTGAGTTACTCTACACCATTTCTCTAGTTCATAAGCATCTCAACTATTTTCTAGGTTCTACATTTTTCAATGGATGAGATAAAAACTACTCAGGTGAAAGCTGTGGAATGTTAATGGAATTCTGCACTCTGACACTGAAGAAAGAATTGGTTGAATAGACAGCATTTTTTCTTCATGAATGAGTGACTAGAATTTTATCATTTAAAAGGAAATTACTATCCTGAGACATACCTTTGTGTTATCCAGGAAGACAAAACCTTTCCAGGCATTGAATGATTGTGACTTCATTAAATAAATATTAAAACCCCATAATTTTATATAGCTGAAGAAAAAACTCTTACCTGTCTTAGAATTTGTTTATGGATGGTGCACGGCATCACAAATATGATTGCTCAATGCTGATGTTAGATATTTATTTTCTGTAAAAATAGAAAAAAGAGGTAGATCTCGCACTGAGGATCTTGACATAAAATGCTGTTTTTTGAAACTGGGAAACTAAATGGAAATAGATAAAGGAAGAGATTATAAAAATCTGGCAATTATAAGAGGCATTCAGTGATGGGACAGGTTTGGGGTTTTTTAAGTTCTAATATTTTTAGAACGTAATGAAGCAAAATTAATTTACATTTCTATCTTAAGGGAATGTTATTATTTAACATGGAGGTGTTTTTGTTTTGTTTTGTTTTTTAAAAGAAGATGATTTTGTTAAAAAAAAAGATATTTTAAAAGAAATTTTCTAAAAGCTACTTAAAGATGAAATTACATCTACTCATTAGCCATATTCTGAGCTAGAGTAATTTCATATTTTTAGCAAGGTACAATTTTCATCTTGTTGAGCTTCTGAAATTAAGTATAAATAGTTTTTCTTACCACTAAAGTGTGTTTGACTGGAAAAGGGAAAGAAAATAAAGAAGACTTATCTATGGTCTTCTGTGTGTTAAAGTTAAAAATAAATCCTCAAAAAATAATGGAGATTTCACTACCTTCACTTGAAATTATGCTGCTTAATGTTTACAGAAACATGTAATTCAGTCTTTACTATCAAATTATAGGAAAAAAAAATCAAATTTTTTACTAGGGACTAGTTAATTGTGAAAATTAGTTCAACAGTAAGTTCTATAACGTTAGGTAGAAGCAAAGGTAGCCTTCTAAAAATACTGATGAATTTTCTTTTTTGCAAATCCAGTTAAGATACTGTTAAGTTCTCCTGATTTCTTATTTTTTGCAGCTTTTTGAGACTTTTTTTTTTTCAAGAAAATGCATGACATCAATTGCCACTACTTCAATAAAAACTCCCACCCTGCAGATCATTAAAAAAGATAAAAAGCATGAGAAAAACTATCTGTGGAGTATAGTCTATGCTGACTGTGATATCCAGAGCTCAGTTAATCATAAGAGAATCACTTCTTATTATCTTAATTGTAGATTGGTTCAATTAGAGTACATTAACTCAAGAAGGATTGTAAAGAAGCTACATTAGTAAAAACATATGTGCAGACATAGCTAGGGGTAGTGTTAAATGAAGAATAATTCATGTCTTTTGAAACTGTACGTGCTTCTCTAGTGTACAAATGCCTTGTGATTTCTCTTTGGGATTACAGGGTCTAGGTTTCACCGACATAAAGCCAGGCACATCAGTCCAAGCAGTGGTCCCTAGACCAGCGTGGTTTTAGCTATTTCCTCACTGTTAAATCATGCTTTTGGAGATGAAGAGATTCTTATGATTTATTCTGAATTGATTAACACAAAACTGTTCAGTCGTAATGTGCCACATTAATGTCCTGCAGTTTAGTTCTCCTGGTAATTAACAGTGTGTGGAAATAATCAAATTGATTTCAGTGCAAAATAAATCACATTGTTTTGAGAAACCATTAGAAAAAATTAAATCAAAGCATTATTGGGACACATTGAAAAAACATTATTAAATCATCTTCCTTCTGCTATAGCTAAAGGGAACAAAAAAATACAGCTAATAGGTTTTGGGAGTACAGCTGACAGAGAATTTAGCAATTGGGATCCTGAAACAACAATGCTTAAGAATTCAGTGGTTCCTGAATGAACAAGACCCATGAAACTGTGGATATCTGAAATATATTTTGATCTGGAAATGGATCCTTAAGTATAATCTTTAGGAATATTCCAGGTACATACATAATTGGGTACACCACCTCTCCAAGGGAAAATTTAAAGAAAGAAGTATGAAGTGTCAGTTCTATCTTTCTCAAGCAGGTCTAGAAACAAAACTCAGAGCTATAGATATTTCTACTGAGACTAAGGCATTTTGATCATCCACTCCTCAGTCATAAACCAGATAAAGATGACATGTGCAATCTAAAGGTCAGAGCACTCAGCTATGGTTGTGGTGTAACCAGGCTAAGTTCTTGCTTCTCCTTCAGTTGATTGGGACTTGCGTCTTGCATTCAAACCCTCCTATCAAGTCTTTGTTAAGAATTCTTACCTTTACCAGAGAGAGAATACATACACATAGTTTAGGAACTGGAGTATCCAGCTTGATGGAAAAGATTCACTCTGCTGCATATTTAATGAAACTCATTTTAAAATGCTTTTGAGCCTGATATAGAATCTGAGAGCATATTTATATTATTAAGTAAAAGAGGGTTCGGGAGTGAGCTTGAGTGCCTTGATTGCCAACACTGGAGTTGTTAGCTTGCTTCCTGACCTTCTTTGGGCCACTGAGACACACCAGACCATCCCAAAAGCAGTGTGAACGTAAGATAGTCTGTGCTACTTATCCTGAGGCCACAGATCGGTCCTTATCTCTCTATTACTGAGCAACATAAAGATGTATTGCTCAGTGCCCTTTGTCTACATAAGAAAGAACATATTTTAGCTCCTGGGATATACGAGCATAATCTTGTTCTCTGGCCCGTGAGAAGTGAAACAAATTTAACAAGGCAACATAAGAGAGAACAATCTTCTGGCTCTCTGGCTATAATCAATTTTATAAGCTTCTGGCTACAGCACCCGAGTAAAAGAAGTTGGGTCAGACTTTCTTTTTCAGATTAAGTGACTGAGCTGGGTCATCCCGCAGTCTGGCTGAGTGGAGTACTTCCTGAGTTACTGAACAAACGGGGTACACAACACTCCACACCACTGTGTTTTCTACAGTATTTAATCCTGTAGTGATTTCAGACAAATAATTATCACATTGGGTTTTCTGATTAATGTAAGTAGAAGATGGCCTACGTTTTAGATCCTAGAATGGCCTAAGGAGAAGCTGAATGTCTTTCTGACAAACTGTGCTAGTGTATAGGAAGCTGTAATATGTCCTGTAGATAATATAGGGTATTTTGGTGGTGATACTGTATATACCAAGGGCTTTGATACCTCAGCAGTTAGGCAGCACCTGAGAAACTAGCATTCTGAGAAACTAGGGGTTTTTTTACAAAATAATTTCAGTAATTCTGCAGATTTAAAAAAAAAAATAAATAAAATCATTATTTTAGTATGCAGTCCAGAGCAGGAAGCAAGTAAAATTTAAAACAGTATATCTGTTACAACCACAGCTTTTTGGTAGCTGGAATGTATGAACTCACATTCACATGTTCGGCATTTGTTTTTGCATAAGTGAATGTTTCCATTACATAGCAAAGCTTCCAAGCTTATTATGAGAATGCTCTGTATTAAAAAAGAACATGTCATGAATAAATACAGCAATTACAAATCTATTGCCACATGTGAGACCAAAGTTTAAGTCCTTTCCATAATACTGATTTCTCCATTTCTACTAGTTCCCAATCACAAGGTCACTCAAGAATGACATCTTTCTTGATTACTTCAGATTTCTCAATTTAATGGTTATAGTAGTACCACTCTCATTTGATGTCCTAAATATTGTTGAATAAGTACAGATTTCATTGAATTTTGATGCCTTTTAATCTAATATTTTGATCAACTCCCTACTCCAAATTTGACAACAGTTTGCACATGAGAACAAAACATTTTGAGTGAAAAAAAGTCATGAAGCAGAGAGAAAATTGTTCACTCTTGCGGCAAGTTTAAGATGGAACTTTTAGAGCACATCACATTGTAGATTTCAGTTTCATCCAAGAACAACAAAAAAAAAGAAATCCATTCAAATAGGAGTTCTTTATTATAATAGCATGTCCTTCCCACTCGGGGGGGGGAAGGACAAAAAAATCCCCACAAAACAAACAAAAACCCCAAGGTTAAAAAGAAAACAAGTGTTTATAATGTATCAATTCTCTCTGGTGAAATCCTCACAAGGTTTCTGTTTGTTTCACAGAAATTTAATGTTCCCTTGCATAAAACCCCTTGACATTTGGAAGCATTCACTCTTTTAACACCAAGAGAACATTGTGCATTGGTATCGAGCATTATGAAAGCTAAATTCCTCAGAAAGGTCAGATTTTGGAAAAAGAACTAAATGGACTCCTACATTTTAAGAATATTATGACATAGTGTTTACATATTTTAACCTGTTATTATATGCCAACATGACAAAGGGAATTTGATGTTATTTATATTTTGACAATATTTCTTTAATTAACAAACTTGGATCACATAATGATGCTATGACAGTGGGGCATATCATTGTTTATAATTTAGGGCTGTAATCTGTGAAATCTAAATTTGCACTCTGTGCAGGGGAAGGATGAGTTATTTACAAGATGCTGCTAAGGCCAACTGTAATCTCATCAGGGACACATCAGAAAACTGAGCTCCTCAAGCAGAGAAAAACATAGTTAAATTGTTAGCGGCTGCAATCTTAAATTATGCATGATTGTTGACAGCTCATAGTGTGAACAAATGCTATAATGTTCCTTTACAGATTTTCATATTTTCCTAAACCTCCAGTTTATCTATGCTGCTCAGGGTGATACAGAGATCAAGTTGTGAAATGTTCAGTATTAGGTTGTTTCGGTTCATTTAGCTTTTTAGAAGCTGTGTATTTATTTTGCCATATTTTATAATCTTCCTTATGCTGCTGTTCAGGTACAAACACTACTTGTGCGCATAGCACATCAGGAGATACAGTTTTACGTAATTTCACTGGCACCAGGCATCTTCCTGTTCCACCTTGTCTCCAGAATAGCACAGCCAGCTGACAAGGCATTGCATTTTGAAGCTACCATGCTAGCAAGAGCTGAAAAGCAATATGGATTGCTGCAACCAGATTCAGAGGCTAAAACATGGTGAGCCAAACCATTGTGGGTTTGGTACATGCAGTGTGCTCCCAAAGTAGAAAGGAAACTGTCTTTTCCATCATTCACCTTTAATCATCTCATTCACCTGCCTGGCCTAGACCTGCTATGGCTTTCTACCCAAGCTGCTGTCAGACTCCAGCGAACGATGGTCCATAGAGCTAGTGTAAATACCGGATCACTGAAACTTGCCTCCCAGGCTCTTTACTGATCACTGTTCCCTTTCCCAGAATGGGCCTGGTTTGCTGGTACAGCCCTAGTCACAATGTCTCACCATGATGTTTAGCATGCTGAAATGTCCCAGGTCAGGCTGTCTTGCTATTCTGAAGGTGCGTGATGGGTTAGGATGGAAGTCACAGGACTTCCTGAGAATGTAAGTTTCTACAAGCAGGCAGGTGGTGCGATCAGCCTTCCTAAGAAATGAGAAAGACATTTGGTACAGGCATAGTCAGACACCTGTGGGAGACAATTTTCTGAACCTCATATCCTTCTAATCACCCTTTTTTCTGAGACAGACCTTTTGTTTTACCCTGGCATCTCATTGCAATGGTATTACTCAGGTCTCCACTTATTAATTGTCCACTGGAGAAAATATTCTCCCTCCATGTGGAAACAAGGAAACTTCAAGAATGACAGTTCAGTCTGCAACACTGTGGGCAGGGTGGTAAACAGGATGCTGCATAGCTTTACAGCATCTGGATTAAACACTTTGCTATCTCTGTTTCCAGTGAGAAACAGCTGTCTTGAAAGATAGACTCACATTTTCCATAAGGCTTCACACATGATCTTTTGATCCTGGGATCTTTACCCCTGGACAGGATGTTACAACAACGAGACCTAAAATAAAGTTTCCTCAAAAATGTGGTAGCTAGAGC
The DNA here is from genome assembly GCA_013400195.1 of Aramus guarauna. Lineage (NCBI taxonomy): Eukaryota > Metazoa > Chordata > Aves > Gruiformes > Aramidae > Aramus > Aramus guarauna. Next base: position 667,663 of record VXBL01005097.1, on the reverse strand, counting down.
CTGGGAGCATCAGGGAGCCTGTTCCAGAGGGGAGACTGTAGGACTGCAGAAATTAGATTACAATCCTCCTGAAGGCAAAGTGAAAGAATAAATTTTCTGGAAGCACAAGGTCTGTGAGAGGAAACTATCCAGGTCCACAGTAGGTTATTTGCTGCTGCTAAAGCTGATAAAGAGCAAGCAGCACAGGGCAGACACATAGGCCTTAGTCTTTCCACCAGCGTTGCTCAGGAAGACTGCTACTGCGGACACCATTTTCCCCATCACTGCTGCCTCTCCAGCTCTGCTTCTACCTTTTCCTTAAGTTACTCCATGCAGCAAAAAAGAGCTTGGAGAGGAAATTTTTTCTCAAGATCAAGTGAAGGAAGAAGCCTGCAAGATTAAGAGGACTTTAATTCTTTGAAAGGAAGACTGCATGTAAGTTGATATCCAATGCACTGTCCCTCAGCTTCTCTATAGGACCACATAGTGTTACTGCATCTTGGCACATTATTTACGTCAGCAATAGATGATGCTTAATTGCAGCTTGTTGCATGTTGTATTTATTTTGATGGCTCAAAACACTTTATGCAAGCACAAAGAAATATGTGGCCTATGATGTATGTTGAACTTTGCTTATTTTACAGAGAGGACTGGTGCTAAAGCACGTAAGAGATGTCAAGTATTTTGAGTACAACATATTTAAAAGATTTATGTAGGAAATTTTTTAAGTTAATTTGATCTTTCTTTTTGCCTTCTAAACTTCTCTCAAGGTATCTAAAGTTCCTCTATAGATGCTCAGAACTTACCAACATAGGAAGCTTAACATCTAACAGAAGTCTGTTTAAAAAGACTGAAATATAGAAGCCTGACATTCTTTTGCTTATCTTTAGACACATGAGTTTGGGTACGACATAGGTATCTACCATCGTTGACACAAGTTACTGCTGTCATTTTTTAGTGATCAAGGAAATCCAAGACATCTGCATGCCGTTGACAGAGATGATATAAATCCTGTGGACATTATCTGTACAGAGAATGGTATTATCTACATGCATTCCTGTAAAGAGCTTGCACCCTTCTGGCATGGCATTGAGACTAGGTGGAATACCCTTCGGTGCTTACAATTGCACAGGATACTTATGCTTAGACAAGTGAATCACACATACAGAGATATCTAAATTTTCATCAAATTTGAGTGAGTGAACACAGGACAAATCCAAACCTATGGACTTTTTTTACATCAGTCAGCAGAAAACATGGCATTTGACAGGACGGAATTGAGAACCTGAAGTGGTTAACAGACTTTCATCCTAGCTCTGTAAATATGTCCATAAACGGTATAAATGAAGAATTTATTGTGCTGTCTACTGTTTTTATATGATACAGCCATTCCAGAAGAGTTACCTCCTCTTTTCACTATGAACAGATTGGAAAGGCCTTTTTGATTAACTACTTTTAGTATCTTAAGCGCTGTGGGGTTGGAGACCTTGGTTTCTGTCACTCTGACAATGTTTAAGAAAAATTTACATAGGAGAGCTGCACATAAACTGACAGAATCAGAATGTCACCCTTTTCAAATATGCCAAATAGATTCTATGCAGCTTTCCTATTTAAATTTTCCTTTACTGTTTAATACAGTAGGAAACAAGGTCTCTAACCCTGCAGTCTGCAACATAGTAAAATACAGTAATTGAAAAGGTTTTTCCATCTGTTCCAAGTGAATGAAGATGCAGCTATTATAAATACAACTGTGGTGCGTGAAAATCATATAGTCTTCAGCTGGATAGAGAGGCTACAGTTATTTTTAACAATTCAGATGAAAATTACACCAGGCACAGTCTTCCAATTTATGCAAAATAAAAAATAAATACATTTAAAATAAAGTTTAGTGCATGATAGATGGAAATGATAAATGCTGGTAAGTGATGTCTGTAAGATTCTATCACACTCCTCTCTGCATGAGTGGAAGAATTTATATCAGTATATTTCATTAATGGCAATACTAATTATGCATATAAACCCTACACATTGTTTTGAAATATGCTTCTAATTCTACTAACCATTTGGGTTAACCGCTCAGATAAGCTTTTTTTTTTTTTTTTTTTTAACTTAAGTTATCAGAAAATCATCACAAAATCAAGATGGTTAGTGCAGGTTGCACAATGAATGGAATGAAGTATATATTTTTATGTTGGGGTAAAAGCATTCCTAATCCATCTGCAAGGATCTTATTTATAATGTCAAGTGCAACTCTGACCAGCTGTTGGTTCTTCTTTGTGTATAGGTGTTAACAAGCCATGTCCAAAATGCATAATGACTAAGGGGAACTAAGGTTTTTTTTAGTCACACTTCAAACATTCAATGCACAAATTGAGGCAGCATAAATGTCTAGTAATACTTAAAAAGCTTTTTAAAAGCCCTCATATTTCTGTGTAAAGAATTAACCCACTCCCACTTTACATTTCTTTTCATTATTACTGTAAAAATGTACATGATGAAATACACTTTTTTTTTTCATTCATAATCAGTTTTTAGTATTTGGAACCTTAGCTTACTCTTACTTACAGAGACCTGTAATAAGAGACAACAAATTACTTAAACATCTTTGCAAAATATTATGCAGAAAAAATATTTTTCATATTACCTGAGATTTCTGAAAACATAGGGCAACAACTAGACTGGCTTTATAAAAGAAAAAAATAGATTCAATTAAATAATTATCAGCTCTTAACATAAGAAACTTATTACTGGTGGAATTCTGAAATAAGCTTTGCAGGATAAAAACTAACTTCAGAATTTTTCCTTTTCATGTCCAACACACTGATTATTCTTTTATGTTGTCTTTGGCCTCCAACAAAGAAAGAAAAATGCATATGCATTAATTTCATTACTCTGCATTGAAACCAACCCATAATTATATATATTTGAGGAGTTTTGTGTTTGAAGACCTTTACAACTTCTAGAAGAAAAAAACCACAAAAACAAATAAACAAAACAACAACAATAAAACCAAACCCTCATCATTTAATTTTCATGTATCCCCAAGGCTTGCTGTGGAAGGCAAACCCATGAGATATATTTAACGTCAGAGTAAGATCTGAATTTACCATGCAAATGTCAGGAAAATGATTCTTTAAGAACTGGTATCCTAAAATCACCAGTGGGGAAGGCTGTTTACTTCAGCTGCAGTGCAGCCCTTGTTCTATGCCAGTGCCCGGAATCATTATTTGCAAATCATCTCCATAACAGATGAGAATCCTCACCTGAGACACTCTCTTAAATCATCCTGTTTATTTAGACTACAAGAGTTGCTAGATGCTACATCTGGGTCTTCTAATTTCGTGAATGACTACTGCTTAAACCAGCTATGGAATCCTTATGTGAACCGAGAGTGCTAGTTAATTAAGAGCACAGTAGAATTATACAGCTATTTTTGTGTATATTCTGTATTGTGAGTTGCCAGCACAGCAAAGCTTTATTTCTTACATTTTAAATAGGTACCTAACACAGAATGTATTCAGCAATAAGAGAGAATGTCAGATTAGCTCAACTCAGTGGCTCTTATGCAGCCAGGCTAAGAGATAATGATTACGAGACACTGAAATTTAAGAATGGGTTTTGTCCAGCCTGACAGTACATGGTCACCTATTAAAAAATAGCTTGTCCTCTGAAGTGAAACATAACACAGCAGAAAATGATAGCTATTTGTGGTCCTATTGCAATCAGTGGGAAAGGCAGCCTACGATAAAGGTTTCCAAGGTGCTAAACATTTTATAGGGATCAAGTTGAACTCAAAAGGTAAGGAATACTGCTGGAAAATCCTCTAAAATGCTTTCATGAAGTTCTCAGTTCACTCAAGCTGTACTGCTGATGGAAGAGTTCTAATACTGTGCCACGATTCAAAAAAGCAAGTGAGATCATTTAATTGTAAACTAGTTAATCTGACACTGGTCCTGGAGAACGTAACACAAAAACTGATTCAGAATATTTTGGCTAAGAATTAAAGGAGGTTAATATGCTTAATGCCAGTCAAAACTGTGTAATAGAAAAATAAGTCTTGTCAAAAAGTTTGATTTTCTTTCCATGAGATTATGAATTCAGCTCACAAATGTAAGGCTTTTGTTGAGTATTCAAATTCTTCCTTCAAAACCTCTGATTAAAAACACCTGTACACATACACAAAATTGACATAGCACAATATGAATAAAATGTGCTCTAGATGCATAATTAACATCTCTAATACTATTGGTGGGATGTTGATTGAAGGGGGTGTTTTGGCAGGGTTGAATAGAAATCACTACTAAGTCCTTTGATATACAGCCTTTCCTAGAGAAATAATCTAGAAATAAATTTTAAGTTGTTATTGGTAAAATGTAAGTATGATACAAAGATAGGTGAAATGATCTTTAACAAGAATTTTAAACATATAGGGTGATCTAATGAGTTTATCTCCTGCGATCTTTTTAACAAGCTGCTTGGTAACGTAGTGGAATGCAATTACAAGACTTAGAATAAAGCAAGCAGGGAACAGTCATAAAAAGTCAGGCCATATCCTTGAGAAATATTCAGTGTTTATAGCATATAATTAATTTATTCTGAGCTCCCACTGTGATTTAGGGTTACAAAGGGTTAATAAAATGCTTGACCATAAAAAATGAGCAGAGTTAATAGACATAGTATGTGCTTTTGGGGGAAAAATATTAACTTCCACTAGGATCTTTGATCTACAGAAGAGGCTATTCCACGACTTATTGACAGAAGGCTAAACTTAGACATACTTAGAGGTGAAGTATGGCAGAAATATTTTACAGTGGAATGAAATAATATCTAAAATAGTTATCACTGTATTCATTGAATCTTCTTTTTCTGAGATCCTGGAGTTTCCCCCTCTTAGGGACTTAGGTACAGTGTGGGAATAATCACATGAAATATAAAGGTTTTTCTCATATATCAGATTTTTGATGTTCTAATGGTTTTTAATGGCTCAAGTTTCTTCAGTCTAAATACTGTCATTCTAAATAGGTCAATATCACAGTAAACTAAACGGTGTGTCCCTTGAAATCCTTTGTTTTCATTCAAAATAAGGTTGCCAAAATCTGTGTGTCATTTTTAAAAATATAGAATTTTTCCAAAAAAAATCAAATAAAATACAGAAACAGAGCAAACATGTCCAGACACAAAGTAGCTAAAAAAACAAACAAACAAAAGACCGTTGCAGCTTGAAGATGTGTCTATCAAGCATTTCTTTCCTGTTACTCTCTACATTGCTATTTATGTGTCAAAAGTGAAGATGTAAATGTGTATTATTCTTAAACTATGATCTCTAAAAAAAGTGTTACATGATGAAGTTTTGGATTATTTCAGCATAACTGCAGTACAACTAACCCACATCTGATACTGTAATATTTCTTTTTATTAATAAAGACCATTAATATATTAATTCCTGAATGCTATATATATTTTTATATAATATTATATGTTATTATATAGTTTAAACTGAATCAATATCTCAATATAGAAAAAAACAGTCCTGGGGAAACCTTTCCTCTGCTACTATGAATAAACAAACATTAACTTCCATGGATTTTCATTGATTCTAGATGAAGATCTGACTGTCAGTCTCAGATTTCTTTCTACAGTGAACAGAAGGAGGTGACTTTTGAAAATTCATAGTATTTTTTGTAGTTCAGCTTTCCGTGAAGAAAGAGCTCTGTGGATGCCAAGAATCCTGAGAACTTTAAGGCTGAGTCTGGACATTCAGAGTCCTGCTTATCTTGATATAGTCAATAACTCCACCTCTCCCTAATTAATTTCAAAATACTGATTCCTGACCTCTGCTTTACACCCCATGTTGAGACATAACAAGTGTTTAAATTATGCTTGCTCTAGCTGTCTAGCATGAAAGCAAATGAATCCTATCTGTAGGAAATTACCGTCCTCTGCATCTGGTTACTCAGGGAAGCATCCTGTTTTTATGTAAAGGAGCAAAAATGCTCTTTGTCCAGTAGAAAACTGGTAAAAACTCCCAACATCCAGTGTGTGAGGTTTCTAGTAGAACAAACAAGCTGAAAGAAAGGAAGCATGCTAATAATATTGGTTCTGTCATTTTCTCTATGATATTGCATTATAAAAACCATAGATCATTCCAAAAGATAAAGTCATCTCCATGTCACATACCAGATTGGTTATAACTGTGCCATTCCTTAGGAAAACTCATTAAGTTGTTCTTCAAAGACTTCCTATGAAGGAGATTCTCTTTCACTGCTTCTTCATCTCTCTTACAATGGCATTCCTAAAAAAAATAATAATTAAAAAATGCTGTAATATAATCTCATTACTTCTTGTTCTAAGTGGCATGTATGCATAGAGCGAAACACTTTTTTTATTTATTTGAAATCTTTCTCTCTTCATGCAGTCAGACCTTTTTTACATAAGATAAATTACTCAGTTCTTTCAAATGTTTGGTATTGGTCACAGTGTAACAGACATCTCACTATTCCACTTGCTCTTTTCTGGATTCTGTTCATTGCATCCCAGATTCTCAAGGCTCATAACCAAAAATGTCCCAGCTCAGGCCACCTATCCTGAAATGAGCCAGGAGTATAAACTTCCTCCTGTTATCCTTCTATTACATATAATGAGAAGTATTCCTTTTTAGTTTCTTGGGTGTAGTTCTTTTGTTTTGCTTTGTTATTTGGGTTTGAGGGGGGTGGTGGGTTTTTTTGTTTTGGTTTGGTTTGGTTTTTTTCCAACAGCTTGCACATTGCTCCATCATGTCCAGCTTGTCACTCATTATAACCCACATATCCTTTTCTGAAAAACTGCTTCCTACTATTTTTTTTCCATATTGTACGCAGTTGATTTTACTTGCCCTTTGTACCTTCCACTTGTTCCTATTGAATTTATTCCCATTTTTTAGCAGATTAGTAGTCTTTCATGGTTATTTGGAATTTAAATCCTTTCCTTTGAGCATAGTTGAAATCTCTCTCAACTACTTGCCACCAAGAGATTTAACAAATGTATTCTCTATTCTATCAGTAATATGACTAATGAACATGGACTATGGATCTACTACTGTTTTCCAGTCTTTCAGGTGAGAGGTCATGATGTGTGAAAGCTGTACTTGAGAATAATGTTTATTTCTATCAGTAAATCCATCCTGAATTGAAGAGAGATTGTTGTGTGAGGAAGAAAATGCCTGATTATCCAAGAAATTTAAGTAACAATTAGAAATTTATCAAGAGGCTACAGTTTCTGATCATAACAATTAAGAGCAATATTTTCAATATAAAGTCAATATAAATTGCCTGGAATAGCTTTTGAAGAACAACAAACTCTCAAAATAGAATGTGCTGGGTGTTGGAGTCAAGGCACTGGCAGTGGGGGCTGCAAGGGCATTTTCTGTGAGAAGCAGCCAGGGCCACCCCACAATAAACATAGCTGGTTCCAGCCAACTCAAATGCACCCACCACAGGGAACAGCTGAGTCCTTCAGCTGTGGGTTTAAGAAAGGGCAAAATGCTTCATAGGCAAGGTAAAAAGAGTGGTGGTGGGAAGAGGGAGAGGGTGAGAAACAGCCCTACCATGGTGAGAGAAGGAGGTGCTCCAGGTGCCGGAGCAGGGACTCCTCTGCAGCCCGTGGAGAGACCACATGGGAGCAGACTACCTGACAGGAACCGTGGCCTGTGGAGAAATTGCACTGGTGAGGACTGTTTTTTCCTGAAGGACTGAAGCTTGTGGGAGATCCCATGCCCAAGCAGAGGAAAAATGTGAGAAGGAAGGAGCAGCATAGCACTATATACCAACTGTAACCCTCACACTCCTCCACATTGCTCAGCAGGAGTAATGGAGTAAAGGAGACAGGAGTGAAGGAATGAAACTGGGCATGGGCAAGGAAAGGTGTTGGTTGAATTTCTGTCTTACGCATCTATTTTATCTGGCAATAAATTAAATTAATTTTCCCCAAGTTGAGTCGGTTTTGTCCAAAACATGAATTAATGGACAATCTCCAAGTCTTTTTCTCAACCTACAAGTTTTTTCATCATATTTTTCCCCCTGCCCCACTGAGGAGCAGCTGAGTGAGCGTGCAGGAGAGTGGAAGTTTGGTTGTTGGCCATGTCTTACCCAGCACATAGACTCTTTCGATCCACTGATGTGATTCCTTGTGCCTGTTTACCCCACATCTTATTCAGCAATGAAGAAACAGCCTACATACACTTAAAAAGCATGCTACTTGGCTATTATGCTGGTTGAAAATTCTTTGAAAACTGTACTTCTTCATATCTTTTTTTGACAATGCTTTGAAAGTAAATCTTCCTTGTGGAAAATTCAGACTGGTGCATCTCGTGATTCTTCAACAATAAAAGTAAAAATATATTAAAAACTGTCTTCTGAATAAAAAAAAAATCAAAAATGCAATTGTAAATATTCATATATATTTGTATAGCTAGATAGAGAAGTCCCAAGAAGAATCCAATACAAAACCGGAATACATTGTGGAAAAAAAATCTGTTTTCTACTTTCCTAATATTAAAAATCAACTAAAGAGCATCAAAGTCATATTTTCTTATGACCACCATGAGTACCTCTTCAGAAATCAAGTGAATGATTGTGGTTTGACATCATACAAAATCCCCCAAACATACATGGCAAATAAAATTATACTAGCTATTAAGTATAAAAGCTTTCTGGAATATATGTTAGTCTTTAAATGAAATTGAAAATGAGTTCTCAAGGTCAAAACTAAAAGCAACATGGTTGCAAAGCATTTTTTTTCACCAATATGGATTACTCACTAGCAAGACAATTCTGATTCTCAGGTCAGACTATTAGAGGCTGGCAATTTCACCTGCTCTCATTGTTTTTATAGTCTCTAAAGTGCAATAAATTACAGAAGTATAAGCACTGAAGTACAGCTATTTTGTATTTATCACTGGATGTCTTTACAATCCTTATAATCAGGAAAAAATTCTATGGATGATTCTTTCTGCTGAGGTAGCATTAAACATTTTTTTTTCTGCAAAGCAACTATCACAACAAGCAAAGAAAAGAACACTAACAATTGAAAACTTTGATGAAGTGGAAGGAATAACATGAAGGCAGAGTGGAGACATGGACTTTACCTGACGTTGCAGTATGGGGGTGGTAGTGGTGTATATACATATATATATATATATACACATACTTATTTTCAGACTACTCTTATGCTGTATTTCTGTGCCAGTTCATTTTAGTATGGTAAGGGTGGATGTAGACAGAGACATTATGGTAAGATTTTTTTTTATGTATAGAGATTACTAGTTCAGTACTCTCTTAGATCTGAGGAATTTAGGAGAGATCTTCACTTAGGGAGCAACTTGTCAAACTGCATTAGATATTAGTATCAAAGTCTATTTATGAGCTCCTGAGGTGACTGTTATTGTCTGTAAAGACCTTCTTGTTTCAGTAGATGTGATCTGTTGAGCTCTCTGGGCTTGATTCAGTTGCCTGCACAAAGGCAACTATTTGCATCTGATATTTCATTCAATATATGACACCTTCATGGAGCTGGTTAATATAGGATATTTTTGTCTTTCTGGAATGGGGAAATCTTGGCTGGGGTACTAAATGAATCACATAACACATTTACATTTGGACACTGAACTGTTCTCTAAACTCCATTGGCTCTCTCTCCATTGACTATAATGCAGGCATATAACTTGTGGGATGTTTCAGTTCTAACTAACCAGTGATGCTAAGGGACTGTTCTTCACAGCCCATCCAGCTGATTTATGTCACAGAACTACGGTTCAATATCAACCGATTCAGATACTGGAGGGTATTTTAATGCAGTTGGTGGCCAGACAATATTTTTTTCCCCATATTTGTAAAGCATCAAACAACGAGAGGCATTTTGAGAGCTTCTGAATGGAGATAGCTTAATGAGTAAAAAATTTTCCTCTTAGACTACCTGTTTCTTTGAATTGTGGGGGTATAAAAAGGAAGAAAATTTCTAAAAACTGAAAGAATGGTTCCAATAATAGTTTAAATGAGTCTGATGCTGGTGAGTAAAGGGTATATCCACATGCAGCACCTTGAAGGATTGTAGCTTCCATGCTGACAGAACATACTAACCTTTTCTCATTCTAGCAAGGGGATTAATTCCAGCGGTGATTATGGAAGTTTATCACACTAGGTTGCATTGATAGATCACATAAATAATCTGAGAAGCCCCATGCAAAATGTTCCTCTAATCATCTATTCTTTGCAATGTATATTTAAGGTGTATTCTTAAATCTTAAAATAGATTGTGAGTATCCTGACGCAGCTGCACTGCAAAATTACATGTTTGTGCAGCGTATAGCATAATAGGCTCTGTTTCTAGTACAGATTAATGGGCATTATTATAATACAAAAAGTAAATACAAAAATATCATTAGATGATAATCAAGAGAAAAAATCTAAGTTGGAATATTTTGTTGGTATTATCTACAGAATTGTTACAAGAGCTGTTTGGATGCTAAAAGATGTATATTATGGTTGATAATTGGATAGACAGAATGGATAGATAGATGGATGGATATGTCAATAACTAAATTATAAACACAGCAACAGCATACTCCAGTTTCTAACAAAGTAAGGAAAGGTATTTTCCTCATTGGTGATATGGTTTGTCCTCCTTATAATGAAACTGCTATATTTTATTCATTAAAACCCTCAAAGACTATTTATTACTTTTTGTTATTATTGGTCCAAATTATATGGGTATGAAGATCCTATTTAGAGCAGGATTTTTTAATGTCACTTTACCTCCATCTGTATTGCCTGGAAATACTAAATCTGCTGACTTACTGTGTATATTATATATATCTCCTCATTTCATTAAAACTGCTGTTGCAGTGTAAATTGCCTATTTTATATAAGTAGAATATCAGTGGCAGTGAGTTATCATCTGAAAAAAATCTCATTTACTCATGAGATTTCTTATGAGTAATTCAGACTTAAATTACCCGACAAAACAACAATATGTAGTCAGAAAACAGAACAAAACATGATAAGCACATGATGTTACAAAACCTCAATATGAAAATAATTCACCTGAGAATATAGCACCCACTAAAAGCATATAATTTTATATAATGTAGCTCAGTAATCTGTCAATTCATGTATTTTGTTACTGCAGCTCTGCTGTCCCTGAGAATCCTCAGTCCCCTGCTTAATCTCAATGGCTGTGCAATGTAAGTTTGAAAAAATGAAATAAAGAAAAAAATTAAAATTGTAATGCATAATTACTATAATGAACAGTTGAAAAACTTAGAAACAGATCTACCAGTTTAGAGAACTTGTTTATAAATAAAATTATATTCAAGCTTAACTTTTCTCACTTAAATAAACTTAGGCACTACAGCTCTTGAGAGATACAGAGCATGTTTTTAGTACAGAGGACTCTGCTTGCAAACTAAAAGAAAACTTTTTTTGTTTCTATTTTTAAAATGGGGTTTTTTAGGCCTTAGCATAATCATTGACAAACTTCTTTCTAACTTAAAAAAAAAACAACTCCATAGAATTGCTTGCAAAAACTTTATTCTACATTTATCTGAATAATATTCTAAGATTAATATTAGCTTAAAAACTTGGAGTTAAGGTCACTGAATTTTTATCTCTGGAGATATAAAAATAGTTCAGTAGGCTTCTGCCTGCCTGAAAGCTCATTTTTTAGGTATAAGTTTTTACTTATAAAATATTGCCAAAGTAGAAAGTGCCTTGGATAATCTCTCATAGCAAGTGAGATGATAGAACTTTTCTATTTGAGGATTTATTTTTTCTGTACCAATTTTGCTGCTTTACATGTAAAATGAAACAATTTTGGCTCATATGACAGTTTTTGAGTCTCCAAAAATTAGTGATGCATTGTTGCTACCTAAATTTGCACAATTTCATTGTCTGTGGTTGCACTCGTCAACTAAGTTGTGCTGCAGAGCACCCTAGGGCTCTTAAACTCTCTTGCCTATGCTGCTAAGCTCTTAAAACTCTGTCCGGCACCAATTTGCCTCATACCAACTAGCACTCCACTGAACCAAGCCTGGTCATAATACCAAAGACCAAGCATCACTCCTGATAAATAGCTTGATGTGCACCCTTGTTATAAAGGGTAAGAGGTGTAATAACATGGCATAGGCTATTTGGCAGGAGCATAGTATCAGGTAAGTTAGATTTACTAGTGTATTTGCTAAGCTGGTGCACCTCAGAAAACCGCCTTTTAGCAGAAATTGCAGGGTTTTGCACTAAATCTCAGAAAGAAAAGTGTGCATGAAGACAAATCAATATGGTCTATTTCCATCTGACTGTTTTATCCCTATGACAAATATAAACTTGAGTCCAGTTCAGCTGACAACTTCAGGTACACAGAAAGGAGAAATACAAGTTTAGTTATGTAAAAGAAGCTGTAGGTGAAACAAGGCTGTGGAAAAGGTTGCTAAAATTAATAATAGAAACCAAAAGCTGCTGGAAGTTATACTTCAGTGTAAGGTCCCCAAATATTTAAGTATTTGTCTTACTGGGTTTTTTTGTTTGGTTTTTTTTGTTGTTTTGTTTGTTTGTTTGTTTGTTTGTTTGTTTGTTTGTTTGTTTGTTTTAATATCTCATTTATTTGTAGATCTGGATCAAATCTACTTATTTGACTGCTTATTGGTTTGGGTGAATTATCAAAGAAGTTTCCAAGTTTAACTTACAATGAATTGTTTCTCTTGTCTTTCCTCAAGTTATCTTTTTGAAAGTCGATGGAACATGGATGAGAGCTAAGAAACCTGATTTGAATACGTGACCTTAGTAACCATATTTAACAATGCTTTATTTGTTCTGAATGATAATGAAAGCTGGCCTGTCATCACTTAGCACAACTGGAGTGAAGGCATAGGTTTTCCAAGCCTTGTATATCTTTAATCAGTAAGTAGCTGCACTGTTTTCTGCCCTTTCTGAAATTTTTGTTATGCTTATATGGTTTTGCAAGATATAAAAGGGACCAAACCAGGAAAAATTCATCAGGCAATAGCTCACACCATTTAATGTAAAAAACCAACACGACAGATTTTTTGTTTGTTTGTTTGTTTGTTATTGACTATACAAAGAGTCAAGATGGCTAGGCTAGATGTCTAACTTACAGACATCTAAACTAGCCTGGAAAATATCCAGTCTAATATTTATCATTAGTAGTGGATTTAACCACTAGAAGCTGGACGTTGCAATGCATAAAGGCAGTAATGGAAAGAATTGACAGAATTAATCTTGGGTAGCACCCAGAACCCCCTTTAGTCCTGTGTTGCTGAGTATCCTGAGTACCAGGCTTGAAGAGCCACCATCCCTCTGGATCACATCCTGAGATGCGCAGTACCAGGAGGGTCTGGGAAGTATGTATAATACAGTTGCAAGAAACTAGGGAATGTAAAAGCAAAAAAGTTAATAATTTCCATCATCAGACAGGTGCCAAGGAGTTAAGTTTTAATCTTATTTGTGGAGAGATAAGCCTAGAGCACCTATGTCCTTTTCTGAATCAAGCGTTTAATTACTTAACTTTCAGTGCTACTTCATCCATTTTTACTTCTTTTTCTTCACTAGATAAATGGTTGTTGAGGCCTTGATTTATGTAAGAAACTGTTAGATGTGAAGACCCCAGGAAAAAGGTTTCCTGGATATAATATTATATATATATATATATAAAATATATATAATATACATAATATATATAATATATATAATACATATAATATTCCAATAATATTAGGATAAAAGCTGTATCCTGCCAGTGTGACATTCAGATGCTTACCTTGGATTGTAAATTTAATTTAAATTAAAATGAAAGTATATAAATTTCATAAGTAGTTTGATTATTTTATTGGTTTGTTACACACATTGTCACCATAACATCATACAGATACTTCGTGGTTCCCTACATTACTTAAGAAAAGCAGTACTGCAAGAATTTTACATAATAAAATTCAGCGTGAGATCTTATTGGGAAGGAAAATTATATTTATTTATGAAATCTCTGAGTTGATTTTACCCATTTGCATTCATTGTCTCATAGACTTCCTTCAGTCATACTTTCATAAACTCATACTCACAGGATCTGAGATGAATATGCGCAAATGATCCAGAGAGGACCATGTGTGTGCACCACCAAGGACAAGGGACGCCAGTTATTAGGACTTCATCACACCTCTGGGGCTCTTCTTGAACTGCAATGATAAACTAGGTTTTGGACAGTTATTTTATATGTCTCAGGAGTTATCAGTTATTATTGGCTGGTCCTTTCATTCAGTGTCTTGCTTATTTCCATCTCCATAAACCTTGAGCAAGGTTGCATTACCTGTTTTTCCATGATGGGAATACAACTGTTTTCCTGATGGGCTAACATGAAAGCAAAGGGCATAACTGATATGCTACCACTTTGTTGACATCCTGTTTTTAGAATGGAATGTCATTTGCTGTCATATAGGAGTGCAGGCAGAATGAGTAACTAAAATTACATAAACAAAACACTAAGAGGCCTGTGTTTCACAGGTTATGGTTATTTTTACACAGACAATGTCAACTCTGATGCTAAAAACACTTTAGCACAATAAATTGAAAGAAGGATAAATTGAAGTTAGCAAAGTTCAAATTGGAAATGAGATTTTTTTGCTTTATTTATTATATTTTCTACATTGGCTTAGTAAAATACAGTGAGTATTCATCAATTCTCCATCAAATGTTGTCTTTAAATAGGTGGTTTGCAGTTTTCAGTAGACTGATGTAAATAATCACAATGGTACCTTCTTGTCTTAAAAAGGTAGCATCAATCTAGAAATGGTTGACATTAACTGCTATACAAAGTTTCCTACCACGTTTTAATGAAAATGTCTTTTTTTAAGACATTGGAGAAAACCAGGCTTTTGTATGCACTCAGTTCACTCTCACACAACTACCAGTGCTCAGCAAGTTTAACTACTGTGCTTAGCTCAGATTCAATAACTACACTTTCTTTTAATTCTGGTATCATTTACATTTCTTATTAAATATTTTTTCAGGTCAAAACTTTATTATAACTTTGAAGAAAAACTGTCAGCAGTACACAGTATGTATAGTTTTCATCAGCCACAAATGGTGTTACACTTAGAACAGCTAAGATTCTGTGCCTTTATCTCCATTTTAGGAAGCTTTCAACAGATCTCAGTTTTGTAAATCTTTTCATTTTGTGAAGCAGCATCAGCTTTTTTTCCAAGAAGGTCTTAGAAGTATCTAAAGTTTATGCAAATGAAACATTTTGCCATCAGTTTCAAAGGACTTGTTTAGCTTTTCACTGGATTAGTTCTGTTTATATAGACAGACTGTTCATATCCTCAGAGTTCTTGAACTTCTTGAATAACATTCATTATATTGACCTTGCTTCATCTTAAACTTTTCAGCATGATGACTTTTCATTATACATCTGTGAGGACCTCCTTACAATTAATTAGAATTCATATACACACACATGCACATATAAACACACATACGCGTGTGCACACACACACACACACACACATGTCCCTCTATAATCAAACACAAGCTCCATTTGGGCAATTTATTCCAAATAGCTTTTTTTGCAATTAATGCCTGTAGGGTGTTTTTAAGCCCTGTGTAATACCAAAGACATCAGAAGTACTTATGCATACTGTGCCTCAGGTAGGTATCAGCAAAAACAGTTAGATAAATAATAGAATGAAATAAAAGCTTCCAGTCTATTAAAATGCCATCAGATTTGCCAAAGATGCTTAGATGTCTCATAACTATTTCTTTTTTAAAATGCTGTCAAAATACTGATATTTTTGGTGCTATTTTACTAATAGAATTGAAAGAGACTGAGATAGACAGATGTATCAATCAATCATCACATCAATTGATCAATCAATCAATCACTTGAACTATGTTTTCTGTGGAAGTCCTATCACAATTTCAGGGTCATCTGGAAGCTTTAGGTTAAAGAGTAAAAAATCTAGGACTTATTCCCAGTAGTCTTCAGAATATTGGATTGCCACAATTCACATCATCATCTTCATCATCATTATTATCATCTAAAGGCTGGTGTTCCAGAAACCTGCTATTTCCTCCTTGGCAGAAAATTAAGTGACTCAGATGTAGACGATTTTATGCTACTCTCTGTTGCAACCTTATATGCATGCTAAAGTTACACTTCTGAATTAATATTTAGTGACAAATCTATGTAGAAGATATGATTTTAATTTTTTTTACTGTGTTTCTTATTAGTTAAATGCTTATTTTGGAAGAATGAATAACTACATTTTAATATGATTTTATTTTGAAACAACAGAAAAAGTTAACATAACTGTGTATGTATCTCTTTTACAAATCTATTAGCAAAAGTTAGAGGTCAGTATGTATTACAAATTTACATATGCAGGACCTTGACCATCTCCATTTAAAATGAACAGAAAAATGCATACCTATTACTGACTTCTAAACAAGCTGGATAAGGTCCAAGTAAGGTTACTAAGGTTGTATAAATGTTGAAATTCTTTGTTACTCTGAAAGTGGCATTCCTTGTCTCTTGAGGAATAAGTAGCATCCATGAAAAGAAAAGTTGGACTGATATTAAAGAACAAACCAGGCTATATCAGAAACAGCTTATTTTTGTTTGTTTGTCTGTTGGCTTTTTCACTTTAAGAATTAATTACTAAAATGCATAAATGGCACTGGGATCCAGGATTAAAATTTGGGACTTCCTTATTTGAACAGAAGTTCTTTATCCCTAAGCTATAGAATCGCCTTAGCCAAGCAGAGACAAGTTCAGTCAATTAATTATTTTTTTCCTCCTTTGTACAATACATATTTTCCATTAGTCCTCTCTCATTTCCTCTGCCTCTCTCCATTTTCAGTGACTGTAAATTAGCACAATGCTTGTAGTTATCCGTGGCAAGGATAAAGACCACAATAATATTAATTAAAAGAAATGCCTTTGACCAACATCATGTAAAGGGAACATGGATTTCTGTAGCAAAGGGCTTTGCACTTCTAAAATCCTTGTAAGAGACAGTTTGGTGGAAATAACTAGTGCCTTTTTAAACACTGTATTTAATTTATTTTCCCCTTGAGACAATGTCCAGTTAAGAATCCAATTTGTGTTCTTGACAGCTATCAGTCAAGCTACTTCTGTACTCTTTATTTTCACTTATGGGGCAAAAAGAGTGCTTGAGGCCAATTCGTTTCAAAGTCCTATAGCATCAGAAATGTAGTTTGATTCTGGGCACTGGATAAAATAAGAAATTCAGCATTCCTCAAACACTGAGAAAGCTGTAAAATGGTATTTAATGCTCACAGTAAAAGTGATTGATGGCTTTTGAATCCCAAGACCATGTTACAAATTGTCAAAAGAATTTCAACTACTAACTGCAGCTTTGTGAAAACAAATTTTACTAAGCGTAATTTCAAAAAAAATCTTAACATATAAAAAAATGCTTTAATACTTTTTTTTTTTAATAAGCACTTTCATATGTGTAAAATACACTTTCTATTTATTTTTTTAACAAATTTTAAGTTTGGTGGGGAAATTTGTCTGGCATTACTTCCAAAGAGCAAACCATCAAGCAGCTATTATCAAGGTACAAGAGTGCTTGATAACACAATCAAGAATCTCCATAATTCATGTTACTCTCTTTATCCAGGAAGATATAATGATAATATGCAGTAGGTAGTTAAATTACAGAAAATTGTATGTTTAAATCTTCATACATATTTAAAAGATACAGATTATTTTGCTGATAAACCAAGCACTGCATCGCTAAGTCTTTCTTACATGTCATTATTATGATCCTACTGTTTCTGGTCATGTTGTTAACCTTGTTCTTCCCAATTACCTTAATAACAAACAGGGCTATGAATGCTTTTATTTCTTCTTCAGTTCATACCATATACAAGAGGGCACCTGTAATTAGCCTGGAAAGATCAGATTATAAACTACTCATTTGACTTTCGTAGATGTTGAGAGAGCCTTCAGCAGCACTTTGTAGCTGAAGCTCGTCATCTGCTGGAAAAGCGGCACAGCAAGCTGTAGGCAATCCAGGAGACTCTTGGAGTGCATTGAGGATAGCTTCTTAAGCCAGGTGATAGACAGTCCTACCAGAGGGAATGCGATACTGGACCCGATGGTCACCAATGCACGTCAATAACGTCAACATTGGAGACAACCTGGGCTGCAGTGATCACATATTGGTGGAGTTTGCAGTCCTGAGGGATATGGGTCAGGCGAAGAGTAAGTCAGGATCCTGAATTTTAAGAAAGCAAAATTCCAGCAGTTCAAGGAGTTAGTCAATAGGACCCCTGGGAAACTGCCCTCAGGAACAAGGGCAGAACAGAGCTGGCAGATCTTTAATGACACTTTCCATAGAGTGCAAGAGCTCTTTATGGCCAGGTGTAAGAACTCGGGAAAGGAAGGCAAGAGACCGGCATGGATGAGTTGAGCCCTGCTGGTCAAACTAAAGGGCAAGAAGGCAATGTACAGTTAGTGGAAGTGGGGACAAGTATCCTGAGAAGAGTACAAGGATGCTGCCCAGTTGTGTAGGGATGGGGTCAGGAAGGCCAAGGCATGGCTGGAGCTAAACTTGGCAAGGGACACAAAGAATAATAATAAGGGCTTCTATAGGCATGTCAGCCAGAAAAGGAAGGTCAAAGAAAGTATACTCACCTGATGAACACAACTGGCAAACTGGTAACAACTGATGAGGAGAAAGCTGAGGTACTCAACAACTTTTTTGCCTCAGTCTTCACTGACCACCTCTCTTTCCACACCACTGAAGTGGATGGACCACAAGACAGGAACTAGGAGAGCAAAGTCCTTCCCACTGTAAGAGAACATCAGGGTCGTGATCACCTGAGGAACCTGAACATATATGTCTATGGAACCTGATGAGAAGCATCCCAGAGTCCTGAGGAAACTGGCTGATGTAGTTGCCAAGCCACTCTCCATCATATTTGGAAAGTCAAGGCAGTCAAGTGAAGCCCCTGGTGACTGGAAAAAGGGAAACATTGCACCTATTTTTAAAAAAGGAAGAATGGAGGTCCTGGGAACTACAAATTTGTCAGCTTGACCTCCGTGCCTGGGAAGATCATGGAGCATGTGCTAAGGCATATGGAGGACAGGGAGGTGATTTAAGACAGCCAGCATGGATTCACTAAGAGGAAGTCTTGTCTGACCAATGTAGTGGCATTCTGTGATCGAGTGACTACATCAGTGAATAAGTGCTACAGATGTTGTCTATCTGGACTTCTGTATAGCCTTTGACATGGTCTTCCACAATAACCTTCTTTCTAAATTGGATAGATATGGATTTGATGGATGGACTGTTCGGTGGATGAGGAGTTGGTTGGATGGTCACATCCAGAGGGTAGTATTCAATAGCTCAATGTCCAGATGGAGGTCAGTGACAAGTGGTGTCCCTCAGGGATCTGTATTTGGAACAGCACTGTTTAATATCTTCATCAATGACATGGACAATGGGATTGAGTGCAACCTCAGCAAGTTTGCAGACACAAAACTAAGTGGTGTGATTGACATGTGTCCTGGCTCTGGCTAGGCTAGAGTTAATTTCACAAGGAGCCAGGCCAGGTGAGCCAGGCTGGCTGGGGGCTATTCCATACCATGTGATGCCATGCTCACCATAAAAGGGGGCTGGTCAGGGAGGGGCAGGTTCAGCGGGATCGGCGTGGCTCCGGGACAGGCTGAGCATCCGGTCCAGTCATTCGGATCAGTAAATTGCTTTCCATTATCACCTATCATGTATATCTGTTATCAGTACTGTTGTTGATTGTTTCCCTGTCCCTTGCTGTCCCACTAAACTGTCCTTACCCCAACCCACGAGGCTTTTGCCTTTGTTTGTCCGTTCTCCTCCCCACCCCGCCGAGGGAGGGGTGAGTGAGCAGCTGCGTGGTGCTCAGCTGAGCCTAAACCACGTCAACATGCCTGTGGGATGGGATGCAGTTCAGAGGGACCTGGACAGGCTCAAGAAGTGGGCCTATGTGAACCTTATGAGGTTCAACAAGGCCACCTGCAAAGTCCTGCACTAGGTCAGGGCAACCCCCAGTATCAATACAGGTTGGAGGATGAAGGGATTGAGAGAAGCCCTGAAGAGAAGGATGTGGGGAATGAAAACCTGCACGAGTCAGCAATGTGTGCTTGCAGCCCAGAAAGCCAACTGTATCCTGGGCTGCATCGAAAGAAGTGTGACCAGCAGGTTGAGGGAGGTGACTTTCTCCCTCCACTCTGCTCTGGTGATACCTCACCTGGAGTACTGCATTCAGCTCTGGAGCCCCCAACATAAGAAGGACATCGAGCTGTTGGAGCAAGTCCAGAGGAGGGCCACGAAGATGATCAGAGGATTGGAGCACCTCTCCTATGGAGCCAGGCTGAGAGAGTTGGGATTGTTCAGCCTGGAGAAGAGAAGGCTTCAGGGAGACCTGATTGCAACCTTTCAATATATAAAGGGGGTTTATAAGAAAGATAGGGACAAACTTTTTAGCAGGGTTTGTTGCAATAGGACAAGGGGTAATGTTTTTAACCTAAATGAGGGCAGATTTAGACTAGATACAAGGAAAACTTTTTTTATGATGAGGGTGATGAAACACTGGAACAGGTTGCCCAGAGAGGTGGCAGATGCCCCATCCCTGGAAACATTCAAGGTCAGACTGGATGGAGCTCTGAGCAACCTGATCTAGTTGAAGATGTTCCTGCTTATTGCAGGGGTGTTGGACTAGTTGACCTTTAAAGGTCTGTGGTGACTTGACCCTGGCTGAAGGCCAGGTGCCCACCAGAGCTGCTCTATCACTCCTCTCGTTCACTAGACAGGGGAGAAAAGGTATAACGAAATGCTTGTGGGTCAAGATAAGGACAGGGACAGATCACTCACTAATTATTGTCATGAGCAAAACAGCCCACACTGGAGCAGGCTCTGGTTTTATTAATGATCCAGTGTTTTAGGCTTTTTGAGTATGTAAAAACATATAACAAAATAATATCACTTCTGCTGCATAATTATATGCCAGTATTATCCTTTTTATTCTCCAAGATATTTCAGACTGCTTTCATGGACAGCAGCTGACTATTGTTTTTAAAATGCCTAAATTCTAGTATGGCACATGATCATAAGACTATGACCATACTTTGCAAATATCAAATTTCAACTGTTTTTAGTCCTATCCATGGCAAAATGCTGCTGTTTTCCCACATCATTTCCCCAGAGAGTTTTTTTATGTATAGGTAGCAAACTACCAGATACAAATGCATGTCTTTCTGAAGGTCCAAAGAAGCAGTATTTTGTCTTTTCTGGGAGTGGTAGACATAGATTAAACAATATTCATTTGCATGATCTTGTCTGGGGAGTATTTTATCGTATCTGTGTATGTTGCATATAGATAGGCACTTGCTAGAGAAAAAAAAAAAGGAACAAGAAACACTAAATAAAAAAATCCAACCAAACAACAGCTAATAAAAAAACCTAGAGTAAACAAAATAACTCACAGAAGACGTGCAAATTTTGTATAGCATGAAGAACTGAGTTTGTGTTAGTTGGTGCTACACAGCTTTTTCAAAATGCCTAAGGGTCAGTTTTGTACAGTTATAATATTCTTAACACTAATTCTTTCTGGATCTAAGTAGATAGAAGATGTTTTTTTAAATGTCTTTGCTTCATTAACTGATATTGGTTTCACAGCATTACTGATCTTAATGAGGTCACAAAATACTTGCAGGGGGGTAAATCTCTGCCAATGTGAAGGTGAGCAGCTCCGGTGCCATCACGATCTGCACTGGAGTTCTGTAGTGTGGTGCATAGGGGAGTTTCCTGAACTGGGGGATTCTCAGAGGGAGCCAAGAGAGACACCGGGAACCCACAGCTTGCACGAAAGTGGCTGACAAGATTTGGATGGGGCCAGGTGTAACAATGGCCAAGTTTTCCCTCCCCACATACAAAAAAGCCCTTAGGGACCACCAATGACCAGGGTGTGGTGTGGTAGTTTGTGCAGAAGGACATGCAGGAAAGGAAATGAAGCTCTGCCTGCTCAACCAGGACACAACAGTATCTGCCCAGCAGAAAGCCATGGCCTCTCTAAGCTCTGCACCACCACGACTGACACAGCTTCCCAGTTGGAACACGCTGCCACCCATGTGCCAGGCCGCAGGCTGTGCCCTGCTCTTACACCAGCACAGGACGGCAGCAGTGAGCACACCTGTGGGAGGTGTGCCCAGGTAGAGCAACTCCTCCGCTTAGTGACAGAGCTCCGGGAGGAGGTGAGTAGGGTGAGGAGTATCAGGGAGTGTGAGAGAGAGACAGACTGCTGGAATCGCACCCTGCCTTCCCTGGGACAGGCCCCACAGGCAGGCAGGGTGCATGACTTGGAAGATGACCTATCCTCTCTCCTATATTATCGTTTAGGGTACTGAGGGAGCTGGTAGAAGTGCTCATCAAGCCACTTTCCATCATTTATGAGCAGTCCTGGCTAACTAGGGAGGTCCCAGTTGATTGGAGGTTACCCAATATTACAGCCATTCACAAGAAGGGCCAGAAAGAGGATCCGAGGCACTACAGGCCTGTCAGTTTGACCTCAGTGATGGGGAAGGTTAAGGAGCAGATCATCTTGAGTGTCATCATGTGGCACGTACAAGATAACCAGCTGATCAGGTCCAGTCAGCATAGGTTCATGAAAGGCAGGTCCTGTTTTACCAACTTGACTTCTATGAGAAGGTGACTCGCTTAGTGGATGAAGGAAAGGTTGTGCATGTTGTATACATGGATTTTAGTAAAGCTTTTGATACTTTCCCACAGCATTCTCCAGGAGAAACTGGTTGCTCACGGCTTAGACAGGTGTACACTTCTCTGGGTAAAAATGATGGTTGGACTTGATGATCTTAGAGGTCTTTTCCAACCTTAAAGATTCTATAATTCTATGAAAAACTGGCTGGATGGCCAAGGCCAAAGATTTGTGGGGAATGGAGTTAAATCTAGCTGGCAGCCAGTCACAAGTGGTGTTCCCCAGGGCTCAGTACTGGGGCCAGTTCTCTTGAATATCTTTGTCAATGATCTGAAAGATGGGATCAAGTGCAACCTCAGGAAGTTTGCAGATGACACCAAGCTGTGCGGGAGTGTTGATCTGCTTGAGGGTAGGAAGGCTCTACAGAGGGATCTGGACAGGCTGGATCAATGGGCCAAGGCCAACTGTATGAGGCTGAACAAGGCTCAGTGCCAGGTCCTGCTCTTGGGTCACATCAACCCCATGTAATGCTACAGGCTTGGGGAAGAGTGGCTGGAAAGCTGTCCAGCAGAAAAAGAAGTGGGAGTGTTGGTCAACAGCCAGCTGAACTGATGTTCAGTGTGCCCAGGTGGCCAAGAAGGCCAATGGCATCCTGATTTGTATCAGCAATAGCGTGGCCAGCAGGACTAGGGAAGTGATTGTCTTCCTGTACTCAGCACTGGTGAAGTTGCACCTCAATTCCTGTGTTCAGTTTTGGGATCCTCACTACAAGAAGGACATTGAGGTGCTGGAGCATGTCCAAAGAAGGGCAACAAAGCTGGTGAAGGGTCTAGAGCACAAGTCTTATGAGGAGCAACTAAGGGAACTGAGGTTGTTTAGCCTGGAGAAAAGGAGGCCGAGGGGAGACCTTATTGGTCTCTACAACTACCTGAAAGGAGGTTGTAGTGAGGCGGCTGTTGGTCTATTCTCCCAAGTAACAAGTGATAGGTCAAGAGGAAATGGGCTCAAGTTGTGCCAGGGGAGGTTTAGATTGGATATTAGGAAAAATTTCTTCACCAAAAGGGTTGTCAAGCATTGGAACAGGCTGCCCGGGGAAGTGGTTGACTCACCATGCCTGGAGGTATTTAAAAGACGTGTAGATGTGGCCCTTAGGGACATGGTTTAGTGGTTGGACTTAGCAGTGTTTGGTTTACAATTAGACTTGATGATCTTAAAGGTCTTTTCCAAACAAAACAATTTATGATTCTATGATTCTGTGATTCTGTGCTGGGACTGTGCAAAATGAATATATTTTCTGAATGACCACAGAAAATAATGTACACTCTACATAAGACATCTACTGGAAGCCTTAGAAGGGAAAAAATAGCATGGAAAATATATTTTTTTTCCCTATCAAATGTATTCATTCCTGAATTTATGCTACCAGATGTTTACTCTAAAAAAAAATGAAACTTGGAAAAAAAAAATTGTATATTTTCAGGCAGGTGCTGAATAGATTTAGGAGAAACTAAACAATGCCCTCATTCTCTATAGAGTTGTGTAATTAGTTTGTCACTGAATTGCTGCAATTATTAAAATTCCATTGGAATATGTATGTATTCCAACAGCTTTGTCAGACTGTTCTTTTTACGTGTAAATTCTTCTAATGCATGAAAACATTTAAAGTATCTGAATCACCAATCAAACACCTAATCAGTATTCTAATCAACAATCAAGTATCTGACATGACAAATTGGATTAATTGTCAGCTGCACATCAGGAAAATTAAATGTTTAATGAAAAAAAATATAAAGCCCTCTCCAGCAATCTTGTTAAAGTTAAACCACAGTGACAGACTGAAACTTCAAAAGTAATTGAAAAAGGAACATCTGAGTTATTGGTGATCATTGCATATAAGTATCTAACGACAAACTATTATGAAATAGTAGAAATTGTCTCGAAATGATTTGATTCTGTTACAGCTAGAGACATCATGAACGAATTTAATTTTTATCAGATTTCAGCAGCAAAAAATAATTTACTGTGATAAATATTATTAATATCTTTAGATTACTAAATAGTCATACTTCCTAATAGTTTAGCTATCAGATGATACTGTTAATCTAAACTTCTTTAATCTAAATTTCATTAAATCAATAAATACTGATGTTGCTGGTGAATTCAGTTAAAGAAAATGCTGTTATAACTACATTTATTATGGTTACCTCATTAACATAAATTTATTTATTCAGAATAAGTAATTACTATTACCTATGCTAGGTATAAGTATATGGTTCTAAAACTCTGCTAGATCATTTTTAGTGATGGCTATGAGGCACAATTTGAATTCTTAATATGTGTTTGGTGAATTACTGTATTTTTTTAGTTAAAAGTTTATAGTTAAAAGACCAGTTGCTCTCCCACAACTTTGCAATTTGTGTGCTTTTTTTATAAATCTGAAAATTGAGTGGTATGCTATCAAGGAAGGTGAATATCTAAACCCCAAACTGAGATTGTAAGTGCACATGTAGACCCCACCTCAGCTCTGTATTTCTGCACCAGATCTTCTGCTCCATGACTCTTTTAGTGTTGTCTAAAGTAGTAATGCAGTCTTCACACTGCAGAGCATTTGGCATGCAGATTTCATCAGGATTCATAAATTTGTTATTTCTCTAACTATAGCAATAGCAGAACTAGACCTAATAAACTAGGAATGCCTAACAGTTCACACTTTCTACACTGAACTACTCTTGTTACCTTTTTACATATTTTAAGGCTTTGAGTGAAACCATCCTTCTTAAGAGTGAATTTAGCCTTAAATATCATCATGTATATTATTCTGGGCAGTATTTTATTTTTTTCTTGGGGAGAGAAATTGTTTATACTTCCTGTTGAGATCATAGAGATAACCCTGAAAGGCCCATTATGTATATTTATCATCCTCATAAATCTAGAAGTAACTGTAAAGTAAGTTGTGTAAGGTCCATCTGAACCCTAAAGAGACATTATGTCAGGTAGAAATACCTTTGATTCAACACATGGTGTGGCTTGACATAATTAGATTGGTATTGCCTTTCAAAACATCCCTGGATATGTACTTATGATCAAATGAACCACGTCTTCAGTTATAGTAAGAAAAAGATGACATTTCAAACCAATTTCCTTGGACTAAGTGTATGTTGGACTGTTACCAACTATGAATCAAATATGATCCAGGGAGTAGGGATCAAGTTCATAATCACTTTGAGTGTCATTACTGTCTAATTCTAGGAATGCTATTCACATGAAAAACAAAACAACAACAACAACAACAAAACACCAAAAGAAAAAAAAAAAACAAACAAAAAACAAAAAACAACCTTGAAACCCCGAGACTTCTGCAGAAGGACATCAGAAATGTTTTGGGGACTGACCAGTGGGGGGCACCTCTATCCATCTAGCCCAGTATTCTGTTCCTGACACTGCAACCAGTGAGATGAGTTTGGACGAGTATGTGAGCTCAGCCACTTTCTGCAATCCTTCCTCTTGGTACTTACCTCTGCAAAACCTGTACAACTTGTGTCTACCTCATCCATCCAGCTGTTTTGAATTTATCATCCTTATATCTTAGTCCTGTGCAGACCAGAGCAAATGTTCAGTGTGTTGTTACCACATGCTGACAGCATTTGCTTCAGCCTAGAACACAGCTGGCACAGTCATTTACTTTAATATATCTTTTATAAAAGTTGTGTTATTCTCAAAAAAAACTGTGGGCAAAAAGGGAGCAAGGGAACTCATATCTGAAAATACGACTTTATTATTAGTCGTACTCATGTCTTGACAATCTATTCACAATACAATAATGTTATTAATTCAGTTACGATGATCCTAATATATGTAATCCTGTTATCTACTTACTGCTAATTTCCATGAATGATGCAGTTAAAGTTGTTATACACAGACTGTATAGTACCTAAACTTTTCCTCTATGTTATGTTTATCCTTTCCACATCCCTCTCTAAAGGTAAATGGCATCAGTCTTCACCTGGTAGGGGAGATTTGCACTCAGTCATTAGCATCCAGGGCTTACATCTGAGAGGAGTTCGATGGTGAAGGCAGTGGTTTCTTCCTCCTCATATGAAGGATATAGCCTTCTTCAGCAATTTTTGCAGTCACAGCTCCTGACCTTTAGCATTTTTTGGAGTCACAGCTTAAAAAGATCCACAATAGGTCAAGACAATCCCCAACAAGCCCTGAGGCCTGAATTGCTAAGTTATTCAAAAGGTGGTAGCTTCTTGTGATCAGTAAAAACATCGTATTTTCTTGGCTGCACAGTCTGGTGGTTAATCTCCTTTTCTGACAGGTGGGAAAAACTGCTCAGTGTTGTCCACAGTTTAAAGGATTTCTGCTGATTTGCAGGCAACAATCCATGGCCTGTTCAAAATGTGCTGGTGTGTAACAGCCAAAGAATAGACTTCCTTTCCACTAGTGCTCTAGTGAGGCTATTCAAATAAATGAAGCGTTTTCCCTTTTTTGTCTTCTTTTTTTTTTTTTTTCCCTTTCATAATTAAAAATCATTAAACAAAATTTTAGAACATTTTTCAGCACAGAAGTGCAGGTTCCTTTCCTCTGATGAGAGTAGTGCTCCTTCAGTGAACTGTAGAGTCAAAAATCCCCATTTTTTTTCTTTCCCACTATAAAAAGCAAAATCCGTGAATTTTCTGCCTGGGTCTGGATTCAGTAGCAGTATGACCAAAAACAGGAGGAAAGAGGAAGCAGGGTCTGTGATACCATCATAGACTAGATAATTATGGACCAAGAATAAACATACAGACTGAAGGCAGATTGTATTAAAGACTTGGAGGAACTAGCTACAGCTTAGCAACATAGCTAGGAAAGCATGGGCAATTTAAGGGCACATAAGTGGGGGGGTCTGAGAGCACCTAATTCTGGGCTAATAAGGGGAGTTGGCTATTGGGCAGAAGGTGGTGTAGTCTGAAGGACATTAGAAGCACATTATTAAGGAATGTGTGTAAGAATACCAAAACACAAACCCACCAGCCTGTTGGGACTGCAACACAGCTTTTGCAGTATCCTGAACCTAAAAAAAGTTTTAAAATATTGAAATCTTAAGAGCACCCAGAAGCACTGAAGATATAGTGGCAAACATAGACTGTAGATGAAGCATGCTGGTTTAGGGTTGGAGATGATGCACAGAATATTTTTTCTATATTCAGGCTGCCCCATATACACCTTTTGCTACTACTGGTACCCTCAGCATCCTGGTCAAGCCTATTATCTTTTTTTTTTTTTTTTTCAGAGTGAGTGATGTTAGTTGATACCCCTATGTCATCTTCCCATAGCTGCCCTTTTTATAATATTTTCCCTTCCCAGAAGCTCAGTCCAATCAGGATGTTTTGCATCTCTCACATTTCCCACAGAAAAAGTGCTGTCTCTGCATTAGAACTCACTCCTGCTACTTGCTTCCTTCCCCAGCATTATACCCTGTAATTATGACCTGGAACTGTGAAAAAGGATACATAAAAATGCTGCTTGCTTAAATACATTGCTCTCTCTCTGGTACTCTAAGTGCGGTGAGTTAGCTCCTAGTCGGCCTATCCACAGCTGCTGCTTTCATTCCACAAAGATATCTTACTATTAATTTTTGGATGCTAGCCTCTTACCAGACTAATGAACCCATGATATATATCTGTGCCATGCACCACATCATGTTCAGTATCTATAATAATGCTTCAGATGGGGAGAGGACATTTGAGAAAGTAATGTCCAGCCAACCAATACAGGAAACCTTTGTGGTACCAAGTGGGGAAGATTGGGTGCAGTTCAGGGAGTGTGGAAGTATGGGATGTTTTATGATTGTTTTTTCTGCTCAGGACTGACTGCTTTAACTGATGCTTATTGTAAGTGGGCATTGATACTGGAGACAAGAGCAGTGTGCTAGGCTTGCTGTCTTAGAGGATATTTTTCGAGATAGAAATGCAAGCTTGTATTTCAGCAGTGACCACTAAGGACTTCTGTCTTTTTTCATGCAGAGTGCCCTTATGTGTCTTACGTGTCAGTTGTGTTCTTTAGCAAAAACTAGTTCCTTCCAGGGTCTTTTTGAAGATAGGATAGTTACATTTACAATGAAAGGAGAAACTCTGTGAAGAAACAAGGAAGACACGCGTATAAGTATTTTTAATTTTTTGACCTACTGATGCCATGAGACTACCATGAAGCTGAAACATTCTGACTGGGTGCCTAGACATTTGTAATCTTTTCCATTATGTGAATGGAGGAACAAAATGTCCTTGACCAAATAAATCATTGTTAAAAATAGCAACCTACAATGGGAGATGAGTGTCATTTGGACACCTGCTTTAAATGAATGAGCTTCAATTTCAAGTACCCTAATCACTAGACTAGAATCAAGGTCCCTTATTCAGTGATTTAATGCAAAGACTCCTACTTGTATGTTCATGTGGCTCAGCTTCAAAAGAAAAGGTGAAGGGCAATGACAATCAGAATACATCACTGCTTGGTGATTAAGTCACCCTCTTCAAATGAGAGAGAAGCAAATGCGGTCTTTTGCAAGCAGCAGGACTAGAATCCAGGTCTAGGTAGGACAGCTTCATGAACATCAGTGTTTACAGGATTATGCTGTCCTAGAAAGCAGGAGGACTGGGACGCAGGTAGAATGGTCCCTGTCAAAACAAGTGAGTTAAGAAAGCATACATAGTTTGAAGTAGTTCTTCAGCTGAATGCTTAAAATAACTTAATCTTGTTCTTTTAATATAAAGGTGATATCAGTATAGCTAACCATACTTATAAGAGCTTTTTTGAGCTTTGAAGTGCTTATTATAGTCATCTTTGCCTGAAGAATTTTTTTTATTTTTTTTTTTTGGGGGGGAAGCTTACTAATAAGATTATTGCTATGAAAACTTTGTCAGATACAGCTGGAAAGCCATTCAGTATCTTTTAGATTAAAATTAGATTAAAATATTTTGAATCTTCTAATGTTTGGAAAGGAATCTGGTTCAAATTCATACAAAACAGCTTTTCGAATGTTGTTATAATTGCAGAAGAAATCACAGTACATGAAAAATTCAAAGGAACTGTTTAGAAAGTCAAGACAATAGGGATTCAAAGTTCTCCATGTAGTGCTTTTCTTTCTACAATGAATCAATTGTACTAGTTCTGTGAAGTAGTAAACATCTTTAATAGGAAAAAAAAAATGCAATAAAACAAAAATCCCCATAACTCCTCCAGTAGAAACTTATTTCAAAACATGCTTAAACTCCCCCTATTCATCTGCATCTTCACTTTGGTGTATTATGTTTAGGTGCCTAACTCAGAATTCTAGTCTTAACAAGTTTCCTATAAAATTAATGGGAAAATAGAAACACTTCAGAGTATTATTCAGGAAAGAAAACTAAATGAGTCATCTGCTATAATATGACAGATAAAAAAAATTCTTTTAATATACAATGTTTATGCATGTGTGTTTATCTACATGAGAATGTGTCATCAATAATGTTTTAAATTTGGATATGTTCATGATGCAAAGTTGTAGCTGAGTTTCTCAGAGACAGCTGTAAAACAAGTTAACTCCATAATAATTCATATAGATATATTTAAAACAAAGATAAACTTTTAAGACTGTGGAGGTCAATACATAAGGACTAGATACTCATCTGGTATAAATTAATGAAGCACCACTGATTTCCTGCATCACATACATTTCTGGAATGGGTTAGAAACTGTTATTCAGATTGAATTATTGACTATACTCTCATTCAAATTCACAGCCCCAATCAGAGAAGTACCCCCACTGAGAGAAAAAAAACAAAAACAAACACAGATGCATTTAGATCTAAAGGGTTTAAACTATTTCAAATCAATCTCACCTTCAAGCATTTTTCTTGGCTAGGAATGCACAGGAGTATGTGTCTACGTGGGTTTGGGTTTTTGTTTGTTTGTTTGTTTGTTTGTTAGCAGGATATGTATTCAGAACACAGGGTATTCAAGAAAGCATTTCTGATGTTACAAAAAAATACAAATTGTATGTTAAGATACTTTTTTTCAAAGTAAAAACTTGTCAAAAGTTTTATTTCAAAACATGCTTAAAAAAATTATTGTTCTGAATCTTCACTCTGGCATATCTATTTTTAGCTGCCTAACTCAGAATTCTATTAAAACTTTGCAAAAAAATTGCAAAAAAATATTTTTTTGTGAAATAATTGACTGTGTAGGGAAATTTGAGAAATTAATTTGTAAAAAAAATTATGATTTACTTGTAAAGATTAACTTTATAGGAATAAATATAGAGATATCCAGAGCCTGCTGTTTCTAAACTCCACAGCTTTCAGGATAGGANTCCACAGCTTTAAGGATAGGAAGAGCAAACTAGCTCTTTCTAAGTCGGAGCCAAAAATAGCAAAATGCTAAGTGAAAGCTCTTTCCACCAGAAAGAAAGAAAATGTCTGGGAACAAAGAAATCCAATCTCCTGCTCAAAGACAGTCTAATTAGATAAGGCTGCTCATGGTTTCATCCGTCTGAGCTTTGAATATCTCCAAGAACAGAGTTTCACAACCACTCTGGGCAACCTGTTCTACTATTTGACACCCTCATGGTAAAACCAGAATTTGCCAAGATCCACCTCTTGTTTGTCACCTCCTCTGCTCCCATTGGGTAGTTGTAGGCAATAAGGTCTGCCCTTCACTATCCTTTTTGGAGGGTGAACAACCCCAGTTCCCTCAGCTTGGACAAGTTCCCTTGTGCATCATGTTTTTTA
>VXBL01005097.1:563787-626060 GCA_013400195.1 Aramus guarauna | reverse complement strand
CCATCCCTGGAAGTGTTCAAGGCCAGGTTGGATGAGGCTTTGGGCAACCTGGACTAGTGGAGGGTGTCCCTGCCCATGGCAGGGGCTTGGAAGTAGATGATCTTTGAGGTCCCTTCCAACCCAAACCATTCTAGGATTCTATGATTCTGATACTGATTTACTATAATAGCTCTATACTATAATAGCTATATCCCATTCTTTAACAGCATCAGCCAGACATAAAGATGGCAGAATCTGAAATGGAAATGGACTCACTAAGTAGAGTAGAACACTCCAAGGAAGAACAGTGGAAACAGAAGCAGCTAAGAGATGCAGTACTTCATGAAGCAGTTTCTGGGCTCTCCTTACAGAAGGCTGCTGCTGCTGCTCACACAGGTAGGTAAGAGAGATGTTTGCTCTTAGCAGCTCCAGCAGTTTCTTACAGCTTCTGAGAGCTAATCCTACTCAAAAGGTGCTTACACTTGGTATCTTCCGCCGACTCTTAATTTGGAGTTAGGAATTGTCAAGCATCTCTTCAGCTGGCGCTAGGGAAAGCATCACCAGCTGGGGACACAGTGAACAGAGGCAGCAATTTGTGTAGCAGTTGTGGTGGAAGGTGTCCAAAAACTCTCCCGAGTGTGGGACTGCTCAACACTGGCAGTCATGTGCCACAGGGCACAGTTCCCAGCAGCAACGGAAGCAGCTACCCCGGCACATCAGATACCTCTTGAACTCAGATCAAACTCTGCAGGGAGGACACAGCCATACAGCTGTGGAGCATGGAGTGCCCAGTGCCTCTCCCTCAGCCTGGGGCATGAAGAGATGGTGGCCTTGACTGCGAGAGGTTTGCATTGGCTGGTGAGCCATTAAGTTAAGCCACTGCAGGAGGAGGTGAGCTGAAGTCTTCACATGTTGATTTTTAACTTGTGTCTACCTCTCTTCAGTTACAAATATAGAAGAGCGATAACTAAATTCACATCAGAGAGGTTTTATTTTACTTCTAGTTAAGAGTGAAAAGAAAAAAGAAAACAATCAAGGTTTTCATTAGTCAGATTTTTTTATTTTTTGAGATAGTGGGAAGGTTATATCCAATAATCACAGACTGTGGCTTAATTCTTCCTTGGTTTTGTTTCTGATTTCATTGAACATATCTATCAGCTGCCTGTAAAGCTTTAAAGCAGTTGATGGAATCTTAACTTTGCTTTTGTTGTATATCGATGAGTTATGGCAATAAAAAACACATTAATGTTCTTCCTCTGGAAGCACCAAGTAAAAAATATAAACAAAACACTTCCTCCAGTTGTCCTAGAAATAAAATATCTTCTGTAGAAAACATCCTGTGACAATCAGTATAATCGTGGGGTTTTTTTTGTTGTTTGTTTGTTGGTTTTTTTTTTGTGTAGAACCTCTACTAGGATATAAATTTACATGAAAACTTGCTTTCATCTGTGTTAACTGTGTTAAAATAAAGCTTTTCCCCCATGGATGAAATCAAAACTTCACCATCTTTAGCAACAGAACATCTGAAACAGCACCTGCTAAAATTAACTAAGCATAGACAAATTGACAGGCCCAGGCAAGTCATCCCCAAGAATCTTAAGGGATGTAGCAAATTGCTGTGACAGTAACAATTGTTTTTACCCTCTGAACTGTAAATTTGTTAGGAAGGACTAAATAGCAGAATTATCTCCAAACCACTGATTTTAATTTTTTAATAACTTATAAGGAAATTGGAGACATTTCAAATATTTAGAGGACTGAAAACAGTAGTAGTATTTTGTTACAATGAAGAAAAGGCCCAGAGAGCCATAGACTGCTTAGGCTGATGTGTATCCTTCATAAAATAACTTTATGATTTATGGCTATCAACAAAGAATGAGAAATAAAAATTCATGCAAAAAATAAGGCTCTATATTTGGAAAACCCTGTTTCCACTGGGGAGGAGCTGCGTAGACTTGATACTGGCAGGCTTCCTATACCCTTGGAATAAGTAATTTTATAAATCCTCTTTTTTATCCCTGCCTAGAAGGGCTACTTTTATTACCCTTAACTTTTTCACAATTTGTCATAATCACAGCATATATGATTGGGGACGAAAGTGATCATAACCTCCAGGGACATTCTCTTAGATGCAGCAAGGCTGGATTATTATGATGACTTTTTTTGCACCATGGAACATGCATTATCTGATATAAAAAACTTACTGAATCCATTTAATGAATTCCTTGAGAATTCATTATCTTGGAAAACCACTAACATACAGAAAAGAGATGAAAGAAAACTCAACAGTCATCTATTTTTAAAAAATCATATATTAATATCACTAAGTAAAGTGAGGCCAGGTACTGTTCTCTGGCCATGCAGCCCAGTTCCATTGAGTGCCACGCACATTGTTTGGATTACCTTACTTTGAGGAAGCTGACTCTAGCCTTCTGCGGAGCCATAGTTTATATTCTTATACTCGTAAATAAATTGTTTCTTTGAGTTTTTTTTCAGATCAGAATCTAATATAAAGAGATGACTCTGCTGGTTGCTGGAGATTTTTTATATGAAAGTGAAAATATGGTATGCATGCTGCTTGCATAGTATGATGACCTGCAGAGGTTTCTGATTGTGCAAACCTTCTTGAAAAACACCAAACCTGCCATCCTTAGGATCCAAAACAACACTGCAATGAAGGAAGGAAGTAGTGCAACAGTTTTAACTTTGCTATTAACATGACATTTCTGTGTTAGAGTATTTAAATATCAGGACTAAAAATAACATCTTAGCTCCATACACATGCTATGGATTTTTTTGCTAACATAAGAATTTGAGTGCAAAAAAAAAGTTCTGCTGTCATCTGAGGTGGGTTGACCCTGGCTGGAGGCCAGATACCCACCAAAGCTCCTCTATCACTCCCACTCCTCAGCTGGACAGGGGAGAGAAAATATAACAAAAAGTTGGTGGGTTGAGATAAGGACAGGGATAGATCACCGTCACGGGCAAAACAGACTGAACTTAGAAAAATTAATCTAATTTATTAACAAGCAAAACAGAGTAGAGGAATGAGAAATAAAGCCAAATGTTAAAACACCTTCCCACCCGCCCCTTCTTCCCAGGCTCAACTTCACTCCCAATTTCTTTACCTACTCGGCCCACCCCCAGCAATACAGGAGGACAGGGAATGGGGGTTGCGGTCAGTTCATCACACGTTGTCTCTGCCGTTCCTTCCTCCTTGGGGGAGGACTCCTCACACTTTTCCCCTGCTCCATCGTGGGGTCCTTCCCACTGGAGACAGCCGTCCACCAACTTCTCCAGTGTGAGTCCTTTCCACGGGTCACAGTTTTTCATGAACTGCTCCAGTATGAGTCCCTTTCACAGCATGCAGATCTTCAGGACCAGACTGCTCCAGCGTGGGTCCCCCACATGGTCACAAGTCCTGCCAGCAAACCTTCTCCAGCCTGGGCTCCTCTCCCCATGAATCCACAGGTCCTGCCTGCCAGGAGCTTGCTCCAGTGCAGGCTTCCCACAGGGTCACAGCCTCCTTTGGGTGCATCCACCTGCTCTGGCATGGGGTCCTCCATGGGCTGCAGGTGGATATCTGTTCCACCATTAACCTCCACAGACTGCAGGGTTACAGCCTGCCTCACCATGGTCTTCTCCACGAGTTGCATCAGAATCTTTGCTCCGGTGCCTGGAGCACCTCCCTCTTCTCCTTCTTCACTGACATTTGTGTCTGCAGAGTTGTTTCTCACATCTTATTACTCCTCCCCCTGGCTGCAAAAGCTGCTGCTCCTTTTTTTTTTTTTTTCCTTCTTAACTATGTTACCCCAGAGGCCATACCAGCATCACTGATGGGCTTGGCCTTGGCCAGCAGCAGGTCCATCTTGGAGCCAGCTGGCACTGGCTTTGTTGAACTTAGGGGAAGCTTCTAGCAGCTTCTTACTGAAGCCACCCTTGTAGCCCTACCACTACCAAAACCTTGCCACACAAACTCAAAACATCATCCTAAGGCTGCACTCTACTTCAGTTTTAGTATAGGGCTGTAGACAGCTGATTCTACACAGGACAACTACTTGTTATCACTATGTACTGATCAAAAAAATACATAAACTTCTGGGCATTCCACCACACAACTATATACAGCTACGCTGAAGCTAAAACCACTCAGGCAAGAGTCTTCTCATTAGAGAAGGGCTCTTGTTGTAAAGGAAGTGAACATAAAGCTCTAGGCTGGCCTAGACATATCCATACAAAGCAAGACCAACAATCCCAGTTGTGGGACTTTGCAGAGTCCATAGAAAGCCTGTGTGTGGCCTGTTACCAGCAATGGCAATACCAAATTTCTTGACTACAGAGCTGTAACTCATGCAGAATTCTTCCAAAGTCCTCAAAATCAAATTAGTTCTCCAACTGAAACCTTAGATGACTTGAATAAGGACACTCTTGTTTACATATCCCATGTTTTTTTCCATGAATAACAGTACTGCTGTAGATTTTTGATCAGTTTTGTGATCATCTTTAATTTCCAGTTAATTCATAGGTATTTGTCATCTAATCAGTGGATCTACATCTTGTGTTTCTGTAGTTATCTATTCTTACCAAAACAGAAAATGCATACTTAACTGAATTACTTATCTTTTTAAACCATTTTTCTAATTTTTCAAAATCATTCTGAATTCCAATTCTAGTCTCTCTTATTTTCTTCTTGTGGCATATAACTTTTCTGAAGACTGAAATGCAGAGTTGTTTTAGTCAGTATAAAAATATGCGGATAAAGTGCAATGACCTGTGTTATACTGGAAGTCAGATCAGATGATTTAAAAGCCCCTCAGGCTTTAAACCCAAGGAAATCTCGATGAAATCTATGAAGTTTCAAAAAATATTTTACTGTGGTAAATGACTGTCTGTTAGAGCAGCGTACAGGAATATAATAACTAAAAACTGATTGCTTAAAACCTTAAATGTAAATTTCCTTATCTATCACGAGATAATTCAGCTCTGTTGTGTTTACTCAAAGATATATATCTAACAGTTTATACCATATTTACAGTTACAATACCTTTGAGATTATTAAATTCTCTCATGAAGTTCTTAAAGATCTGTAGGCTGTTATTTAATATCTGGACAACAAAATGCTTAACTAAAACAGTAACATACCTCTTCTATTACAGTATGTAATTGTATTTTTATTAATGTATACGCATATGATGCCTCTTTTTTTTTTTTTTTCTTTCCCTAAATTCTTTTGACACTAATTTGCATTACTGGATCATTTAAAAGGCCAATAATCTGTTTAAATGTGTGGTTTATTCATTCAGTACAAAATAAATAATCAATAATAGAATCAGGGCATTTCAGTTTTTCATAGGCTGTATAGGAAAATTGAGATTCTATATATTCTCTTGAATTTTTTAAACTCCTCATTGTAAACAAGCAGTATTTCTAACAGTGCATTTTACTGGGAAATAATACATTAAAATTCTCATTTTATAAGTCACTGTCACACAAGTGAAGTTCAAGTTATTATGATTAATAGCAGTAATGGATGTAATAACTACAATAAAGAAGTATTTTGGGAAAATAGGCAATATTTGTGTGAGATTTCTCCCTATACTGCCTAACACTGGAATTGCATATGTTCAGAAGTACCTCTGCCTTTGACCCATGAATTTAAAAAAAAAAGACTAAACCAAACCACACAAAACATTATACCCTTTCTGCTGTACTCCTACAAGTGTCATCCAAGTAATCTTGACCACTTTTAGTTTCCAGTATCTGACATAATGAACATAGTTTGGCTGAAAACTCAACCACAGTCTATTCAAAAGCCATAGATGTCAAAACATATAGCTTAGAATCCTAAGTACAAGATTATTCTACAAGATCATGGAGATTGAACACTCATAAAAGTAGCTGAAAATAGTAGGTAAGGAATCAAAAATGTGCAGAGACAATTCACAGTAAGGATACCAAACAATGACTTAAAGATACAGACAGAAAGCACATACTATAAGAAAAGTTTTTAGAGTTTAATTTTACGTGTAGGTAAAAACATAAATAAGAGCTTCTCAAATCACTTTTATTATGAGAAACAAGATAAAATTACAATAAATCTTGAAAAAAAAAGTATTGGGAAATACTAGTGAAAAGAACTATGTCTCTGCAAGAGCACTTTCTACTTTCTCTCCCTCCACCTTTTTTTAAAAATATATTTATTAATAGAATCATAGAATAGTCCAAGTTGGAAGGGACTTGAAGGACCATCTGGTCCAACTTTTTGTGGGAAAGGGAGCCTACATGAGTTTATCTAGCAGTCTGTCTTGAAAATCTCCAGTAATGGGGATTCTACCATATCCCTGGGGAGGTTGTTCCAGTGAGTGCTGGTTCTCACTGTAAAATATTTCTGTCTTATATCCAGATGAAATATTTCCCAGTGCAACTTGTACCCATTGCCCTTTGTCTTCTCCATGTTACTCCTTGTGAAGAGAAAACCTTCTTCCTCTTTGTAGCCACTCTACTTGCCATTCTCTTGAATTATTCAAAAAGAGAATAACTACTTAAACCAGCATTTCTGGCCACAAAATATTATGTTCTGTCTATGTTTTACAGCAATTTTTCCTCTGTGCCTGTTCTGCAATTTTTGTTTTCAACCCATTGGGACAAGAATCATTTATTACCTAACCTGTGTATGTACAGTGCCTGAACAATGGGTTCCCAATCTCACTTTGGCTTTAGATGATATTTAAACCAATAGAATTAATATCAAAATGCTAACATAGACTAAGAAGTACATAAACACTACAAGAAGGTTACTACTTTCATGGCAAGTTTTTAGCTTAAGGCAGTACCAACTATGAGTTAGCTGAAAACAAACTTCACCTAATTTAGTTTTACATATTCTTGAGCAAAGACAGGTAAGTCTCAAAAGAAGAGCTTCAATGAACATGGTTGTAGCCATGTTTCCTCTGCTGCTGACAGCTTCACATGACCGGCACTACTCTGTACAGCAGCAGAGCAAAAATAGTTCCTGTAGATGTTTTGCTTTCTGTAAGAATTATCTGCAAGCATAGCACATAGCCAAGCTGAGAAGATAGGATGTAAGCTAAACATATCCAGTTATAATTTGTCTTGGTTTATGTGTTCAAAAATATAAGAAGACCAAATGAGCTAAATGCTAAAGTCATTTACAATTGTGTCTCACTGGGTACTGAATCTGGTCCATAGGGCATAAACACTGAGTAAGATGAGAGAACACAAATTAATAAATAGTGCACTGCTTAAAGCATCAGAAAACAGTCCTTCCTGAAGACTAAATACAAATTAAAAGATGCTTATCAAATTAACCATGCTTCAGGCAAGCAGAAAATGGAATGGATTATAAATAAAGGAATTAATACTGCTGCTCCTTCTCACTTTTTAATTTTAAAGCACTAATTACGAATTATTCTGAAGATATGACAGCAAAACAGTTGCTGTTTTATTGTCCCTCTGCACCGGCAAGCAGATAGAGCATAACAGTATTTGCTTACGGAACAGGAAATGTTTCTCTTGAATCACTTCATGTAGCATTAATTTAGTAACATATACAACTTGATTTTGAATGATGGTTAATGCAGTTTGGAGTTGCCTAGAGTTTGTTTATAAAACTGTGGAAAAATGGAGTTGGAACAGCCTGTTATTGCCTTATCTCAGGAACTGCAGTGCTGAGCCTTTTTGAAAGAAATTGTCATATACATCCTGCTGCTCCCATTGCAAACAATCTCCTTGGAAAATTGGAAAGCCAATCCTTTACCAGTAATTTTTCCCTAATATGTAATATTTTGGTGAAAATAAGTATTTTTTTCTAGATAAACAGAAAGGTTGTTCTCTTCATCTTTCCAACAGTCTTCTATATTCTGAAGACTGGGATCAATCTTCTCTTCTTGAGGGTAAAAAAAAAAAATTTTCAGTCTTTTCTAAGTCTGGATGTTCTCTGGGCTCCTGCAATTGATCCACAATGATAATGAAATGTAGAGCTGAAAACAGAATGTCACAGACTTACCGGTGTTCAGTACGTGAATGGTTTATTGCCTTTGATCTTTACATTGCAGTGTGGTATTTCCGTCTTTCTTTATTTGGGTTTTTTTGTTTGTTTTTTTTTTTTTTAATAACATTATTAATTCTTATTTAGCAATTTCTGAAGAATTTTTATTATACCAGTTATTCTTTATTTTACATGTGTAGAAAAGAATAATTCTTACTCTATCATAAAAACTTAATCTGAATGTTTGACACAGTTTGGTCCTGTAAAATCTATACCGGCTAATACTTTTGCCTTGAAGAAGAATATTTTTAAAAAATAAAGTATTTGTCTGGAAATTGCAACTAAGACAATTGATCTTTTTTCCCCTCCTTTCTCCTGTCTTCCATTTCAAACAAATATTACCTTTTTCCCCCTGAATTTCAAGTTTCTCAAGTGTCCTCCTTTGAATTATCAGAAATAACTACAATGGTTTTGAAAGTCATCTAAATATGGCACAGGTACAGTCACCTAAATATGGTACAGGTACAGGCACTGGTACAAGTATTAAAGAAGCCAGTGAGGAGAGGTGCCCTCCTAGATCGGCTTAACGGCTTAACGTCCGTTGAGAACAGTGATGAGTGGTGTTCCTCAGGGGTCAGTACTGGGACCGGCACTGTTCAACATCTTCGTCAGAGACATGGACAGCGGGATGGAGTGCACCCTCAGCAAGTTTGCTGATGACACCAAGCAGTGTGGTGTAGTCAACACCCTGAAGGGAAGGGATTCCATCCAAAGGGACCTTGACAGGCTTGAGAGGTGGGCATGTGCAAGCCTCATGAGGATCAGCGAGGCCAAGTGCAAGGTCCTGCATGTGGGTCGGTGCAATCCCAAGCACTGCTATAGGCTGGGCAGGGAATGGATTGAGAGCAGCCCCGAGGAAAAGGACTTGGGAGTATTGGAGGATGAAAGGCTCAATATGAGCCGGCAGTGTGCGCTTGCTGCCCAGAAAGTCAGCCATGTCCTGGGCTGTATCAAGTGTGAGCAGCAGGTCGAGGGAGGTGATTCTGCTCCTCTACTCTGCTCTTGTGAGACTCCACCAGGAGTACTGCGTCCAGCTGTGGGGGCCTCACTACAAGAAAGACTGCTGGAAAGAGTCCAGAGGAGGGCCACAAAGTCGTTCAGAGGGCTGGAGCAGCTCTCCTAGGAGGACAGGCTGAGAGAGTTGGGATTGTTCAGCCTGGAGAAGAGGAGACTCCGGGGAGATCTAATTGTGGTCTTCCAGTACCTGAAGGGGGCCTACAGGATAGATGGAAAGCAACTGTTTATCAGGCAGTGTAGTGATAGGACAAGGGGTAATGGGTTTAAGATGAAGGAGGGTAGATTTAGATTAGATGTTAG
The DNA here is from genome assembly GCA_013400195.1 of Aramus guarauna. Classification (NCBI taxonomy): domain Eukaryota; kingdom Metazoa; phylum Chordata; class Aves; order Gruiformes; family Aramidae; genus Aramus; species Aramus guarauna. The sequence continues at coordinate 616,696 of VXBL01005097.1, read as the reverse complement.
AAATAAATTCTTTATTGTGAGTATGGTGAGGCACTGGAACAGGTTGCCCAGAGAGGTTGTGGAGGCTCTATCCCTGGAAGTGTTTAAGACCAGGTTGGATGGGGCTTTGGGCAAGCTGGTCTAGTAGAGGGTGTCCCTGCCCGTTGCAGGGGGGTTTGAAGTAGGTGATCTTTGAGGTGCCTTCCAACCCAAACCATTCTATGATTCTATGATTCTATGATTCTAGGATTCTATGATTCTATGATTCTAGGATTCTATGATTCTAGGATTCTAGGATTCCCTGATCTGTTACTCTCTGTTCTCTGAACAGAGAAGGTCTTGTGGGGGAAGTGGCAATCGGTGGCCATTTTGGCCATAGTGACCATGAAGTGGTAGAATTTAGAATCTTTGGCAACAGGAGGAAAACTGCCACCAAAACTTCAACCCTGGATATGGGGAGAGCAGACTTCAGGCTGCTCAGGGAACTAGTCAGTCAGGTCTCCTGCAAAACTGCTCTTGAAGGCATCAGGATCCATCAGTGCTGGTCACTTTTTAAGTGCCACCCCCTAAGAGCTCAGGAACAGGCAATTCCAAAATGCCACAAGTCAAGCAGGTGGGGCAGAAGGCTGGCTTGGCTGAACAGGGATCTTCTTCTAGAGATTAGGTGGAAAAAGAAAGTGTATGGCCACTGCAAGCAGGGTCAGGCAACATGGGAGGACTACAGGGATGTTGCTCGCCTTTGTATGGAGAAAATTCATGTGGCTAAAGCTCAGTTAGAGTTGAAGCTGGCCACTACTGTGGGGGACAATAAAAAGGGCTTTTTTAAATATGTTAATAACAAAAGGAGGACCAGAGAGAATATTGGCTCATTACTCAATGAGAACAGTCGCCTTACAAACAGGGACATAGACAAAGCAGAGACTTTTAATGACTTCTTCGTCTCTGCCTTCAACGCTGATGATGGGCTCTGGGACCCTAGTTGCCCCGAGTTGGAGGATCATGACTGCGGTAACGATAAACTCCCAACAGACCCCAAACTTGTGTGGGACTTGCTGCTCCACCTGGATGCATACAGCTCCATGGGGCTCAATGGGATTCATCCCAGGGTGCTCAAGAGAGGTAGCTGATGTTATTGCGAGATTTTTCTCAATTATTTTTCAACAGTCTTGGGAATCTGGAGAGGTCCCAGTTGACTGGAAGCTGGCAAACATTGTTCCAATCTTCAAGAAGGGCAAGAAAGAAGACCCTGGTAATTACAGGCCTGTCAGTCTCACTCTAGTGCTTGGTAAAATTATGAAGGAAATTATGCTGGGAGTTATCGAAAAACACCTGAAGGACAACGCAGTCATTGGTCACAGCCAAAACGGCTTCGTGAGAGGAAGGGCCTATTTAATAAACTTAGTTTTCTTTTTATGACAGGGTCACCCACCTAGTTGACCAAGGGAAGCCAGTTGATAACATTTTTCTAGATTTCAGTAAAGCTTTCGATACTGTCTCTCACAGTATCCTTCTGGACAAAATGTCCAGCATACACTTTGACAAAAACATAGTGTGATGGGTGAGCAACTGGCTGATGCGTTGGGCCCTTAAAGTTATGGTAAATGGGGTTACATCAGGCTGGTGGCCAGTCACTGGTAGGGTTCCCCAGGGCTCCATTTTAGGGCCAGTTCTTTTTAATGTTTTCATAAATGACTTGGATGTAGGACTAGAAGGTGGTGTGAGCAGGTTTGTGGATGACACCACATTGGGAGGAGCTCTTAATTCCATCGAGGGTGGAGAGGCCTTGCAGAGAGATCTGGACAGGTTGGAGAACTGGGCAATCACCAACCGCATGAGGTTTAACAAGGACAAGTGCCGGATTCTGCACCTGGGAAGGGGCAACCCTGGCTATACATACAGAATGGGCGATGAGACGCTGGAGACCAGCCATGCTGAAAGGGACTTGGCGGTTTTGGTTGACAGCAAGTTGAACATGAGTCAACAGTGTGCCCAGGCTGCCAGGAAGGCCAGCCGTATCCTGGGGTACATCAAGCATGGCATTGCTAGCTAGTCTAGGGAAGTGATTGTCCCACTCTACACTGTGCTGGTGCGGCCTCACCTCAAGTACTGCATGCAGTTTTGGGCGCCACAGTACAAAAAGGACATAAAACTATTGGAGAGTGTCCAAAGGAGGGCAACAAAGATGGTGAAGGGTCTAGAGGGGAAGATGTTTGAGGAGAGGCTGAAGTCCCTTGGTTTGTTCAGCCTAGAGAAGAGGAGACTGAGGGGAGACCTCATCGCAGCCTACAGCTTCCTCACGAGGGGGAGCGAAGGGGCAGGCACTGATCTCCTCCCTCTGGTGACCAGTGATAGAACCCGAGGGAAAGGAATAAAGCTGTGATAGGGGAGGTTTAGGGTGGATATCAGGAAAAGGTTCTTCCCTGAGAGGGTGGTCGGGCACTGGAACAGGGTCCCCAGGGAAGTGGTCACAGCACCGAGCTTGACTGAGTTCAAGAAGCGTCTGGACAATGCTGTCAGTCATATGCTCTGATCTGGCTGTTCCTGTGTGGAACCAGTAGTTGGACTTGATGATTCTTATGGGTCCTTTCCAACTCAGGATATTCTATGATTCTGTGAAATATGTAGATCCAGCAAAAGTCACGAAAACATTAAATAAATATGTCACTGTTACTTAGAAATCATCTTCTTTACATCTTCCTCTCCCATTTTTTGAAGTGTAAAGTTCTCCTCACCAGGCAGGCCTGTCTATTGATAAAAATGCTTTTGTGCTGGTTCATAAGGTGGATTCTGCCTCTTCCTAGCAGTAATCCATTCTCAAAGAGGGCTGAATGTCATAGAAATCAAATCCCTGTTGCTGATATCTGCTTGGAACCAATTGTTGACTCCCAGGATCTAACCACAACTCCTCAAGCACCTTCTCTCACTAGCAGGATCAAGGGGACAATCACTCAAACCCCCATGCTGTCAACTCTCACTGCCAGACCTAGGTAGTCACACTTGACACTTTCCAGAAATTCACTTTGCAAAATCCACCTACACTTTTTGAAATTCACCTATGTTGCAGTAGTTTTATGTTCATTAGGATAGCCATAATTAAACCATTGTTCTGAGAGTCATACAAAAAGTCTTCATTTGCTACAGATTACCTGCAAGCCATCACTGGGGTGGGGGGTGGGTAATAAAATAGAGGAATGATTACAGAGCTACTAAAACCAACAGCAGAAACTGAGGTTCCATGTTAAGAATTAACTTAGAAATATTTTCAATGTTCAGCTTCTGCAAAGAGTATGCCATTCTAGCTAGAGAAGTGCAAATAAAAAAAGCTCTCTCAGCACGAAAAGAGCAATAGCTGGGTAGATTCACTTTTGCATTCTGTGTGCTGCAATATCTTCAAGAATAAGACAGTGAAATATTATTTTAGGAAACAAATGAGAATCATCCCACTATAACCCCCATTAAAATCAGATCTTTTTTTCTTTTTTTTTTTTTCCCAGAAGACAGAGAGTTCAATCAGCTATTGCAGTTTAAACACAATCCACATTATGTCTTGCCTCTATCTATGTAATAAAAATGTGGTAAAAGTGCTAAGGGCAGTAGGCATCTGTTAGAAAAATGAGCAATATAAGCACACACATGTCATGCCATCAGCCAGAGAAAGAAAATATTTGAAGTAACCATAGATCCTTTAGGGACACTAGGCCTGATTATCTACTACCTCAAAAATTAGAAAAATGTTACTGACAACGAAAGATGCTCCTGTTCAGATGGGGTAGCATTTTATGGCTGCTCAGTGGATAGCAAAGAGGCAAAGAAAAATGTGTAACCTCTTATTATTGAGAAGAGACTGCACAGAACAAACAAAGTAATATTTAATCTTAGAACACACATCTGATCCATAGTTTTCCATCTTCTTTTTTGTGTGGTTCCTCCCACCTCCCTCCCCTCTGACTGACATTTTCTTACTTCAAGAATAAAGCTGTAAGAAACAGTAATCTGTCCCAGTAAGCAGTTTTCACTCTTGACTTCCACACTTAAAGGTGGAATTTGTATAATTATAGACATTCTGGAGCCAGATTGTGCTCACAGCTCTTCCTGGAATCAGTGAGAAGAGAGAGGTACCATTAATGCCTTTTAACTGGTCATATAGTAAGAAATATTTTTCTCTGAAGTTTCAGCCTTTTTCTTGCACTAACTGAAGAGGACATAGATTAAGCAATCGACTTTTACCTAAATGTGGTCAAATGTGGTCAAATGTGTCTCACTGTGAACAGCCAACTCTTCTTTTGCATCCGCTTAAATGTAAGTACAGAAGGACCTTGGATATGGATGTGAGTGGCTCCTAAGAGCACAGGATGCACAAAGAACAACCCTCAGATCTTTATTTTCTATTTGTTCAAGTCCAGTCTTTAAAACTTACTTAGCCTTATATCCTTTCTCATTTTTCTAACCTATGTAAATGTGCTATGTTTCTGTTGGTCCTTCTAAGCTCTAATGACAGCAGAAATATATACTGTTGTAGTGTAAAGGATAGTTGTTTTTTTCATCAAGTGTTGATATCACATCAAATGCAATGCAAATTTCTCTAGAGGTGAAGGGCATTGTGTACAAAGTGGAAATTTTCCTCAGACTGTTTCTCTACTCAAATTTACAACCAGAAGAAGATTATTATGCTTGGCTTCATTTTTCCTTAATATAAATGCCTATTCATAGTCACAGCACCAATATCCATTGCTCTTAAATCACCACTTAAAAACAGACATGGTGCTATCCTATGCCTTAAGTGATGTACACTCATAAAGCATCAGTGCTTTCTGATTTCAAAATTACTACATGGAAAATTAATCCTAAAGAAACTGGGCCAAACCTTTAACCTATGGAAATGGGTAAAATTTCACTGAAGGCAACTGGAGCGACAGTATTTTAATCTCCTGAAGGTCTGATGCCAGTAGTGATAAATCACCTGTCCCCATTTTCTATGCTCTCTTTATACTTCTTTTCAAGCTGACTGCCTCTTTGTGTTATAAACTTTTTTGAATTTCCCTTGTTACTGTTTAATCCCACTGAAGGTCATCTTCTTCAGCACTATCATTTTTGGGCAAATGCCCTCTCAGACAGTTTTGGGTGTCCCCTTCTCACACACTGTTTACACTTCCATCCTCTTACCAGCTGTTTTCATCAAGGGCATGTTACAAAGAGGCAACTGTACAGGGACCCCACAATGGTTTCTTCATACTTCACATTTATTTATTTATTTATTTATTTATTCTTGAATTTGTACTATTTCATAGGGTTCTACCTTAACATTTTTTACTTCATATCTGCTCTGAATCAGCTGTGTGGCTGTGGTGGGTTGACCCTGGCTGCATGCCAGGTGCCCACCAAAGCTGCTCACTCGATCATTGTCCTCTTCAGCTGGGCAGGGGAGATAAAATATAACAAGAGGCTTGTGGGTTAAAATACAGACAGGGAGAGATCACTAACCAATAACCGTCACAGTAAAAACAGACTCAACTCAGGAAAATTAATTAAATTTATTACCAATCAAATCAGAGTCTAGTAATGAGAAATAAAGCCAAATCTTAAAAATACCTTTGCTCCACCCCTCCCTTCTTCCCAGGCTTAACATTACTCCCTATTTTCTCTACCTCCTTTTCCCCTGAGAGGTGCAGAGGGACAAGGAATGGGGCTTGTGGTCAGTTCATCACACCTTGTCTGCACTCATTCATCATCAGGGGGAGGACTCCTCACATTCTTCCCCTGCTCCAACGTGGGGTCCCTCCTACAGCAGACAGTCCTCCAGTGTGAGTCCTCTCCAGCGTGAGTCCTTTCCACGGGTTGCAGTTCTTCACCAACTGCTCCAACGTGGGTCCCTTCCATGGGATGTAGTCCTTCAGGACCAGACTGCTCCAGCGTGGGTCCCCCACAGGGTCACAAGTTCTGCCAGCAAACCTTCTCCAGCCTGGGCTCCTCTCTCCACAGGGCCACAGGTCCTGCCAGGAGCCTGCTCCAGTGTGGGCTTCCCACAGGGTCACAGCCTCCTTTGGGTGCATCCACCTGCTCTGGCATGGGGTCCTCCATGGGCTGCAGGTGGATATCTGCTCCGCCATTAACCTCCATGGGCTGCATGGGGACAGCCTGCTTCACCATGGTCTTCTCCAGGGGCTGCAGGGGAATCTCTGCTCCAGTGCCTGGAGCACCTTGTCCCCCTCCTTCTTCACTGATCTTGGTGTGTGTAGAGTTGTTTCTCTCCATATTCTCCCTCCTCTCTCCTGGATGCTGTTGTGCAGCAGTTTTTCCCCCTTCTTAATCATGTTACCCCAGAGGTGCTACCACCATTACTGATGGGCTTGGCCTTGGCCAGCAGCAGGTCCGTCTTGGAGCTGGCTGGCATTGGCTCTCTTGATCATGGGGGAAGTTCCTGGCAGCTTCTCACAGAAGCCACCCTTGTAGCCCCCCTGCTACCAAAATGTTGCCATGCAGACCAAATACAGCAGCTGTACTAATTTTTCTCTCCTGTAATTCCACTACTTATCCTGGCGACCCCACTATGTCTTAGAGTCTTTTAAAATTGGGTTTTTTTTCTTTCTAGTTACATTCACTCTTTAGACTTCCCTGTCTCTCAGAATTGATTTATTGATTCTATTTAAGTATCAACTTTCCTATGCTTTTTCACCCCTCCCCTCCTTTTCATTTCATATTTTATGTGTATAACTGTTAATCTGAATTATTCAGTTCTATCCAGGTCTTCCTCAATGAAATTTCTTTCCCTTTAGCTGTAATTCTCATAATCACACCACCTTTGCCCTAAACAGATCTCAAAGCCCTTATTTCACCCATATCTCTCTTGACCTGTTACTATTTCTCATAACTGTCATCTTGATATCTTACCAACTTGGACAATATTTTGTCTTTTGTGCATTTATATATTCAACTGACAAATTTAAATATTCGGACATTTGAGTATTTTCATAACTAGGCACCACCATTATACCTGTAGAAATGTGTACACAGCTTCATATGTACTTTCATATGATTGAGCCTTGGTGGTACAAAAATTATCATAGAATTATCTATTATCTATTGATCCATTTATAAAAGCTATTTTCTTTATGCTGTTAAACACATGTTAAGATTGACCCGATATCTTTCTGAATTTTTAATATAAGATTTTTGGAAAGAAAATCCAGATTTAAGAACTGACTTTGTGGTTAAATGATACTATATTTACTCAGAAACAGATTTGTCCTGGGGATGCAATACTTTTACAATGTTCTATGATGCTGTTTATTGTTAAATCTTAATTATTATTCACCTGAAACTACATGACATTTTTGTTTCCACATTTTGCTTAGTGTTACCTATTCAGCGAGCAGTGGTTGTGAATTTTTTCTACTCTTATGTTCTTTTCCTCTTCTTTTTCCTATGCTGTCTATAAGCAATCACTTTGTTTATGAAGATTAAATGTAAAAGAAAACAGAAATAATGATAAATTGATATCATAATAATTCTGGGGGTTTTAGCCTATTCAGTATATTAATCCAATTTAAGATGCATCAATCATTCTGTTGTAGAAATGAAATGTTACATTGGTCAATTTACCTTTAACAGTATTGAATGTGTGTTTATTAGGTATAAAAGGCATCATATACTAAAGTTTTATTTCTTTATTATATACTCATTTCATGTGCTTAGTGCTATGTCAGCTCACATTAATATATATCCATTACCTTCAGGGTTCTGTATTTTTTGTATTTTAAACTTGGCACAAATAATACAGTTCTAATGTACCAAATGCAGAACTAAGGATTAATATTCAAACTGTATGAATACATTTAACAGTACTGTACACTCTAACAATGTGGTTGTCATTAAACACTGCTAGTGTTTGCTGTCACGAAACAGATTATAATATGCCAGCTTTGAATGGTGCAAATGCCATTAATCAACTGACATGGCCACATTTAAAAGACTGCGTTTTTTTTACTCTGGTAGGTTTTATTTTATAGACTATATATTTATAGACTAATAAAACACACCCTTAAATCAAAATGCAAAAGAAATTTTAGACACAAAATAAATTTTAGAAATGAAAGCAATCCGTTCTTGACATGTTTTCATAATTATTTATCTAAGGTAAAAGTAGAAATTTTAACTGATGTAAAGTTCCAGGGCGTATCACTTGCCTTCAAAGTAAACCGATAAGAAAACTGTTATCACTTTATAAATATAATGCTGTACTGTCATAAAGGCTGATCCACAGATATATAAGGTGAGATGTACGAAGACATGGTAAGTTTGGGTTTTTTTCATATTCTACAGAGAAAATGAGATGGTATGCCGTTTTGCTCAAAGAGCTCAAATAGGCTAAAAAACATTTCTGGGAAATGCACAATAATCTTAAAGTATGGGCTGGCTGTATTCTGGAGGATTCCTGAACGATTTGCCAACACCAACAGTGCATGGAACACAATTCCCATATTTCATATTTTTCAGTTATGATTCAAATTCTGGGCCCTCTGGAGTAGTCCTGGTCCTCTGATATCATTTATCTGAAAAAAGAGAGGTGGACACATCTAGGAATCTGCAGACAAAGAACTAACCTATTTTTTTCTTCCTTTGATCATGATAATTTAGGCATCTCCTGCAAAACACAGTTTTGGCAGTACTGAAAGGTAAACAGAGCAGCTCTCCAACAGAGAGTGGTGTGTTAATCTCCTGCATTATTCACAGTGCACACAGGATTTTGGCAGACATTATTTTACTGACTTTTATCAGATTTACACATTAAAATGGTTATACATACATGTAATGGTGTGTTAATTCTCATTAGCTTAGGAGAGACATTTGGTGCTGCAAGTAAAGATTTGAGAGCCTTAGAGCACCAATTCTTGTAATTTTACAGAGACATTTGAAATAAAATACAGAATAAAGTATTGATCCTGAAAATACTTCAAAGATCTGAAAAATAACAGAAAATCACACAGAGAGGGAAAAACATCTTTCCATAACACATATTTATATGACACAGTATGTTATTGTCTTGAAGAGCTGTAGTTCTCAGCAGCAGTTTTTGCTTTTGACAAAAATGCTTATGGTGATACTCTTAGTTAGTTATTTGCCGTGATGATTCATTTTCACTTATTTTATAAATATATGAACAAAAATTCCGTGATATACAGCATTGCAAATCTTTGTACTGCGGTTTTGTTTTCTGCTTATTTAGAAGTCTGTTACAACTAAAGTCGGAGGTGTATTAAAATGAAAACTATTTTTCTCCTTTATTTGAGTGTTGTTAGATATTTATACACCTGTTTTATACATTATAGTAGGAGGAGTTTTAGGAACCAATCACTAAAAAAGTCTGTAGCACTTTGGTTATTCTATTTACATAACTTTAGTAAATAATATCAGTTTCTTTTCAGTTTTTGTTTCCATGTCTTCAGTTTTTGTTTCCACATCTTCACATTTTCCTTTGAAATTTAGTCCACTGAAGGTAAGAAGTATATTCAGTATAGTTTTTTCTAACATGTTCCATTTCAAGACCTTTTAAAAATATTCAGTTCACTCATAGATTAAGATAAATGTAATTTCATTATTTCATGCTTGTATTCCACCCACTCACCTACCCAACCAGCAGATTTCTTCTGCTTTACTTAGTATTTCTTTGTATTCTTTCCTACTTTTTCTGTATTCTTTCCCTGTCAGTTTTTCACATTTTCTTCTCTCCTTTTTGTGTCTGACAAACCTAAAATTTGTAAGAAATATAGGGAAGGACAAGTATAATCTAACAGTTATGACATGGAACTGCAAAAGCTGAAGTATCTGTTTTCTCCCAGTCTAGGCAAGACACAATCTGTGTGTTGATAAACCTATCTACAAAATGAGGAGAATAATATTTATCATTTTCATGGATTGCTATCAAGCTGTAATTAGCCCGTATAGTTAAGAATTCTGAGAAAGAAGAAGTTACTGGAGAACAAAACTTGGTTTAATGATGTGTGTTAATTCTTATGAGCTATAGCTCAGCAATGATACAATTTAGTAAACTAGATGACTTAAAAAAAACCCACAACAAAACAAACAAGAAACCCCACCACATCAAAATGTGATTAACGTGAAAAATCAAAACGTGATTAACGTGAAAAATCAAACTTGAGATCACACTTCATTCTTTATCTTACTCTTTAAAATGCTCGAGTGACTGGAACTTGTTTCTTTTTAGGTACAATCTTTTCACTTTCTGTCATGGTTTAACCCATCCAGCAGCTAAAACCACACAGACATTTACTAATCCCCTTCCTTCCCAGTGGGATGGGGGGGAGAATTGAAAATGAAAAAAAAACCCTCAAACGTTGTGGGTTGAGATAAATAGTTTTATAATAACCATTTAAATAATATAATAATAATAATAATAATAATAATAATAATAATAATAATAACAACAATAATAATAAAACAAGTGATGAACAGCACAACTTCTAACCACTCGAAGTCGATGCTCTGCATGAGTCCGGGCTGCCCCACCTCCCGGCCTGCTTCCCAGCTATATACGGAGTATGATGTAATCTATGAAATATCTCTTTGGCCAGTTTGAGTCAGCTGTCCTGGCTATGTCACCTCCCATTCCTTGGGCGCACCCCACCATCTTGTTGGCAGGTCAGTAGGAGAAGCTGAGAAGTCCCTGACTACTTGGCAACCACTAAAAACATCAGTGTTTTATCAGCATTATTCTNAACCCATCCAGCAGCTAAAACCACACAGACATTTACTAATCCCCTTCCTTCCCAGTGGGATGGGGGGGAGAATTGAAAATGAAAAAAAAACCNTTCTAGGAAAAAAATTAATTCTATTGCTGCCAAAACCAGGACACTTGCAAAAGTCACATCTATATCAACACATGCTCTAAAATGCAGAAGGGTGTCTAAAGACCTCAGAAATAAAGATTATTTTAGGTTGCTTTGACTCTTAGCAAGAATGTTCCACAGTGATATTTGACAAGCCTTCTCCTCCCTCATGCTTTAGAGGGTTGACTGATTTTGGTATTTGAGTTTGTACAGAATTTACAGACAAATTTCTTTAAAAGACTTGAGGAATTCCATTTTGAATTAATCACCATCTTCAAAAACATATGGTATCATTGATAGTCTCATTTCCTCTGTCTCTAATTTATATCTAGTCAAGACCTTGACTTTGCTCTGAGGAGATCCAGGTACATTTAATTAGTTACTGTATGTTTCCGTATTTCACATAAATTGTAGTCAGTTCAATTTCTTTGGTGTCCATCACATTTCTGAGAAACTCTTGATTATGTGCTCCTAAATTCAGATGATAATGTTCTAATATATCAATATCATATTTGAAGAAAGTTTTTAAGTTCCTTATCAAAGAGACCGCTACCCTTGGATGTATCTGTATAAGTCATGTACCATGGAAATATTGGAAGATTGAAAGTTCTGGAGTACTTAATTGATGAAAGCTCTTTTGCTGATATGTACCAGGCAGGTTCAAGCAATAAAAGCAGCTATTGACCTTCTGTTTGGTTTCTGTTCCGTATAAAAAAATGCAAGCGCTGCAACGTGGAACAACTCTGCTCAACGACCATTTCTGTAACCTGTGCTAAGGAACCAAACTTTCCTCTGCTTTTCATTTATATTTATATCCCTCTGTTTCAGTATAACTACTTGAGTGTGCACTATCACTACCATGTGCTCAATTTATGTCTGAAGCGTCCAGAAACAATGGTTCCACAAATCAAGCTTAAGCAGGCTCTGTCTCTGGCTGCTGTTCTACTCCAATACATTCCAAGTGATTAACACCACCTGTGGCACTCCTAATACACAGCAGCAGACAATTATATCCCTTGGATACCCATTACGGGTAATTATTCCCATGACAGACTATTAGACATGGGTTGTGAACATCTCAGCTGTAAACTTTTTTTGCAATTTTATTTTAATTCTGATATTACCATTGAGAGGCTTATTTGGGGAACAAATCAGAGTATAACATTAATGGTATGCTTACAACAAGCAAAAGGTTTATTTTTATTGCTGGAGATGTAGTCAGATTAATTATTTAAATATGTGATTAAAGGAGATTTTACATGTTTGCCATTACAAGATTATTTTATTTCATTCTTTTAGTACAGAAGCAATAGCAGATCCTGCTGATAAAGTGACACTTGAGGCAGTTAGAAACTAATTGTTTTTGGTTTAAAGACTGTCTACTCTTAACAAATCTTTTTTCTTTTTCCTTTTTTTTTTTTTCCTCCTGAATATACAAGTCTGATCCCTTATAAGTTTGTAGGGGAATTCACAGTGTGAAAAAAGGTTAAACTCAAAGACCAAAATTCATAAAACTGTCCTGTTGCTGTTGCTTTAATTTAATTTTAAAGAGCCATCTTTTTCATGAAATAAGAGGATTTAACATATTCAATCATAATCTCTTTGATTTCCTATCACAAAAGATATGGTCTTATGTGGAAAATAAGCATGCTCTGAATCTGAATTAGGAAAACTTCAGTTTCAGGCAGGACCAAGTGTACCGAAATCAATGGAAATAAGATAGCGAACGTAAATATAAAGGAATAAACAATCAATTTTTCTTTGTATATTCATTTTCTAGATGTCCATTTATATAAAACTGCTAATATTGGGTTGAAAAAAGAGAAGGGAAAAAAAGGAAGAAATCAGTTTGTTTATTACATTAAAAATGGAACAAAATGTGGTTTTCAATATATTAGAGAAAACTGAAAGAAAAAATAACAGAATTAAAAGGAGAAATGTTTACATATTATGTGAAAGTAGCAGCCATGTTTTTATTAATAATGCTGAGTTCAGGTTAGATTTTCTGTATTGACTTGGCCTCTTTGACAAATATGAAGAAAACACTTTCTTTGATAACCCCATCAGGATCACCCCTCTAGCCCCAGGCCATTATTGAATTAGTAAAACCCATAGCTATTAATTATAGCTGATCCTATGCTGGAGCAGAGTAACAGACTAGGTCAGCTGATAAGATGTCCATGCTTCTTTCATGTGATTTTTTGAACCTGTAAAATTCTGTAGGCATTTCACAAGTGTTGTTGAAATGTGCAATATGACAGAAAGCTATGGTAAGCTACAGCTGCCCTTAGCCCAAGCTTAAGCTCAGCCCTATGCTCTAGTAAAAAATTGCCTGACATCTGTAATAGCAAAGTGAGATAGTGTTCACAACATTCAGAACAAATGGAACAAGCCTCAAACCCACTACTGTGGACTAAAAGTGCTGTGTGAAGAATCTAGGCATGATGAATGGGATCTGACTCAGTTGCACGTACAGTCTATCTTTACCACAATGCGTCATGTGCTGGTGGATCTCTCGGAGAGACTGAAGTCATGGAAGCAAATGGGATTTGTACAGAGTCTGTGTGCACTATAGGTTTGTACTGTGTATCAAATAGCGTGGAAATTTGAATCAAAGCTATGACATCTTGCAGCCAACGGTGTGGGCATGAATAACTCTCATAGAGAGTTTCTCCTGACTTGATATTCTTCAGTCAGCGGAAACACAGCAGTTTCCCTAAAGACTAACTGGCACCATGCCATAAATTAAGAGCAGGAAACAGCATTACTTTGAAACTGTGTAATTATTCCTGAGTTTCTCTGAGCAAAACTTAATTCCTTATCCTGTTTTGACAGGTAAACTAGGCCATGGAGAATATGTATGAAGTTATCTGTCATACCTGAAGACTGTTCTCAGGTAACTCTCAGGACAGACGAATTATTTTAAATAATAAAACAACATCCAATTTCATGGGGCAGATTGCTCCCAGGAATTCATTGTATCTATACAAGTTTCAAAATAAATGTGCTCAATAGGTAATGTATCAAAACATGTAGTAGATGCATTTTAGATGCTTTGGTACAGTTCTTTCTAGAAATATAAGCACATTTTAAGATCTTTGTCAGTGACATGGACAGTGGGATTGAGTGCATCCTCAGCAAGTTTGCTGATGACACCAAGCAATGTGGTGTGGTTGACACGCTGGAGGGAAGGGATGCCATCCAGAGGGACCTTGACAGGCTTGAGAGAGACATGAGAGGGCTGGAGCACTTCTTCTATGAGGACAGGCTGAGACAGTTCAGGTTGTTCAGCCTCAAGAAAAGAAAGCTCCAGGGAGATCTAATTGCAGCTTTCCCGTACCTGAAGGGGCCTACAGGAAAGCTGGAGAGGGACTGTTTATCAGGGAGTGTAGTGATACGACAAGGGGTAATGGGTTTAAGCTGAAGGAGGGTCAATTTAAATTAGATGTTAGAAATAAATTCTTTATTGTGAGTATGGTGAGGCACTGGAACAGGTTGCCCAGAGAAGTTGTGGATGCCCCCTCCCTGGGAGTGTACAAGGCCAGGTTGGATGGGGCTCTGGGCGACCTGGTCCAGTGGAGGGTGTCCCTGCCTGCGGCAAGGGGATTGGAACTAGATGCTCTTAAAGTCCCTTCCAAAACAAACCATTCTATGATCCTATGATTTCCTGGAAATCAGTGAGAGATTTATATTTAAATATCTTCCATGAACTGAGTTTTGCCTGTATTTACCAAAATGAATAGGATAAATAACAAACTTCTCTTGGTATCTAAGCCAGAAATCAAATTCATATTTAAGAGAAATAATGTTTCACGATGCTTACTGTTAACATTTATGATCTATAATTTCCTTTCCACATTGAAGGAATAAAACAAATAGTAAGGCTGTACAGAAGCTTTTAAAAATATTACCAAACATACACATACCCAACATAAGTGGAAAATAAGAAGGATTTGAATTGAAAATTAGTTTTCTCTGATCTTATCCAGTAAGAATAGACCAATTCAAGTAAACAGGTAAAACCAGACTGAACTTTCTGCAGTAGCCAAAAAAGCAGGATTATTTTACTATCAGTGAAGAAGAAAAAAAAAAAAAAAAAAAAGTGGAGATGATTCTATACCCTTGTATTACTTTAAGAAGCATACACCACAACCTAAATTATAACACTAAAATTTCCTGAAAATGCTTTTACCAAGGGGTGGGAGGAGGGATAAGGAGACGCAGGGAGGGAAGGAGAAGGAGAGAGTGGGAAAGTGGTGAGGGGGTAAGCGAAAAAAACTATTTTGGAGTAGAAGTTGCTTGAAGTACCTTGACTTTAGAAGTCAGGTTTCACACTTTAAATGTGAAGGACTTTGCTGAATCTGTGACAGAGGCAGAGGAATACCCTTTTTCTTTGGTCAGACATAAAACTTCAGTATTGCTCATTGAAGTCAGTCAGACTTAAGTAAGAGTTTGGACACTAGTACTCTACAGACTGCTTTTGCTCTTCTCACTTCATCTATCACAGGTCAATTGTTAAATCCTGGCAGCTTATAAGAGCACATCATGTGTAGAAAGCATTTGCAGAATACTTAATGGCCACATACTAAAGATTTTAAAGTTCAACAGCACCATCAGAACAGGCTGTTGAAGAGCAGTCTTCTTAGAGTAATCTGGAAATTAACATTAAATTCCAAGGACACTCTCTTCTATATGCATTTCAAAGGTAGTACAGAGGGCTCAATGTTTACTGCTCAAGCACTGAGAGATAGTCCATGGCTTCACTCACTTTGCTCAGTGTGAAAACTTCTTTCTTATTTCTAACTGAAAAAATTACTAGACTTTATTGTTACTCCTTCCTAAAAAATCTCATCTTAATTTAGTGGTCTAAACTTCTTGATCTGTTAATAACAGGCTGCTTTGCTGGCAACCCAAACTGACCTTTCTTATCATTCACAATACATAGATTTCTTCTTTATAGTGTAGTTCATTTTTGTTGGTAACCTTTTTCTCTGGAAAGTCGCATTTTTAAGTGATGAACAAAACTTGTGGAACATGAGTTAACTGTCTTCAGAGTTGTTAGAAGCAGTGCAGGCTGCCTTTCACACTCCTTATTCTATTACTGACAAAAGGTCTTTTAAACTTCAACTCCATTCCAACTGTGTTTATAAAAGAAAGAAACAATGCCATCTGTCAGTCATTTTCTCCAAATGTTGAAATCACTGTCTATTATGAACAGTGTATCTGAAAATAGACCTGCTGAGAGTTTTTCTTTTATGTCAATTACTAAGAAGAAACTACCTAGTAACTTGAAACTGATGTTACTGTCATTTTATTTGTGTCCAGACCACTGGATACCTGAAGCAAGTTCTACAAGTGCAACAATAAAGAATTGAAGAGATATTTGCATATTTCAAGACTTTTAGACAACATTTTGCTCTAGCACTAAAAATATATTTGACAGGTGTATTGTAGCAATGTAAAGGTAAAATGAATTTTTAAAAATTGAAACAATTTAGAAAACAAAGAAAAATTATTATAGCATATCTATATAAAAAGCAACTTGGGATTTTATACATTTCTCTTTTTAAGTAAGGTAGTTACAGCACAGATTATACTTTTTATTATTTAACTTTCTCATATCAAGTGACATTTCAGTATTTTCAGAATTCATAATATTTCTATTTATGACACATTCCTTTTCAATTTACCAAACTAAGAAATGGTACATGAATATGAATTGAGATACATATATTAAAAATTAAATAGCATTTACTGTAATTCTATTTTGGGAACAACTTCTGTCTTATGGTCCTTCAGAAGATTGCACTGAAAAAGTCTACTTCAAACTTTTCAGAAGACAAAAACTGACTTTTTAATAAATTTTGAGCTTGCAAAAAGTGAAAATATTCACAACAGTTCCAATGAAATCAAGATTCAGCAGTGGTCTGGATCGATCTCATATATTCTTTTTCCTCCTCCTTTCTATCACCTGGCATGTTTAGTAAACCCTAGGAAAAAGCATCTCACAGCACTGCAGTGATTATACACTTTATGATTCATAATGGAAGTTATTAAAGTAAAATCTCTTTTTACAAACATTTGTGATCACCACAACTGTGCTACATATTGCTATTCACTTTGCATATGAAATAAAAGAATCAGAATCTGGCCACCAGAAGATAAAAGTTGAAAAATCCTGCAAGGGCATCTGATCTATCATCCAGAAGTTTCAGTGTTGCACATTTTGAATTTCAATAGGCTTTATACCCGTTGAATGCCTTTGAGGATTAAGATCTAAATATTTTTCAGTTTTCAGTAGAAGGCTGGAATAAAACACACTGAAATTTTCTGTGTGGTATTTAGTAATTTTCAACAACCTAATACAGCTGACAGGATATTCTGCCCTGATATTTATTTTCTCCTGCTTTATTTCGTTCCAACTGTTTTTAGTATAAACACTTCTTATTCCTGCTTAATATTCAGGTACTCAGATTCTGGTTTGAATGTAGTAGAATTTTCTGTATAAAAATTAAGGAAATTTTTTTGCAGACCTTGTGGTTGACTTGAAGGAGATGAGCAAGCTTTTAGAGATTGTTCCAGAGAGAAGAGAGTTGAGAATGGAAATGGGCTTTGCTGACATTATCAGTGGGAGAAGGATCTGATTCAAAAGCATTATTGGGTATGTCTGAAACATGCTCTTTACAGTTTGCTATTTATAGCTCCAATAATGTATAAAAGTCTGTACAAACAAATTATGTTTAAAGCAATAGTTTGGAGTCTAGAGAAGCAAAAGTCATAGATGGAGAAGGAGTTAGTCACAGACTAAAGTTATAGACTCGAAAGTCATAGAGTGGTAAAGGCTATAACCTACCAGGAGCTCACACTGGCAATGTCAGTGAGAGGCTGCCGAGTCTGGTGAACTCTAGAGATTATCATCCACTCCTATTCCACACAGGGTCCAATGACACTGCAGTGAGGCAACTTAGAACCATCAAGAGACTATATGTCCCTTGAAGAAATGTTAAAAGGATCTGGATCACAGGTGGTGTTCTCCTCTATCCTCCCAGTCAGAGGAAGGTGTTCAGGAAAAAGGAGACGAATTGAACAGGTCAATTGGTGCCATACTTAAGGTTTTGTCTTCTATGACCATGGATCTACCTTTGAGAAGCTAGGTCTGTTGGGAGCTGATGCAACTCACCTGACCAAGTCTAGCAAGAGGGTTTTTGCCAAACAGCTGGCCGGAATTATAGAGAGAGCTGTAAACTAGATTTAGCAGAGGAAGATGATGGAACAGAAAAAAAATCTAGGTGCTGCTGATGTATTAGGAACCAAAAGGGAAATACTTGTGAAATGACTCAAACGAATTCCTCTAAGAATTCCTCAATCCTCTAAGAAGGTGACATGGTCCATAGCCCAGCTGAAGTGCCTCCATACCAATGCATGTTACCCACTATGGGTAACAAAGAGGAGGAACTGGAAGCCACTGTGCAGCTAGAAAGCTATTACCTAATTGCTGTGGCGGAAATGTGGTCAGACAAATTGGAGCACTGGAGCACTGCAATCGATGGCTATAAACTGTTCAGAAGGGACAGGCAAAGAAGGAGGAACAGGGAGCGTTCCCTCTATGTAAAAAAATGGATTGCTACACAGAATTGTCTTTGAAAAAGAGTGATGAACAGGATGAGAGTTTATGTGTAAAAATTAGAGGCTAAGCCAACAAAGGAAACCTCGTGGTTGGTGTTTACTACAGGCTGCCTGACCAAGGGGAGCCTGTAGGTGAAGCATTCTTACTGCAACTGCAGGAAGTAAGTCAGTACATCACACTTGCAGGCTCTGATCCTTCTGAGGGACAGCAATCACCCTGAAATCTGTGGAAAAAACAGCACAGAAAACTGTGAGCAGTCCAGGAGACTCCTGGAGACCATCAAAGATAATTTGAATTTCTTAATCCAGGTGACAGACAGCCCCACCAGAGGAGAAACATTACTGGATCTGTTGCTCACCAGCATGGAAGAACTAATTGAGGATGTCAAGATTGGTGGCAGCCTGGGCTGTAGTGATCATTCCCTAGTGAAATTCACAATTTTGAGGGATATGGGCCAGATCAAGAGTAGAGTCAGGATACTAAATTTTAGGAAAATAAACTTCGAGTTGTTTAAGGAATTGGTGATGGAACCACCTGGGAAATGGTTGTCAGGGGCAAAGGAGCTTAACAGAGCTGGTAGCTGTTTAAGGACATTTAAGGACACTGCTCTTTGGATCAACTTTTGCAAATGGAAGACATTAACTAAGCACCACAATAGCTTAAACCAAATTTAACAAGTTTCTGGGTTCACATCACTATTTATTAGTGTCCCTAATAATTTTATCTGTATTTCATCAGCAGAACAGCAGCACATATTCTGTATTATCACTTATTCAAGCCATATATATTTGTTTTTTGATATTTTTCTCATTGTAATTCCACCAAATGCTATAAAAGTTTTTCTACTTTTTTTAAGTTTTCCTTTTCTTCACTCATACCATTTCCTTCACTCTGATAAGGTGGTGAGTACTGAACTGCCTATAAGACATTTTGTCTCACCATGGCAGTTAGAGGAGAACTATCCCTTCCCCATCTCACAATAAAAGGAATAAATCTGGCTTTACTCACACATGTATAAATCAATGACTCAACTGGTCTCTGAAGAATAACAGGCACATAACCAGTGAAGTTATGATCAAAATCAGCCCTCAGATTTGATAGATGCACTCCAAAATTGTTATGGACTCCTTACCTGATGTTAAAAAAGAGTCAGAATAGAGTCTCACAGTTTACCTTATGAAATAATGTTGTACTGCTGAGGGCAAGGAAAAACTAATAATACAGAAATCTTTACTCCCACAGTAGTTGTCCATTACATAATTCCCCACACCTTCCTCTGAAATTTTTTTGGAGCAAGTAACTGCAGAGTTTGGATAAAAGACTGTGTCAAATATCCTTCTGTATTCACAAGCTTCATGCCATAGTATAATCTTGATAATTTCAGATACTAATAATTTCCACAATTTTTCCGTATTATTTCAGGAAATGCCACATATGGTCTTGCACTTCCTCAGGTTTAAAACCTATTAACTTATACTATACTGATTTAAAAAAAAAAAAAAAAAAAAAAAAATTTTTTTTTTACTACTACTGTACTTTTTCTTTGGTATTTTTAAGCCTACTCGAAACTCCTTTTCTAAGAACATACTAAGAAAATGTTCTTCACCTCAGCCTGTACAGAATTAATATCCATATTAATTATATTTTGTCCTATTGAAATTGCTGTACAAAGGGAGATTTATGTGCATGAAGGCATACCTCTTCTATGTATGCTGTTGGCAGAACTCAGTAGCATGATTTTTCAACCCCAGTCTAATCAGTCTAAGAGACACCTTGGACTGGAGTAGCTCTCAGTTAAGACTCTCCATAAACTTTTATTGTTGTTTGCACAGTTCCTGTCACCTTAACATGTTAAACATGTTAAACATGTAAAAGGGTGTACTTTCAAATAAACATGCCTATATATTTTATTTTTTCTTTATTTTGTAAAAAATTTAATGCAGCAGAATGAACCATATAAGTCTTAATAAATCAGCGTATTTGCATGGTGTATGTGTATGTATGAATGTGTGCTTATGTTTGTTTATGCTTAAAGCCCACCACAGATATTATGCTAACAATTAATTCAGTAACATTCTACTTTACCTTCTTTTAAATTTTATCTTCAAATGTCCATTTTTGCATTCCCAGTTTCATGTCTGTTTATTTCACTGATTTTATGGCGGTGCATTTACCTGTACTATAGTAAGAGCCAAGCCTATGCTTTGACTCATAGTTAAAAGCTAAAATATAAAACCATAATACCATAGGCACACCCTAATCAACAGCTAAAGATGATAAAGAAAACATGTTTTCAAAGCAGATTTAAATTGGAAAATCAATAAAACAGTGAAAGACACCGTATAAAAAAGTGCCTTCATGTAGGAAAGATACTTCATTCCCATTGTCCCTTTACTATGTCCCCACACTATCTACTAGACATTCCTCAGGTCTTATCTGTTTCTTTTAAGGAAGGTATACTTAGTAGGTTTTGAATTGATGATTAATGTTTTTGTTCAGTTTTAAGTTTTAAAAAATCTGAAACTAGATAGCTGTGTATTTATAAACTATGAAATACCAGCAAGAAAAAACATCTTGGATCCACTCTCTGGAATCCACGGGTATGCAAGAGTCTTTTAGAAAATACTAAATGCATCTATGTGTGTTAATTCCTTTGACGGGCCCAGAGAGGAGGTCTCCTGGAGCATGATAAAATCTGCATTTCTAGATTATGCCCATGAGTGACAGAAACAAAGGTTCCTTCTAGTGACATGTTGGCTTACTTCTGTTTCTGCAGAAGTTCAGTGTTAAATTGCTGTATCTCTTGTAGTGACTGATGCTAGAATCATAATATTATATTTATTTAGTTAAACTGATTGCTAGAATAAAAATGCTTGGTTTTGATTTTTGGGAGGATTTCTTCCTTGTTGTCAGGAGATTTTTTCTACTAATAGAATTTTTTCAAACATTGATTCTTTAACTTAGGAGAGATTAAAGAACATTCCTGGGATTTAAATAATATTACACTTTTAAAATTCAGATAGACAGGGTGCTGGGCCATCTTGTCTAGACCGTGTTTTTGCCAAGGATGGTTGGACCACATGATCCTTCAGGTCCCTTCCAACCTGGTATCACATGATTATTTCAGTTCCCTGCTCCAAGGTTTCATGCAAGGTTTTGGGACTTAGCTTGAACTTTCAGAGATATTTAGTTGCCTCCCTTCCATGCTTGTGAGGTTTCATTTTCCTGTTTCATGGAGTGCTGTAGAGAGATGAATATACTAAATATTACTAGGCTTCTTTTATACATATTTCTAATATAGTACAGCCCCCTAAGATACATACGATGTTTCATGCAAAGGATGTTAGCTATAAAGTGGAAGTCTTAATATTAAGTCTGAAAAAAGGAATGTAACATCCTCAAACCATGAAATCACAAAAAGGAAAATTTGAGACCACCAGGGCAGAGAGTACCTTGTTTCATTTGTCCTCAGGGACACAAGGACCTGCAATGATTGACCAGCTAACTTTCATATAGACAGTCATCAAGCTGGAAATTCCTGAGAACTTAGGAGTCAATGCTATTCACCCTGACACCCAGTGAGAGCAACAGGAATAAATGTAGCATTTTTTCCTATACTCCTAAGAGAATCCCCTTATTAGTGGAAAGATATATTTTGCCTGCTTTATTTCTGATGCATACAGCAAAGGGGTGAGTGGGAGAACATTATTAAGTGTTATGTGCTGCAGAATAGAACAGAGATGTTGAATTATGGAGAAAAGTGTAGGCAGCAGTTGGTTTTGTCAAAGTAGTGGAAAAAAGTGAAAGAAATCTGTTTGAAGATATGTGGTGTGAATAAGGGGAACGAGACACTAATGATACGTGAGAGGAGTAGGGAAAGAATGACAGAAGATGACAGCAGCATAGCCACCAGTGGGGATTTTATTCTCAAATGCATAATATTCTTCACTTGATTTAAAGAAACCATGGTAATTTCTGTTTTGCCCCTTTAATCTTCAATTAGTTTTTTTGTTGTTGTTGTTGTTGTTGTTTTTGTTTTGTTTTGTTTTGTTTTTTATCCAAATGGTTGTCATCACTCATTACAATCATAGTACTGGAAGTAGCAGAATCTTTCCATAACAAGGCTGCGGCGTCCATTTACAATTGCAAGTGAAAGTGAGGCTGTCCAGATACTAATCTCATATCCTTTTTAACAGAGTAGAAGCAAGTGTGTCCTAATGGATGACATAGTTCCTTTGCCATTTTGTCAGCTAGGCAAGGAATAGAAATGTATGCAGAAGTCAAGAATTACCTGAAAGGGACGACAAGGTTTCTGTCTTTTTTCTTGTCTTTCATGGCAAGAAAAAGACAGAAACCCTCTGAAGCGTGCAGGCACTATCAGAGAGGATGAGGTCTACAGCAGTAGACCAAGACTGATGGGAGGAAAGTGCCTCTCAGAGATGTATGTAATAAACTTTTATATATAAAAGTAGTATAACCTGCAAAGGAAATATCTGGAAATTACCTATGAAACCACTGCAGAAAGAAAGAATTTGGAAAAACATGGAAAGAAGGAAAGAAATATTGGAATAGGAGGTAAATGAGGGAGATGGATGGTAAAGCTGCCTTCCCTGTCTATGCACAACAGGATATACAGCAGCACAGAATAATGTGTCTGAATCATCATCATCATCATTATCTCAAAACTACAAGTAAGTCCTGAGCCATTTTGGGGTTGGTTGGTTTTCTTGTTGTTGTTTTGTTTCATTATCAAATACTATTTTTTTAACATAAAGTGTTTACATAAAAAAAATGTAAGGCTGGTAGCTTTCTTTAAATCATTGATAGAAAGAAAAAAGAAAAAGATAATACTAGTACTGTCTTTGCAGTTGGAGCTCATTCTCCTACTATAAATTAAGAAAAAGAGAAACTTGATTTAGTCATTTGGTCACAGGATATGTTTTGGTGACACTAGTAATAGAAGCGGTAGATCTGGCAATTGTCCTGTAACTTTCTCAGTTTATAAATCAGCCACGGTGGGAAATTGGTGGAGCTCATAGAAGCTTCATACAACATGTTAGTAAAGCTGTGGAACTTGTCGCCTGAATGATAACTAGTCTCATGGAATCAGCAAGCAGTGGAAAGATAATCTATCCAAGTGGTCACACACATACATGTTGCTTCTAGTTTAGAAAGTTATTCAGTAGTGGGAAATTAAGGGGATTATTTGGAGAAATATGTGCATATGCTGTTCCTGTCTTTAAAGGCCTGCTTTCTTTTCCAAGTATTCATTACTTGCTACTATTAGGAATGGCATTCTGTGACAGATAGGTTTATTCTTACGTTACTCAGATAATATTTTTACTTTCTTCTTCCACAAATAAACTGGAAAAAAATCTTATTTCAAATCAAAAGAACAAAATTACATTCATATCTTTTTATTATTATTTTTTATATTTAATAATCTGTGCTACAGTCAAGATGTTCCTGCCTTAGATACTGATCTCTAATAAGGATTATACTTTGTGATTTTATAGGAAAAAGTAACTTTACATTACTTCAGGATTTAAAGGCCTTATGAAGGAAAAGCATTTTCTGAAACAATTTGAGCAAATTTACACTACAGATGTAACAAATAGTTATAAGGTACCAATAAATAAATTTATATGCTCTCTACTGCTTATGTGTTGATAGATCAGATTGTCTGTAAATTACTCTGTGAAAGAATGGATCAGTAACATTTTTTTACAAAAACGGTGTTCCTTACGGTCTCTATGGTAGCTATTATGCAATAAAGGAATGCTATTTTTATATGAGTGTATGAACATAAGCTTGCAAGTGGCTGTAATGACAGCTGACTATATATCTATGATCTTGTGATGCCCTCATGCTGTCACTGCTGTCATTGCTAGCACTGCTTTACAATTCCCTAGAATTACCATAATAATCATTCATGCTTAGTATTCGTAGAGATATTTGTTCAGTGTGCAACTTAAATTACTTTATATCCAGGCTTTTTATATCTATAGTGTTTTGAAAGGGCTTAGAGAGTCTCTTAATGGACTTCATGATCATGTCATACTGGGCAAATCCTAGACAAATATTATTTTGGATGTAACTTTTATATTTATTAAGAAGAGATTACATTCCATATAAAGGTTGATGCTTATCTCAGTCTGACAGATTTCTTTGTTTCAGAGTTCTCTGGAGAGAAGAGGATGGTACTAGCACTGTCTGAATAAATTTACTAAAAATGCAATTTTTTTATATATTGGTTTTCAGAGAGGAATTTTTCTGAGCTAAATGCAATGTATTGCAAACCACTTTACCACAAGTGTAATAACATGAGGACTCTCTTTTCAGTTGCCTTTCTGAGAACAGAGAGATTTAAAAGTTGGTTCATGAAATTATTCCTTTAGCATTAATAATTACTTGCTACAGTAAGAGGTAATATCCCCAGAAGAAGATATTGCATAAAGAAATAGCTTGGCAACATGTAGGAAAAATATTTTTTTTGTCCAATCTGGCATAGTCAGAAGAACTCAGTGACTTTTTGGTAGCAGAGGTTCTCATAATACTATTCTGCTATAGTTATTTCACTTTGATATTGTGTAATTAATCTATCATGGACTGTATGATTCCATGAGATGTAAAAAAATCCCAAACATGTTCTCATTGCTTAGTTAGGGTTCATTCTGCAGCTCTCATTTCTGTCATGCATAGTCATTCCTCATTAGATTAAGTACACTGATTTCAGCAGAACTACCTGCATAAAGAGGGCTGATGGACTACAGTTTAAACACTGTATGCTGGATTTTAAGTGGTGATGTAGGGGAATCAAATCTTCCTCTCTCACTGACTTTCAGACAAATGTCAATGTTCCTTTTCCCATTAGGAGCATTCAGCTTGAACTTAGGAGCTTTCAGTTATACAAGGAAGCCCATCATATTTCAAGAGGATATATAGAAGTGCACACAAACATGTATGTATATAAATGTATGACTATATGCAGGTGGATTAATGTATGTATGTAGGTACATCTGTTATTTCGCTGGCAAAATCAAGTTATTAAAAAATCAAGAAATCAGTTTACAGTTAACCTTGTAACCAGGGTCATTCTAGTACAAAGTCAGACTGGGCTTATCTTTGGGTATTTGCAACTGTGACCAAAACCAATTTTGAGCAACACAAATTAAATTAAAAAATAAAGGTGGTTGTATCTCAGCAAATATTAACATATACAATTTATAAACGCAAGTGCTTTTCAGTTCTAACCTTTCAATTTAAATAACCATTAGACCCCCTGCTCCTCTAGTGCAAAAATGCTGGTAAGTTTAGCAGGAATCAATAAAATTAGTGCACTATATTACACTGGTTTGAATTATGTTGTTTTAAACTGTAACTGTTCACTAGAGATAGGTTTTATTTACTTAAATATTTGAGTTAAAATATAACAGAGGTAAAACTGAAATCCAATTAAGTCTGAATAAAACCATTTGGAGACTACAGCAAAAATAGAAATCCTAAAGCAAAAAAGAAATACCAATGGTATAGTAAGAGTGTGTAAAATATATGTAGTAGTTCCTATAAATTCTTCCCTTAATGCAGTGTCACATACAAAACACACATCAGCAAGCTGGGGCTGATAGGACTGGGTAAAAAAGAATAAACTTCCTTTTTCACTGGTCTTTTTTTCTACCAGCCTGTGCTTTCCTCTTCTGAGGATGGTAACACAGGATTGTGCTTTACCTGTTCTATGTCTGTTGGGAGCTCTTTTATCTCAGAAGATATTTGCAGCTTTTCTTTATCCAGTTTGTGTTTGCTGGCTAGCACAAAGAATCTGAATGGGGCAATCTCCAGCATGGTTTGCAGCCAATGGCTTTGGATTAAGATGAATTTACTGATTACTTCAGCTGTGCAGGTCAAAAGTGGCTCAGCAACTGAGGAGTCACATTTGCTGAACATATAAAACTCTAAAGACAAACCTCCTTCAGTATTTATATCAAAAACATATGCCCATGTTATATTTTAAGAAGGGACTCAGGAACATCTTTAAGCTCTGGTAGCATCCAAACTATCTGGACACAACCCCTGTCTCAGGCACATGTGTTAGTTGAGTTTTGGGGTAAGACAGCAGAATAATTTGGGCCAGCTTTACTTCTCACCATGACTTTAATAGGTATAGTGACAGTGTGAATGAGCCTCACTAACATCATCTATCCCTTCTCATGTGGTGATATCACATGATAAATGTCAGTTATAGAATCATAGAATCATAGAACGGTTTGGGTTGGAAGACACCTCAAAGATCATCTACTTCAAACCCCCCTGCAACGGGCAGGGACACCCTCTACTAGACCAGCTTGCCCAAAGCCCCATCCAACCTGGTCTTAAACACTTCCAGGGATAGAGCCTCCACAACCTCTCTGGGCAACCTGTTCCAGTGCCTCACCATACTCACAGTAAAGAATTTATTTCTAACATCTAATCTAAATCTGCCCTCCTTAAGCTTAAATCCATTATCCCTTGTCCCATCACTACACTCCCTGATAAACAGTCCCTCTCCAGCTTTCCTGTAGGCCCTTTCAGGTACTGGAAGGCTGCAATTAGATCTCCCTGGAGCCTTCTGTTCTCCAGGCTGAACAATCCCAACTCTCTCAGCCTGTCCTCATAGGAGAGGTGCTCCAGCCCTCTGATCAACTTTGTGGCCCTCCCCTGGACTCTTTCCAACAGCTCCATGTCTTTCTTGTAGTGAGGCCCCCAGAGCTGGACACAGTACTCCTGGTGGGGTCTCACAAGAGCAGAGAGGGAGAATCACCTCCCTCAACCTGCTGCTCACACTTCTTTTGATGCAGCCCAGGACACGGTTGGCTTTCTCGGCTGCAAGTACACACTGTCGGCTCATGTTGAGCTTGTCATCAATCAATATCCCCAAGTCCTTTTCCTCAGGGCTGCTTTCAATCCATTCCTTGCCCAGCCTTGAACACTTAGGCCTAACACTTAATTAGGCCTTCCAGTACCTAAAGAGGCCTACAGGAAAGCTGGAGAGGAACTGTTTACAAGAGGATGTAGTGATAGGACAAGGGGTAATGGCCTTAAGCTGAAGAAAGGTAAATTTAGATTAGATACAAGGAAGAAATTCTTCACTGGTGGTGAGGCACTGGAACATGTTGCCCAGAGAAGCTGTGGATGCCCCATCCCTGGAAGTGTTCAAGGCCAGGTTGGATGGGGCTTTGGGCAACCTGGTCTAGTGGAGGGTGTCCCTGGCCGTGGCCAGGGGTTTGGAACTAGATGATCTTTGAGGTCCCTTCCAACCCAAACCATTCTATGAATCTTTGATTCTATAGTTAATCCACATCACAGCACTATACTGGGTACTAAAAAGAAAAGATAACTCTCTCTCAGCTGAAACCAGGACAGCTCCATTCAATTGTCCACATACGTGTATCCACCGTATAATGAAATGTCCTAGAACAGCCTTACAGGTTGAGAGATATTTCACTGAGGGAGACAAAATCAGGAGTTCTGTGTCTGGGTCTGGACTTCTGAGTGAAAGAAAGACTTAATAATACTTGTTAATTGCTAATATATAACAATTAAACAAAAAAAATAATTTAAAGAAGTGTTGCACCTTCTTGTCGTCTTCTTTTCCCATAATACACTTGCTACTACTTTCACAGTGCAAGTTACCACTTGAAATGAGGAAGAAAATTAGCCTATTCAGTATGTGTTTTATGTGGTAGTAGTCTCTAGAGACGTCTACCAGATAAAGCTCCACATGTGAGTAAGAAATTACCTGGTTTATGGATGCATGACGAATTGAAGCATCACGCATGAGTTCTGTAGTTTTGACAGGCTTCAATAGTTTTGTGGATAATTTAGACAAATGTATGACTTTATCTGTAGAAACACAGAATATTTTCCCACCAAACTGCAGTCCAGCTTTTAGAAATTTGGTGAATGTCAGTAGTATCTGAATGATTAACTCATATACTTAATTTGGCAGGTAGGTTTCTAGGTTCTTTTTCTGATTCAGTTACAGAATTTACAAGGTTGTCCTGGAGTACAGGGTATCCACACTGGAGCAAGGGAGGAGTGTGAGGAAGAAAGAGCTGCAGAGACAATGTGTAAAGAACTGACTGTAACCCCCATTCCCCATCCCTCTGTGCTGCTCAGGGGCAGGAGGTAGAGACATCAGGAGTGAAGTTGAGGCCGGTAAGAAGGGAGGGGTGGAGGGAAAGTGGTTTTAGATTTGTTCTTATTTCTCATTACTCAAGTCTGATCTGATTGGCAGTAAATTAATTTCCTCAAGTTGGGTCTGTTTTGTTCATGACTGTAATTGGTCAGTGATCTCTGCCTGTCCTTACCTTGAACCAAAAACTTTTTATCCTATTTTCTCTCCCCGTGTCCATTTGAGGAGGAGGAGTGACAGAGTAGCTTGGTGGGAACTTGGTAGCTAGCCAAAGTTAGCCCACCACAGCAAACCAGGACATGTTTAGGCAACATGTTGAGTGTATCCTGGTTTACTGGAGAAAGTACTGTTGCATTTAAAGTATTTTATCCTGTATAACAATTGTCTCCAGAAAGCCCAAAGAACGTTGCTCTTTCAAAAATTCAAACTGAGCCCAATTGATGACCAGATCAATTCTCTGGACAAATGTCGAAATGTTATGTCAGATTGATCAGACATTTTTAATGCTTTTCATGCAATAGTCTCAGTATATAAAAACAGCGTAGGATTTTTCAGCAGACACGAATCTATTTTGTCTATGCTTTGAGCAGATACAGTTTAGCCTGCTCACACTTCCAGCAGACTAGGAACTGCTGAGTGAACATGGAAACCACATGATTAACCTTGAGCATGAGTTAGTGGCATTGAAGGTGAGTCAATTCACACTGCAAGTGAAGATTATGAAGTGAAGTTTGGATAGCTACAGTAACATGGGTTCTGGTTGGTATTAACCATGAACAGCCATGCTAAGGAAACATATCTTAAAATTTTAGAGGATTAACCTCTTTCATCAGTTTTTCTGCTAAAGAGAAGGAAGTTTTCTGCACCAGGACTGACGTTAAATCAGTTCACCCCCCCCCCCCCCTCCCCGAAAGAGGTAGAATGTGAACTTGGAGCTAATAAAATGTAATGAAAACTGTATGTGTTTATAGTGCATATACCATTCTTCAGATCCTACAGATTGTAATATTGTGCACAGCTTTCAATGAACAATCGGAGAATTAAATGAGGCATACTGGTAAGATTTTCAAGTCAAGCTTTAGGCTGATTGTTAACAAGACATTGAAAGCTTAACTTCAGTTCTGTTCATTGTACTTGTTTGTTAAATTTTGTTCCATTTTTAAGATCGTGATAATTTCCATTGTGATACATAGATTACTTGTTTACTGCAGGAGTATGCTTAATGTATGTTACAATGCATGCTTTGCATGCTGTCTTCAGGAAGCATACAGTATGTTATGATGCCTTCCTTGCACACTGTTTTCAGAATCATATTATTTTTCTTGTTCCACAACACTTTCAAAAGCAACCCATTCTTAAGAAAACTTGTTGAATAGTTCTAATGTTCTGACTAGTAAAAGCCCCTGTGAATGGAATCCTGTGGGATAAAAGACAGTATAGAAATTCAAGATATATTCGTTGTTCTATAATTCACATAATTAAACATGTATTTGTCTGTGCATCCTATTGCCATTCAAACATCAAAAAGTTGGTTTTTTTTTTTCCCCAGATAGCATTACCATTTTTTAAATTTAATTTTATTATGGAAACATATAAAATTATTATTCATTGACAGACAGATTTGGACCATCTTTTTTATTTTAAAATTATAGTCAGCCATGCCATCAACAGAAAAAAGGCCTCTAGATATCTCTTGGAAGTTTTGTGTAACTGTAATCCTAGCTGACATTTGACAGATTCTCTGTCACATTTCAATGTTTTATCTTTCTCCTCTGAGGTTATTTTTAAAGTGTGGCTATGAAAACTCTGCACTGTATAGAAAGCTTATTTGTAACTGGCATGGTGCCACAACAACATATGGAGGTGCTGAACATATTGCAATATTCCACAAATATGAAGCACTTATTAGAAGAAATCTTATTACACATATGATTTAGCAATGTTCTGCTTTTTACAATGTAAGAGTCCAATTTAAGACTAGATATAAAAAGTATAGAGTATTAATTATCTAATTACTGTATTAATATTAAATTTTGTTACAAGTTTGAATATGATCTCTATGGAGATTTCCATGAATATAGTATGTGTATATAGATAAATATACCTAAATCCCATCTACCTGTGTACCAGACAGAAATTGTCTATCTAGGCTGTGTTACTTTGAAGACATTAAAATTAATTAGACAAGAACTTTCTGTTTAGTTCAAAAGTTTGCAGGTGTGTTCAGAAATTCTTATTCTAGGGTGATAGATGTCTTTCCTCTATTTGGCAGTCCATTATGTTAAAGATTTTGGTAGATAAGCCTAGATATTTTGTCAGAGCGGCACCAAATGAGAATACTCATCTGAACTTTGAGAGACCAGGTGTTAAACTCCATGTAAAGATCTGCTGCATAAAGGTTCTCCAACTACCATATGTCACAGCATTCTCCATCTTGCTGTTCTCGTAGAAGCCAAGCCATGGCACAGACCGGTGTGCTGGGGAGATGAGGTAGGACTCACTGACTACACACAAACAGCACTGTATTGGGTGTAGGTGTCAAGGTGTTGGCAGCGCGGCCTGCAGGGGCCTCTGTGAGGAGAGGCCGGGGCTGCCCCATGCCGGACACAAATGGTTCCAGCCGGTTCTAACCCACCCACCGCAGGGCACGGCTCAGCCCCCAGCCAAGGTGGGGGCACCTCGGGGAAAATCTATTTAAGAACAGGCAAACACTGCAGGGCAGTGAGGAGTGCACTGCCAGGAAAGTGGGCAGCTGAATGAAGGAGTGAATTTGAGCCTCGGAAAAGGTGGAGGCAAAGGTGCTGTTTGAGTATTTTGCCTTTTCTGCTTGCTACCTGAATCTATTTCAGTTGCCAATAAATTAATTTTCCTCCAATCAAGTCTGTTTTGCCTGCAACAGTAACTGGTAAGTGATGTCCCTGTTTTTATCTCGACCCACAAGCTTTTTTGTCTTATTTTCTTCTCCTGTCCTATGGAGGAGGGCAAGTGGGAGAGTGAGTGGGTGCGTGTTTGGCCATTAGCCAGGGTTAACCCTCCACAATCAGTGGAACAGATGCCTACCCTTCAGCCAGTGATTTTAGTCTCCCTTCTGAGAGGAGACTATGAAGCACTTAAAAGGTATTGAGATGTGTTTCATCTTATTTTAACATTAGTTAGATAGATTGGTTCATAAAAGTGCTGTTTTTTGTAAAAGAAAGCTGAGGATGAATAGCTCTGATTTTAGCTGCAGACTCTTCTATGACAATGTGGAGCCTTCTTGCCCCATGAAATATGAATTCATGAATAGCTCCTAGGTTCTACTTCTGTATCAAAGCCACGTCACATTATTTGCAACAAGGCCATGTGGCCACAAGTGCTGTTGGGCAAGTAATTAAGCAAAAGCAGCCAAAGCTGACACCTTTAGGCTATCGTTGGTTTCAGCTGAATAGCTAGTCCAGGACTTCAGTACCATATGTCTGAGCCCTGTGCCCTGTGCTGAGGGCTCAGCTGCTTGTGCTCAAGCAGGCTCTGATCCGGTGCTGCTGCGTGGCCTTGGATCAGAGTGTGGTGAAGATGAGGACAATGCATCACAGACAAAACATTGCCATCTTTTTGCTCATTCAGTGGTATACAAAAAGAAAGGTGAGGATACACCTATGCAGTGCATCTTTGTGGAGGATTGGATTATTACATTCACGCACAGCTTGTCCTCCTGCATTAGGATGGGAATATCCTAAGGAATTCAATTATTCTTTACAATGTGACTATGAAAGAAATAAAATTAATGGATAGAATTTGTACCCTGTAGCTTGCAGATGTAATCAGCTTTGGCCGAAAAAGCTGTGAGAAGTAGGGGTCCTAACTCCTCTTAGCTGGGGAGCTACCTTCAAGTTCAGGCACTGTCTTTGCCTGTGCTATGTAGCACAAATGCCTGGGCCTGTCCATGTATTGTGTGGGTCCTGGTCCTGTCCTTGACCCACTTACTTGACTTCCTGGCTTCCTGGCCTAAGACCTGCCTGATTGCCCTGGACTTGCCTGGCCATCCAGCCTCTTCGTTGATCGAGGTTAATGTCAACAGGTTTGCTTGGCAACTCTTGCTAAGGGGCTGTGGGACTGCACTGCGTGGTGAGGGCACTGTCCTTCCTACCCTGAGCCACCCTTGGCTCCCTTCTTACCTACCATTACAGAGTAACCCACACTTGGTGCTCCCTGACCCTGGGATGGGGATGTCCGGAAACTGCTGTTACTCTTACAAAGTGTTTTGATGTATATGCTGTGGTCTGTGTGAGTGTTTTGGAATTCACTTTATAAAGTCACAATGTCTATACTTACCAATAAACAACAGTTAGGAACAAATCCCCAGCTCAGAGGTCTGATGGCACATCAGGCTAGAAGCTGTACTGCTTAGTGGCAGATTCCTCTATAGCAGATTCTTTTTGGACAAAGCTAGTTAAAACAGAGTTAGGGAATAAACTAGCAGTTAAGTGATGGAAATAATCAAGGATACAAAGCTTGCTCTCCCTAGTTCTCCTATATTTAGCAGTAGAGGCATACGTTTTCTGTGAGTCAAGGCAGACTGAACCCCAAATGCATAGAGGGTCCTAGCACTTCCTAGCAGTTTTCAAAACCCTTAGAGGAGGAGATCTATGCTTAATTATAGCTGTTTGGATTACACTCTGGAAGCATAAAAATAGTAAGGTCCTCTTGTATCAATTATTATTTGTCATTGCAGGTGTATGATTAATAATGAATAATCATTATTATGAGAGCCCCACTGTTTTGACTCTTTCTCTGAGCCAACTTAATTTCCTCTTCTCTAGTGCTGTACACCTAAATGAATTAATCTGCCTTGGCAGATTCTTAGTTTAGAAGCTACAGTTTCACTGCCTTTAAGTCAGTGTTGTATTAGCAGTAATTCTGACAGAAATAGATCCCAGTGTGATACCAAAGTTTTTGTTTCATATTTCAAATTTTGTAAATGGTCAGACTCCAGTAAATAGTGACACCTCTTTTATTACAATGTATTTCATTACAATAACCTCAACATTATAGAGTTCTATTAATATCGAATGAGTAGACATTAATTTGTGAATAACAGTAAATAATTAATTAATAGTAAAATGTTATTAGAATCTGGATGGAAGAAAGGAATTAATCATTCAGGCTTATGTTTTTGATGCTAGAAAAACATTTTCTGAGGTGTTTTGGTTTTCATTTTGGTTTTTTGTTTGTTTTTTTTTTCAAACCAGAAGCACAGGAATTTAGTGCAACTTTGAAAAATACAATCAGAAATAGGTAGTTATCACTTCTCTAACTTTGTTTTCATTTCATAATTGTATTTCTAATAGGTTCCCTCTATCACAGACACTTCTTTAAGAAAATATTCTTTCTACATGAATTAGGATACTTTTATTCCATAAAAGGTGTAATAGAATTCCAGTGACTGTGGCCACCTTACTGGAGATATTACAAGTATCTTATTTATCATATTATTTTAAAATCTAAGAGAATCCTGCATCAATCTTTAAAAAAAGTTACTTACAAAGTAAGTTAATTAAAAAATTATAGGTTGCAGTCTCCCCGTCTTCCCCCCCCCCCCTTTTTTTTTTTTTCAGGTATCTTTTAGAGTAAGCATAGATATTTTAATTTTTCAAAGCATATATAAACAGAATACATACATATTATATAGCATATACAGCAATTATTGACTAATACTGCAGATACATAGGATTAATATTGTGTTAGGGTAACTCTGAATACTATTAGAAATACCAGTAGGCAATGTACAGGTCTTTGTTGATTGGGCAGTTGTCACTACGTTTCAGATGCATTGGCTGAATTGCTGACTTCTCACCCTCTACTTCTTTAATTAGGGTTTTTTTTTTTAACTTTTTGTATCAGTATTTTTCTCCTGAGTCTGTAAGATTCTCTATGGTACTGTCTCAACAATTCCAGTTTTCTTTGTTGTCACTATTCTTATTCTACATGGCCTTATGTTATGTATTTGCTCAGTGCTCAAGATTTTTTTTATTTTTTTTTTCAGTAATGCTGAGCTGAGTTTGCACTGCACACAACTGGACTTTGGGTCACAAGCAATGGAATTTCTAGGCTTTTGGTTATAAATAGACATGAAATTTCTGACAAAACCATTGATTGACTGAAAATGCCAATTTCTCAAAGCTGTAACTTTTTATAACAATGTATCAGCTTCAACAAAACTTTAACAGTTCTGGATGTGGAAATTCTGCTCAAAATCAGAGAGAAAGAAGTTACTCCTATAGCAAATACTATATTGTCATAAGGACTACATCTTGAAAATTATAGAAAGAGATTAAAATTGTATCTTTTCTAATTCAAAACCAGGATACGTCCTTAGGTCCTCTATATCACATTTGAGCAACACAGTCACAACATTTCTAGTTCTTTTTTGATAATTCTGCATCCCCTGACATTTTTATTTTCTTTCTGCCTCCAAAAATGAAAGAAAATAGGACAGAGAGACTAAAAGTCCTGAGGTTTTCTCTGTAATTAGCAGAGGATGAGAAGCTATTCTATATAGAGAGCACTTAAATTAGACGCCTGCTCTGAGTAGCTCTTTGGAGGAATCTATCTTTCTGCTTTGCCTATATGAGAATCAAAGCAGACTAGCCTTTTAAATTAGGTACATATATTTGGGATTCATCTGTCCTAGTTTATGGATCTAAAAGGCATACAAGTCTTAATTAGTCACTCTGGTCTCACTTTGTAATAACCTCCAAGGACAATTCATTGCATAGGAAAGGGCAGATGAGTTGGTCTCTAGAGATGCCGATATCTTTTTTCAAGCTATAGAAGGAGCTTTAGGTTTTCAAATGATTATGACCTTAATTTTGTTGCTCATATAAAAGCATCTATCCCACTGAAGAGCTCTAGGGCATCTGGGACATCTATGTAGAGCTAATAAAAATCATATAGGAAACCCACTCCCTTCCAGACCATAAAACAGATGTTAAGCAGAATAAAAACCTGCTAAACCTAAAATGGCAATCTTCTGCCCCTCCTGATGCGAGGAAGCCCAGCTGTTGCAGCATCAGATGAGCCCCTCTTCATTGATTATGGCATGCTGCACAGAGTTCCTGTCCATGGTGAAGTTCACCAGCACAAAGTTCTTGTGGACTTAGCTCTGAAGAATCCCTTGGACAACACACTCTAATATCCTAATCTCAAAATAAAATTACATTTCCTGGAGAGGTACATATAATATTTCCAGTGGACAAAATGCAATATACATATGGTTAAATGCACATTGAATACATGTACATTAACAACATACTGATTATATGTACATGCTGATTATATGTACAGTGATTAATTATACTATTAGTTAGATACACCTATACTATTAGTTAGATACACCTATACTATTAGTTAGATGCTATTAGTTAGAAACAGCAGTCACATGGTACCTGTGATACATTGTCATACTCCTGAATGGTCATAGGTAGCGTATACACATGAATTATGTGTACGAATTTCCATTACAGGCACTAGACTTCTGGGACTTGATTCACTTGCCTAATGAGATATGGCAAATGCATTTGAGTCCTAAACTATCTTTTCTACCTTCCAACTCCTTTTTCATGGAGGAATGGATCTCCTATCAGTTTTATCAAATATCTACGCAACTTCAAATAGCCCTAGAGGCAATTTTTGGGCAGCAGATCAGAGTCACAGTTTCTGCAGCCTAGAAAGGAATTCATCACACCAATGAGGAAAATAAAGCACTTTTGTTTGGCATCAGGAAAGAGTAAGACACATACACATACAATAGTGTCTCAGTTGACCTGAGACACATGTCTGCTGCACATTTCTGCATACAGCTTCTGGCCCATAGGCATTACTTGTACTCCATTTTGGAGATGACAGGGCCCCCCAGGGTGATGGTATATCAGTAGCAGTTATGTCTTCCCATGAATATGAACTGCGTTTTCAGTAATGTTGATGGCTTCTTCATGTTCACAGCACAGTGCCATTAAAGGTGTTAAAGCTCTCTAAATCATTTCCTTTCTTCCTACTATAAAATACTTCCCCAAATGCACTGTTTCACTAGTTCACATCTCCATAACATATACAATCTAAAACTTCTGAGAGCAATTAGGATTACATTTTTACACTTCATCCCCTTTGATTGAAGAGACTCGGCATTGACAATAACTTCTTATATATACGGCACCCCAGAGCTAGACACAGTACTCCAGGTGGGATCTCACAAGAGTGGAGTAGGTGGGGAGAATCCTATCATTGATAGGACAAGGGGTAATGGCTTTAAACTGAAAAAGGGTATATTTAAATTAGACTTAAGGAAGAAATTATTTACTATGAAGGTGGTGAGACACTGGAACAGGTTGCCCAGAGAAGCTGTGGATGCCCTGTCACTGGAAGTGTTCAAGGCCAGGTTGGCTGGGGCTTTGGGAAATGTGGTCTAGTGGAGGGTGTCCCTGCCTATGGCAGGGGGGATTGGAACTAGACGATCTTTAGGTCCCTTTCAACCCAAACCATACTATGATTCTATGATTTTATGAACCCCTATGGATTAGGTTCAGTTCCCTAACCATATGGCAGTAAAGCCATTGTTGCTGCCCTAGGATATCTGAGAAATACTCATTTGACTGGTACAGGACCTACAAGATACCTGTGACATCCTGGAGCAGCTGGAAACTTGGAAGAATAAGTAAGATACAGTGTGAGACCCCCTTTTTCAGGCAAATTAATCAAACTTTATATGTCTGTTTTACAATCATCAGAATTTCTCTTTAGCCTCCACTAATTAATGTTCATTCACTGTATTAGAAGCTTAGACACCTAAATCACATGATAACACCTGTATCTTAAGTGTCTGAAATGGGAACAGAATTCTTTCTCTCCCCTTAAAACTAAGATGAATCCCATACAAAGTCAGGTGTGTATGTTAGACAATATGAATATCTCCTGATGATTTCAGATCTCTCATTTCCAAGCTGTTCTTTTTTATATAGAAAATTCTATATTTATAACACTGGGAATCTGAACCTGATGAAACTACATTCCAAAGAAACAGTAACCAAAACTTCTGATTTATTATTTCAAGGGAGGAGGGGTTTGAGAGTGGAGACAGATATCCAAGTTTTTATTCCTCTTATCATAGATAGAAAACAAATACTGAAAATTTCATTAATCATCTCTCATCTAGTTCTAGTCATAACACTTGTTAGTGGCATTACAGCCAAAAGATTGTCAGGGACTTATATCACTTCCTGGCTATACAGCTGAAAGATTTTGCAAACTTCTTTCCATTGTAGTCTTTCTCTGCTTTCCGATGTAGGTTAGCATCTCTGTGATGGACTGCAGAAAAGAAAACGCACCTACAGCTAAAATGTCTATGTAAAAATCTACCATCTTAGCTTCATACTGTCATTGCAATAAGGTTCATGCAAAGCATGTCAGATTTTGTGCCACACATAACCATGCACAGAAAGGTGTTTCCTTTAGTTTACTCTGATGCAGGAATGGTATTATCTGGCAGAACGGTTGAGTGGAACATTGGGAGTTATACCCTCGTATGTCTTATCCACAGCAAGACTTGTGAGAATTTGACTTCATGTTTTAATATAACATTTATACACTTTGTTAATTTCAAATCACACCAGATTGCTAGGGACCTTACACTTTATTAAAAGCATCTGTTTGCTTGTTTGATATAGTTTTCCCCAAAGCTAGGCTCAGACAAGTTTGACTGACAATACTGCAAAATATACTTACTGCATTTATTTGGCTTTTCCTCAGCATCAGAAGTACAAATTAAAAAAACCAAGAACATTGCCTTCGTCTATACAGCCCAAGATAGAAACCTTGGGCATCCCTACAGGCTGTGAACCACTGTGGCCAGGAATACATACTAGAGGACTACAGAGAAAGAGAAAGAAGATAAAAGACAGCTTTAACTCTGTAGGACTAAATAATTTAACTGTAAGAAGAAGGTAGTTTTTTCCTTGGTACATTTTGATTTTATTAATTTTGTTCAGTTTGTTGGTTTGGGTTTTTTTGTTTGTTTTGTTTTTAAGCAATAACAACATAATGTAAAATTCTTAAACACTCCTAGAAGCAAAGACTGGTAGCTGGACTCCTGTTTTCCAGTACAGAAGAGCACCTAAGTCACTATACTGCAGCATTATGTTCCTTCGGACTCACTTTCCTCATAGAAGGGCATGACAATTTTCTTTCAGTATATTGGACATTTAAAATAATACAAACAATATTTTTTCAGTAAAATTATGGTACAGAATACTAGCTGAGACTGATTACATTATATGAGGGAGAAATCTCCATAATTCACCCCTGAAAAATGAGCTTATTTACATGTAGTGGACAAAGCTATTTCCCTGAAATTTGGAGCATTTATTTACAAATAAAGGTAATTACCATTTCATTTCATATGAAAATATACAGTAAAAGTTAGCTCTTAGAAACCATCTAAATTTTTACTGTATGATATTTACATTTGTTAATAACAGATTTTAATAGCACCTTTCTAATTTACATCTTAGTAAATGAACTAGGGTTAGGCAGTCTCATATTTCAAATCATGTTTTGAGATGAATGTATTATAGAAGAAAATCTACTACATATAAATCAAAAACAGATTTTAGAAGAACAAAATTTGCAGTTATTCTGAGCTGTCTACTTATCCCCTAAACCACCTCAGAGATCATACAGAATGCATTTTTATATCTATAGAGATGCATACACATATCTATACATATATTGCAGTCCATCACATTTCAGCATTGCATCTTTGCTAGCAAACATCTGCTCTAGACACTATGGACCTAGATAAGACAAACTGTATGCTGAAACTGTCGATCTGGTCATTATCTTTTGGCCTTATAAAACGTATGCAGTAATTAAATTGTAGATACATAAAATCTTTACCCTCACTTTTTCTTAACACAGTTGCAACTGTCTTTTCAATGTGATTTTATATTAGTTTTTAATTTATTTAAATTTTTAACTGTTAACCTACCAGTATTTTATTTTGTTAAGTCAGTTAAAATTGTCTTGCTTTTCCTTTCTGAAAAGCTAAGCATACTGAATGTGATAAAAGCATTGATCTTTTGGCAGCTATGGCACATTTTTAAAAAGAAGAGCCACTTGATTATTCACCTGAGAGCCAAATCTTCCTTTTTCATTTTTGACTATTCAGAGCTGACAACTGCAGGAGCACAATTCTAAGCTTATTTCATCTTTCCAACACACATGACTATGTCACCTGTCTCACCCCACTCATCTGATGACATGTCTCATGGAACTCTACAAATCCCATGCTTTTGGTAAAGAACTAGGATGAACTGATGCTAGTATCTGTCCATCTTTAAGGTAGACCTTAACAGGGAAATAGATTGCTGACCAGATAATTTCAGGCAGGCTGTGTACTAAGTATAATCATAAATGACAGAGGAAAGGGTTCAGAATCAGGATACTTTTGAAAAGAAATGATAAGAAATGAGACAGTATCTTCTATCCTTGTGTACAAATGATTTGCTTGTGTTTGCAGTGCTGCTTAGTTTTTGTGATATGTATGCTATACACATATTTTATTTCTTTTTGTTTTCATAATCCATTCATGTTAAACTTTAAGATAAGTATAATAATTTTAAAATAGTTTCCTACTCTATCCAAGAACTCAAAGCAAAAATTCCATTAGAGAACACATATTCTTGGTGACTTCAAATACAGATGGATAAGTAAAAAATAAAACCAGTAAGAGTTAACAAATGAGACTTCAGTAACAAATCTCAACAACAAAAAAAAAAATTCTCATTCAATATTATGACTTCTGGCATCAGATATGATGATACAGATATGGAACATTTTGAAAGCGAGACATGACTGCTTACTATATATCTTAGTGGTAAGGGAAGTGATGTTCAAAATTATGATGAAAACTGATGTGATAACAGTGTGTTCCAATAAAGAAGAACCTGCAGAATACTTATTAGAAGTCTTTTCTGGAAAGTGTTCATTCTGCCATTTCTAGTAAAGACATCAGTAAACTAAGTATTTCACAGGCATTTTGGGTATAATTAAGGGCAGAGTTTGCATAAGATCTCAGTAAAGTAATCACTACAAATAGGATTTCAGTGAAGAAATAATTCAACGTTTTGCCAAGTGATTATTATGTCAATGGCAGTAGTGATAACTGCTATTGAGCCTACGGCAGATTTAAGCCACAGGAGAGCTTGACATATGTGACAGCATGCCATTTAGAAGTACTGCCCAGATGTTATCCCTGGGGAAGGTTTCATTTGGCTCTAGTGGTTTAAGGAAATGTTGAGAAATGCAGGTTACAAATTGAGCAGTCCCCAGCTGTGTTATATGTGTTTGTGTCTGAGCCTATTATAGCTCTTCCATTTATGTTTGATAAAGCTGTGTTTGCTGTTGTTCTGCTGAAGTCATTAAATATTCTCATCATTGTTCAGTGATATTGCTAATTGAGAAAAAAGCCATTAAATGTATTTTATTTTCATTTCAGAACATCGCAGTAACAATTAAAGTGGAGCTAGAGTTCATGCCTCTGGCACATACTCACAA
The DNA here is from genome assembly GCA_013400195.1 of Aramus guarauna. Classification (NCBI taxonomy): domain Eukaryota; kingdom Metazoa; phylum Chordata; class Aves; order Gruiformes; family Aramidae; genus Aramus; species Aramus guarauna. The sequence goes on along the minus strand of VXBL01005097.1, from coordinate 575,490 downwards.
TTTCTCCAACTTCCAAGCTTGCTGTCATTTGATATGCTCAAATCTGTATCATCATGATCTTAGACATTACCCATAGGAACCAAAATTATGAGAAAACATTAAGAACCCTCTCCTATCACCATGAATCTTGACGAGAAGGCTGTAATATGAAATTTTCATAAGACATATTTAAAGCACCACAAACAACACTCAAGCTCTTAATCTGTTCTAAATACAGATATTGTTCTGTGGCAAGAACTATCTAAAGGCATTGGTTTTGTCAATATTTAAAAATACTCCTCTGAAAGAAATATAAGCACACCTAATTTATACATTAGAATTTCACCATCAGTAAGATACTCAAGACATGTTTCTGAGTTTGGAGTGAAAATGTTGTTAAGGAAACAGCGTTTATGTAAGTTTACCTCATACTATAAGTATAGTTGAGGGTTAGGTGTTCATCATTGTGAGCAGCCATATATGAAATACGCAAAGAGAAAGGAAGACACAAAGAGAGAGAAAAAAAACATCCCATTGAAAGAAGTAAGAATTAGAAAAAAGAACAAAGAAAGATAAAAGGTGAAGCAGCTCAGGTCTCCTTGGAAGATCCAGAAAAGTAGAAGACTAGAAAGTTCATATATAACATGGTATGTCAGGTTTCAAGAGTCAGGAACCTACTAGTTGTTTCTTAACAAAGGAAAGAACTCATAGCTTTGTCAGTTGGTTGGTCGGAATACTGTTTTTCAAAGAAAAAAAAAATCAGTGCACATTCTCAAAAAAATCTAATTGTCTTTTTATTTTAAGAAAACATTTTCTTCTGATAAACAGTAACACTTCTTCCATGTTTATTGTACCAAATATCCAAATATTGTGTACCAAATATTACCTAATATTTAACTGATTATTAGTCAAAAGATTCAGTGTCCGAATAGTGAAAAAGTAGTAGATTAAAATTAGCAAAGGCGAGAATAGTATTTGGAATAACCAAGTAAATTAAAACTGTAGATGCTGGGCAATATGAGAAAATATAATTGTTTAAAATACACCACTGGATATTGTAATGGGAGCGTGTGTTAAGGTTTTAGTATGGAGGTGGGTGGGCTGCAAGGGCGGTCTCTGTGAGAAAAAGTCAGGGGGTTCCCTGGTTCCAGTTGGCTCCAACAGACCCACTGCAGGGCATGGCTGAGCCCCTCAGCCAAGATGACTGTTCCTCTATGGAAAAGTATTCAAGAGAGAGGAAAATGCAGCCTGGTAATGTGAGAAAAAAAGTATGAGAAACAAGCCTGTAAGACACCAAGGTGAGAGAAGAAGGAGGGGGAGGAGGTGCTCCAGACACCAGAACAGGAACTTCTCTGCAGCTCCTGGAAGAGGACCACGGTGGAGCAGGTATTTCCATACAGCCTGTGGAGAGGACCATGCCAGAGAAGGTATTCACGCTGCAGCCCCTGGAAGACCACATGTAGGAGCAGGTGGATATTCCTGAAGGAACTGCAGCTCATGGCGAGGATGCATGCCAGAATAGAATTTTTCCAGAAGGACTGCATCCCATGTGGAAAGCCCATGCCAGAGCAGGGCATGTGAGAGGGAAGGAGTAGCAGAGAGAAACCGCTATGTATTGACCATAACCTCCATTCCTTCCTCTATCACTTAGGAGGAGGGTGGAGGGGAGTCTGGAGTGAAGGAGCAAAGTTAAGTCTAGGAGAGTGCAGAGAAGAGGCGTTGCTTTACTGTTTGTCTTTGTTTCTCACCACCCGTATCTGTTTTAATTGGCAATAACTTAAATTAATTTTCCCAAATTTGAGTCTGTTTTGCCCACAATAACTGGTAAGCAATCTCCCTGCTTTTATCTCAACGTAGGAGTCTTTTCATCCTATTTTCTCCTCCTGTCCCACTGAGGAGCGGGGGATTAAGTAAGCAGCTGAGTGGGCTTTTGGTACTTAGCCAAGGCTACCCCACCTCAGGCACATTCATTTTCTACATTATGTGTTCATCATCAGGTATTTGCTTACATTCATCTTACGTTAAATGTAAAAGTGGCCTTTAGTAACATTACTTTGTATTACAAAGCAAATGAGTGTTAGAAGAATCAAAATCAGTTGTGATGTGTAGGCTACATGGTAAAAAAAAAATACAATAATACAGGTAAAGGAGCGGTTAAGGCTGTTAAAACATCCTATCTCAAAGTATTAGACTACCCATAAGAAAACTCATGGGTTCAGATAAAGACAGTTGAATAAGTAAAGCAAAAGCCACGCACAAGCAAAGCCAAACAAGGAATTCACTCACCATTTCCCATGGGCAGGCAGGTGTTCAGCCATCTCCAGGAAAGCAGGGCTCCATCAAACATAACGGGTACTTGGGAAGACAAATGCTATCACTCCGAACTTCCCTCCCCTTCCTTCCTCTTCCTTGAGCCCCATGTGACATCATAGTGTAGGGAATATCTCTTTGGTCAATTGGGGTCAGCTGTCCTGTCTATGTCCCCTCCCAACTTCTTGTGCACCCCCAGCCATGCCGCTGGTGAGGTGGTGTGAGAAGCAGAGAAGGCCTTGACTCTGTGTAAGCGCTGCTCAATAACAAAAACATCTCCATATTATCAACACTGTTTCCAGAACAAATCCAAAACATAATACCATGCTAGCTACTATGAAGAAAATTATCCTAGCCAAAACCAGCACATAATAATAAAATAATATATAAAATAAGTGATGAACAGCACAATTTCTCACCACCCAAAGTCAATGCTCTACAAGACCCTGAGCTGACCTGCCTCCTTGCCCACCTCTCAGTTATATATGGAACATGATGTTATACGGTATGGAATATCCCTTTTTAATATATATTTCTTTTTCCCAAATCTTGATTTCCCCCTCTTTGATGCTTCTGCTCATGTATTCCTTTTTTGTCCTTCCCACCCTTTTTCCCTTTGTCAGCAGAACGTTTCACTTTGATGTAACATTTTCAAACTTGCCTAGGATATATACACCACTAGCTGTGTTCAAGAGGTGAGAAATTTTTCCACTGTTTATGGGTAGTGGAGTGCTGTAAACAGCAAACATTATCACAGGCAAACATTTAGATTGTTGTCAAAGAAGTCCCTAAAATAAGTACATTTTTTTCCTCTGCTACTCAACACAAGGCTTACAAAATACAGAAAAGAAAAGAAAAAAAAAAAAAAGATTCAGTGCCTAATAGTTAGCTGGTACCCAGATTTATATTCCAGTACCGCTCCCATTCAACTGTTAGATGTTAATCATACCACATCAAGGTTTTTTCGGAGTAGAGAGACAGAAAGAAGCTCTGGTACTGCATTTCTTAGGATATATGTCTACTATTTTTGTTTGCCTGTCAATATTTCTCTGTTTCAGTGATCTCCAGGTAAAAAATAATGGGTAGTATGCCTCTCTTGAGATACTCATGTTGCTTATTGTCATAACACATTGAACACTTTAAAAACAAAGATATGTAACGAAAAATAATCCTAGAATCCTAGAATAACTCAAGTGGGAAGAGACCCGTAAAGACCGTTGAGTCCAACTTTCTGCTCCTTGCAAGACTACCTAAAAATGAACATATGACCCAAAGTATCGTCCAGACTCTCCTTGAACTCTGACAGGCTTGATGCTGTGACCACTGCCCTGGGGAACCTGTTCCAGTGGCTGACCACCGTCTCAGTGAAGAACCTCTTCCTAATATCCAATCTGAACTTCCTCCGATGCAGCTTCATTCCATTTTCTCGTGTCCTTTTGCTGGTCAACAGAGAGAAGAGATCAGTACCTCCCTCTCCTCTGCCCACCTTGAAGAAGTTGTAGACTGTGATGAGGTGACCTCTCCGCCTTCTCCAAGCTGAATAAACGAAGTGACCTCAGCCACTCCTTGTAAGTCTTGGTCTTGAGGCCTTTCACCGTCTTGGTAACGATAGGTCCTATTGCTCTCTACAACTGCCTGAAAGGAGTTTGTAGTGAGGTGGATGTTGGTCTCTTCTCCCAAGTAACAAGTGATAGGATGGGGGAAAACGGCCTCAATTCTGCCAGAGGAGGTTTAGATTGGGTATCAGGAGAAATTGCTTCACCAAAAGGGTTGTCAATCATTGGAACAGGGTGCCCAGGGAAGTGGTTGAGTCACCATCCCTGGAGGTATTTAAAAGGTGTGTGGATATCATGCTTAGCGACATGGTTTAGTGGTTGGACTTGGTAGTGTTAGGTTAATGGTTGGATTTGATGATCTTAAAGGTCTTTCCCAACCTAAATGATTCTATTGTCATCTTCCTCTGGACACACTCAAACAGTCTGATGCCCTTCTTATACTGAGGTACCCAAAACATTGTCCTGAGCTCAATATTTTCTCATTTTATTTGGTCATAGGCCAGCAGGTCAATATTATATACTTTTCGAATTGGACTGGATGACAAAAATATGCATAATATTTCACTTGTGGATCGAAGTGCCATGAAGTAAATAAAACATCTTACTGGGGAAAGAATAACAGAAATCATGACAGAGAGGAAAACTCAGAAAGAGTGATAACCAATATTCTGCTGTCATTTTTGTATTTAGGGATTGGAAAAAGGATCGAGAAATGATGTAATGAAATATATGCTGACTGCATAGTCTTGGCTACATACCAGTGACACCTTGCCCTTGGATTTTGAAGTTATCTTTAGAAACAAAACATTTGGTATGAATAATTATAATGGATCTCATGGTTCCTTGTTTATAATGTAATTAAAAAGACTGTATTAATTTTATAAGTTTCCAGCCAGTAAGCATTTAGTGCTATTTTATTTAAATTTAGAACCTATACAATATGTACTGTACACTAATAAATGGTGAAGAAAATTATATGAGAGGCAAAAGAACAATAAATAAAACTAGCTGTATGCTGATACTGAGGTTTGTCTTATTTGCCAATTCAAAATAATTAATATAAATATTTATTATGCTGCAAAATAAGATGAGGGCAATATGTATTAATACTTTAAGATGGTTCCAGGCTACTAGATTGGTGGGCAGCAGGAACTATTTTCAGTGACTGAAGTGAAACGTTACCTGGTAATGAATTTCCCTGCTGAGATTTTTATTTCCACTGAAATACCTTAATGCTATGTTTCAGCTACTTAGAACTAGTAGCAAATTAGCATAAACTTATGTGGCTACTTACATCTCGGTAAATCCATGCCAGCAGAATAAGGATTCTGAACAATTAATACTTTAGACAGATAACCTACATAGCATAACATAGCACTGTATCTTCTCTTTATAACATCTCTCTTCCCTGACAGTTGTGACACATCACTGCCACACATCTTTTTTACTGGATGAAAATTTTGGTATTTTTTACAAAAAAAATGTTCAGTGGAAAACAAAAAAAAAAGAAAGCAAAGAATTTTCAGTTAGCTAAGGCTACCAGAAGAACAGGCAGAGGTTTAACTGCTGCCTGTGAAACCAAGTAAGACCAAGCAATATGTAAGAATGTAGTGAAATAATGTCACAGGCTGGGGTTGCACTGTGAGGAGGCAAGTTTCTGATGGTCAGCAAACTAAAAATAATGTCTATTGAGAAGGCAAATCCTTAAACACAATCTTTTGGAAGTTTTGCAGGTAGCCCTAATTCATCAGGTCTGTGATTTATTTATTTTGTCCTTGCTTTCCTTTAGACAGCAACAATAAATGCATTCTCTGCTTTGTTGGGTATTTGGAAAAGAACTCTGAGCGTCTCATCTCAAAAAAGCCTACATAAGCCCTTGCTCCTGCTGCTTTATCTCTTACAATATTTTCTACTATACTAGCAAACCTGCTACATGGAAAAGTTGTGGCATTGTGAGTCTTAATTTCAATGGATAAAAACAGCTGTCATAAAAAATAACCAAGTAGGGAAAACAAACAAACAAACAAAACCCCCACAAAACACAAAACCAACCAAACAAAACCACAAAAAAAAATATCAATCAGAAAGATATTCTCATATTCTAGTACTAAGAAAAAAGAACATGTTTCCACCAGATTATGAAAAAGCACTCTCCTGTAAAGCATGTTTTTATTATCTTATTTCACTACATCTTACAAATTTACATAATTTTAAATTAAAGATTGTCAGGATTAAAAGCATAGACTATGGGACAGCTGATTTTCTTTCAATTGTCTTGCAGTTCATAAAATGAGTCTTTATTAACATATAAAAATGAAAAAAAAAAAAATAATTTTGACAGCTTATTCCTGATACATTTTATCCTCAAACTGAAGGGATCAGGAAGTTATCAATAACTCAAATGATGACTTAGAATGAAAACTATTACATAGTCTCAAATGTTAGTGTTGCTGTCACTGTACCAGTAGGAAAGGCAACTTGAAGTCATGCTTTGATACAGTACCTTGAGTCTCATTTCAGTAGATTCATATGAGGAATTTTTAAGCTCATGATAAGCTCAGGCTCCACAAAAATAATGCCATGCAGTGAAGTAGGTGATGTAGAAGAAAAAAATCACAGACTCAAATGTTAAAGTTTTAGTGATATATAGTTTGCTTATTGTTACATTATTTTAAATTACCTACTTTAAATGAACAGAACTGTGTATTACTTTGTTAGCAAGTAAAAATTTCAAACTTTGAAGAGACTGTATTCTCACAGCATCCATCTAGTAAATACATAAAATTTTAGTGTACTATTTAAATAACTCTTATTTTCTGCTTCCTCATAAGTATCTTGAGAGTTTCCAGTGTGTAATTAGACTATGTGATATCTGCTAACAATTCTTGATGGATTTTTCACTTTTATATGGTGCGATTAAAATTACTTTGAGAATAATAATACTTATATATGGCAATTCTTTTTGTAAGCAGCTTAAACTTTATTTGTCTCTGTGTTCTTGTGTGCAAACTGGCAGCACAGCTTCAGGCCCTGAAAGCTGAGATGAAAAGAAAACTGTCACAGGAGAGCTGTGTTGGGAGCGTGGGTTGTTGTGGTGTCATTTTTTTGTTGGTTATGTTTTTTTTTGGGGGGTGTGGTGTCCAATTAGAAGAGTCTTTCTCATCCCTTTTTAAAGACTACAGGAATAAAGTTTGGCAAAGTACTCTCCAGAAAATTTATCTAACAGCACATGCATAAAATGCTTGATAGCTTGATAGAGTCATTGTTCTTGATTTTGCTTTCATCAATACCTCACTTACTTAAACAATTTCCTTGTAATCTATTGAGTTTTAATAGTGGAATGTTAGCAAGCAAAAACTTTGAATCTGTTCTCTCTGGGCTCAATTAACTCTACCATCTGCACAGAGCAAGGGACAGTACATTACACTGACAGTGGACTGTATGAAATGAACCGTGCTCTGGGGTTACAAGTCATCTCCTGTTCAATTCCTGTTCCATAAAGAAGTCCTTTCAACTCTTCATACAGCTGCTTATGAGTTGCTGTCATGTGTTCACTTTGTGATAGTGACCAGAAATCAAATGAAGAGAAGCCAGGTCTCTCATATTCTTCTTTATCTTCTTCTTGCACACATGCTAGTGGGCTATGATAAAAGACACTCTCCAGTTTCTCTTCCATAATACCATTCACAGTTGGATGAAGTAATAGCAGGAGACTTACACACATGGTCAAATTTATGCATAAAATTATCCCATTGCTTTTTTCATTTAATGCTATGCCATATGCAATTACAACTAACCTTTCTCAACTCATTTTGTTCATAACTGTTGGGGAATGGCTGCAAGAGCTCAGACATGGCTCGCTGGGGAACTTATGTGAGGCCCAGTTGACATAAGTTAGCTAAGGTAGGCAGCAGAGACGTGCCGAGTCATGCTGCCGCACACCGACAATCATTCCATGATTGGTACATAGATCCTATCCATGCGCTCCTCTCGTTAAGCTCATTGGTTACTATTTTCTACTACTTTACAAACCTGCACTCCCTCTGCTTTCTCAGGCTCAGCACTTGTTATTCCCAATTACCTTATCTTGCAGGTGCTGGGAACTATGTAAGGCATGAATTGTTGAATCCTGTTAACTCTTCCCAGTCCTTACTTTCTCACCCATCCACAGAGGAACATGATAATGTGACCTTTTAGAGCTTAGCCTATGAGAAAGTGCCTAGTATGCATAATTAGCTGGTAACAGTATAAAAGGTATACTTGTGTTGCAATAAAGTTGAAGCTTGCTTTACCACTCACATTGAGTCGATCGCTTGTCTTCCCTCGCTCGTCGCACATAACATTCATAGTTTTATGAAAATCTGGCACTTCTCTCCTCAAACATCTTCCCTCCAAGCTAAAAATGTATTGCAAATTTTTTTCACGTGAAAGTTGTTCCATAGTTTTGGATGATCACTCTTTTCACAGTAATCTGTACCGAATGTAGGGCTTCCCGCCCCACCCCCCCCGGCCTTTTTTTCCTCCTTTATTTTCAGGGGGAACAAAATTATGAATTTAGAATGACAAAATTATGTTCTTTTTCCCTTTTAATCTCAGTTCTTTCCTACTAATTAACTGATCCTCAAGTATTTTTCAGAGGGGAGAGGGGGGAAGATACAGGAACTTCACTTTCCATTGGCGAGTCTGTTGTTTGAAAGACAAGAGGGCATGTAATTGTCAGCAAAAGAGAGTTCTGAATTAGATTCTGCAAAAGTTTCAAAATGGTCCTGGGGATCGTAAGAAAAGTAGATCACCTCACTACAAAAAATTACAGAAAAAAAGATTACAGGACAGTATCTCTCACTTTCAATTAGTAATAGTGATTTTTTAAATATATTTCATAATCAAATCTTTTTTTGTTCTTATAGACCTATAAATATAGAAATATGTAATTATCTGGATCTATTGGTAAGAACTGATATCAGGATTCTGATTTGTGGAAAATATATCTCGGAAGGAAATGTATATTCACACAGATATTCAGCACCTAGTACATATGGAACGCATAGGCGTTTTGCCTTTGATTTCTGCGGGGACAGGATTTTCTCCACATGCTTTTATTAATCTGGCTATAGTTCTACATGAGGGCATGGAATAGTTTTATACGCACATATTTCTGTAGATTGCCTCTATTCCTTTGATCTCTTTATGCATAGTGAAACAAACATATATGTTCCAAAAACATGTTAAAAACCACTAAAATGGTGATCCTTACTTCTTGTATTTATTTCATCCACTGAGTATTTAACGTAGAACTCTCCATACTACTACATAAAGGAAAAGCATGGAATTTTGCCAGCAACAGTCAGTCTCCTAACAGCTTTGCCCTTTGTACGGGTGGTGATTCAGTTTTTGCTTGATTCTTTCAAGGTCAGAAGTGCTCAAGAGGCTTAGAAATCTTAAGAACTGTATTTTATCACTTTCTAATATTCCTTCTGCCCTTTTTAGATAACCACCAAAAGCATAAAGAATTTGGGTCATTCACTGAAAAATATTGGCTCAAATAGCTAAGACTGAAATATCACAGAATCATGGAATGGTTTGGGTTGGAAGGGACCTCAAAGACCATCATGTTCCAACCCCCCTGCCATGGGCAGGGGCACCCTCCACTAGACCAGGTTGCCCAAATCCCCATCCAACCTGGCCTTAAACACTTCCAGGGATGAAGCCTCCACAACCTCTCTGGGCAACCTGTTCCAGTGTCTCACCACCCTCACAATACAGAATTTCTTCCTAATATCTCATATAAATCTACTTTCCTTCAGCTTAAACCCATTACCCCTTGTCCTATCACTACACTCCCTGATAAACAGCCCGTTCTCCAGCTTTCCTGTAGGCACCCTTCAGGTATCGGAAAGCTGCTATAAGGTCCCCCCAAAGCATTCCCTTCTCCAGGCTGAACAAACTCAACTCTCTCAGCCTGTCGCCATAGGAGAGGTGCTCCAACCCTCAGATCATCTTTGTGGTCCTCCTCTGGACTCACTCCAATAGCTCCATGTCTCTCTTGTACTGGGGACCCCAGAGCTGGTTGCAGTACTCCAGGTGGGATCTCACAAGAGTGGAGTAGAGGGGCAGAATCACCTCCCTTGACCTGTTGATCCTGCTTCTCTTGATGCAGCCCAGGATACAGTTGCCTTTCTGGACTTCTAGTGCACATTGCTGGCTCATGTTGAGCTTAACATCAATCAATAACCCCCAAGTCCTTCTCCTCAGGGCTGCTCTCAATCCATTCTCTTCCCAGCCTGTAGGTGTGCTTGGGACTGTCCCAATCCATGTGCAGGACCTTGCACTTGGCCTTGCTGAACTTCATGTGGTTCGCACAGGCCCACTTCTCCAGCCTGTCAAGGTCCCTCTGCATGGCATCCCTTCCTTACAGCATATTGGCCACAGCACACAGCTTGGTGTCATCAGTAAACTTGCTGAGGGTGCACTCAATCCCACTGTCCATGCTGGCAACAAAGATGTTAAACATATCCGGTCCCAATAACAACCCCTGAGGAGTGCTACTTGTTACTGGTATCCACTTGGACATCGAGCTGTGGATCACAACTCTTTGAGTGCAGCCATCCAGCCAATTCCTGATCCAGTGAGTGGTCCATCCATTGAATCCAAGTCTCTCCAATTTAGAGACCGGGATGTTGTGCAGGACAGTGTCAAATGCTTTGCACAAGTCCATCAGTCACTCTTCCCTTGTCTACCAACACTGTAAGCCCATTACAGGCCACCAAATTTGTCAGGCACAATTCGCCCTTTGTGAAGCCATGCTGGCTGTCACCAATCACCTCCTTATTTTCCATATGCCTAAGCATAGTTTCCAGGAGGATCTGCTCCATGATCTTGCCAGGCACAGAGGTGAGACTAACTGGCCTGTAGTTTTCTGGGTGTTCCTTTTTTCCCTTTTTAAAAATGGGGGTTATATTTCGCCTTTTCTAGTCAGTGGGAAGTTCACCAGACTGCCAGGACTTCTCAAACACAATGGAGAGCAGCTTCGCCACTTCATCCACCAGTTCCTTCAGGAACTGTGGATGCATCTCATATCTCGTTTCTGATTCAATATTGCATTACCAGCTACTGTGCTACATATTGATAATTTTATCTAATTTCTTACCACTTTATTTCATGAACTTCTATGAAACAAGTAAAGCTAATTCAGGACATGTAGTAAGAAAATCATTGGAGCAAACTCTTAAATGGTTGTTTTTGCACGGACTTTTACGATTCACTCTGTAAAACACAGAAGTGATTTTACATATGAATTTAGATTTTGAAGATGTCAAAAAAAACCCACCAAACCAAAACGAGTAACTCAAAAAGGAAAATATGTAGGAGATAGAAAAATGGAAGGTTTTATTGTTTGTTTGATTTTGGAAAAGATTATAAAAGCCTTTAATAGGTATTTTATTAAATGCTTAGTATTCATAGAATCATAGAATCATCTAGGTTGGAAAAGACCTTTAAGATCATCAAGTCCAACCACTAACCTAACCTTGCCATCCCACCACTAAACCATGTCCTTAAGCACCTCATCTATCCTTCTTTTAAATACCTCCAGGGACGGGGACTCAACCACCTCCCTGGGCAGCCCATTCCAGTGCCTGACAACCCTTTCTGTGAAGAAGTTTTTCCTAATGTCTAACCTAAACCTGCCCTGGCGCAACTTCAGACCATTCCCCCTGGTCCTATCGCTTGTTACCAGGGAGAAGAGGCCGACCCCCACCTCACTACAACCTCCTTTCAGGTAGTTGCAGAGGGCGATAAGGTCTCCCCTCAGCCTCCTCTTCTCCAGACTAAACAACCCCAGTTCCCTCAGACGCTCCTC
>VXBL01005097.1:543197-562875 GCA_013400195.1 Aramus guarauna | reverse complement strand
AGCGGTGGCCAGGTTGAGTTCCAGTTGGGCTTTTGCCTTTCTAATTTCTTCTCTGCATGACCTGACAAGATCCCTGTACTCTTCTTGGGTTGCCTGCCCCTTCTTCCAGAGCTGATAAGCTCTCTTTTTTGCCCTGAGTATCAGTAGAAGACCTCTGTCCAGCCAGGCCGGTCGTCTTGTGTGCCGATTTGTCTTATGGCACATGGGGACAGCCTGCTCCTGTGCCTTTAAGACTTCTTCCTTGAAGAGTGCCCAGCCTTCCTGGACCCCTTTTCCCTTCAGGACTGTGTCCCAAGGGACTTTCCCAACCAGCGTTCTGAACAGGGCAAAGTCTGCCCTCTGGAAGTCCATGATGGCGGTTTTGCTGACTCTTTGATAAGAATAGGACACTGGAGTTGCATTAGGATACTCAATTTCTATTTTTGGCTCAGCTGCTTTCAGAGTGACCTTGGGCAAATCATCTCAAATCTCTTAAGTTGCATTTTTGCCTTTCATTCTTTCTTCTTATTGTCTCTTTAAATAATAAATGATTGATTCAGTGCAGGAACTGTATCTTATAGAAAGTACAGTATCTGGAACTACAGATATTCAGTCTGGATAAAATGTCTAGAATATTATAGACCTAAGTATACAAGTCTCTACTGCTTTCTCTGAATTCCTTTTACAACAGATTTGGAGCTTTAGGCTCACAAATTTTCTTTCATAAGATAAGGAATCTTCATCAAACAAATGAAATTATTAGAATTTCTTATTCATAAGGAAGCTACCAAAGCGCTATCTCATTTAATAATCAAGTGTATTTCATATTTTCAATATCAGTTCAAAATGGAAAGCAGTCACCATTTGGTTAATCCCCATTCAAATGCAACATGGGAGAGTTACTGATTTTTGTTCTTCAGATGCCTCTGTGACACAGTGACATAAATATTGCACTGCAAATCCTAAGAAACTGAGATACTGGTGAATTAAGAGGAAACATACCAAAAAGAGTTTGGTATGCTCTATGACACTGAGTTGAAAGCCCTTGAGACGTATTCAGTCAGAAAACACCCAAACACCTACATAAAACACACATGTAAAAATTCTGTTGCAACAGTGTGATCTTTCTAGATTGATTTATCACTTAAACACCAAGAAGTAATGCTTAAAAAAATAAGTAGATGAGATTTCATAACAGCTCTATGTAGATGGGTAGAAGGAAGTGCTTAAGATTCTCATTCAAGAACTGTAGACTTGCTGCTGGAAGCATGGCCCATAAATAACTGTGGTAACAATAGCAAATAACATCTGTGGTTACACCAACTCTGGAAAAAAAAAAGTTACAAAGGCCATCAATCTTCATGCCTTAGGGCATAAGCTGATCACCAGCTGACATCCACAAGCAATCTCCCTCATGGTGTCTTATTACACAGTAAAGTAGATTATGAGGTTTTGTGACTTTGGAGCAGCAACCAACACTGAGCACAGACACTGATAAAGTACAGGACTAAAAAGACCATTGCTCCAATCCAGGATTACAATACTTACAATATATGTTGCATCTTGCTTGCAAGTTTAAGATTGATCAAATGCTAGGTTACCTACTGAAGCTGATTAACCAATCAATCTGTGCTGAGAAAAAGACTTTTAAAAATGGAAATTCACAGCAAAAATGAAAAGTTTAGTTAATAGAAACACTTGTTTTAAAATTATACAGGTCACATTTAGCCAGTAAGAATAATATCAGGTAATTAATTAGATTATTAAAGGAGACTTTTCCTTTGACTATGATCCCTGAAAAGTAATAGCAGCATGCTTCCTTCAGAAGAGTTTAAGCTATGTAAGTTTTCTCAGTCAAATTAGAAACTGAGATTGTGATTTAGTTTAACTTGAATAAATACAGGGAATGGGTGAGTTAGCTTTCTGGGGTAAAAACTGAAAATTTTTATCCTATTCACCACACCAGCTGGGGGAAAAAACCCAACCAAAGTGAAAAGGTTGTGGGTTGGTTTTAATCAAGGTTTGCTTTATAGCTTAAAATTTGTACAGCATCAATGTATTGTTTACATAGGCAAAGAACAGTAACTCCAGAGGCAAAGTTTTACTACTGAAGTAAAAAGACTGGGCTTCCTACAAAGTTGGGTATAAAAGGGGAAAACCCTGCATAATGTCAGACCGCTCTTCACAACTGTATTTTGAACATAATTACCTATTGTGATTCTCACAGGAATTAAAATATGTTCATCTTGAGAAGGAGAAAGATGAGGAAAAAAAAAACAAAAACCACAAAACAAATCAAAGGGTAGAAGTAGCAGAAGTTGGAGATTATGAGAGACTGAATGGGAACTCTAATCACTCTAATTGATACTTAATGAAGCAGAAGAAAATATAAGCATGTAACGTGGTTAGAACAATAAGCAAAGAAAACCCAAAAATAATGATTACAAGATAAGCTTAAGCTGCATTTTTGCAGCTGTCTAATGCCTTCCATGAATTTAATTGTGAATAATTTGGATTTAAAGCCCTCTAAAAAATGGGAGATCTCTGCTATATGTCACAGATTAAATTCATAGCATAACTTCCTTTCAGTTAATTTGATTTATACTGATGCGAGATGAACACAGTTGAGAACTGAATGAGACCTTGTTATATACAGATGAGAAGAGCATGGTCAAGCTTTTCCAACCGGAAATTAGGTCAGCATAAGAAACATTCCAGAGTCTGGCGTTCTAAGTGAAACATTGAATGTCATAAAATAATCTGTAAATTATTTTAGAAAACATCTGATTAATGGCATCAACATCTCTAAAAACCCAAAACTTAGATTCTTACCCGAATTTCTTTTTTCATCTCTAAAAATAGATCAGATAAGGTAGATGACCAACTTACTGTACCTGCTTCTATGTCTCTCTCCATTCAATTCAATATTCCTGGGTCCAGAAGAAAAGAATAAGCAGAGGAACTTAATTATATGGCCCAGTGAGAAGGAAATAACTGCAGCAGGCTGGGTAGGAAAGTCTTTGGTCTCCTTTTTCTAGGGATTATTCTTCCTTTTTAGTATTATTTTTATCATTAGGATAAAGAACATTAAGATCATTGGAAAAGACTTCATAACAAAAACTTTTTTGCTACTGGTTATAAACCAGTAAATTACATGTACACATGAATGCACCTGAGCACTGGGGCCAGGTGGCAATGAGCAGTGATCATCAATCACTGTAAATTATTCTCCAGAGCTGGGTGACTTTATGCAGAATTCCTCTTGGAATGGTCCCTAGCAAATTCTAATGCCCAAGGAATGTCCAGACTCCTGTGGGAGACTGCTGGTTGGTTCATGCCAAAATCACCCCAGGAAATTTTCTAACACTTTGCCAGTATAAAAGATTGTGTTTCAATGCTTGAGAACATTCCCAAACACTGTTAAATTTACTTATATAGACAAAGCTTATAGGAAGGAATTCTTTCATAGATGTCTTCTGTATTAGGAGCTTCATATTCACATTCCCTCCTGCTCATTAAATTCCATGCATTTTTGGTCCCATAAACTTTTAAGTCTTTTTGCTACACAGTGAACCAGAGTTAGTAGGAAGATCGCAAGAGAACTTGTAAACTGTTCTGTGGCTTGTTGCTTATTTTTTTTTTCTTGGCAAGACAAAGTTCCCTCAGGCTGTGGTAGATCTGAAACTCATGAATTCCCCATCTGGGATGAATTCATTAACTAACAGAACTTTATGGAAAAAGAAGTTTCTTTTTCTTTGTAGCCATCTTCAAGGGAAGACCAGCCATTCTGAATCCTGAGTGGTCATGAGGGATTTACCACATGCCTCTGAATCAGCCACCTGTTCTGATAAACCTATTTATTTAATGTTCTCTATTGGGTAGTTATTGGCCATTTCCAAGTTGCTCACATTTATCACCTGAGGTCACTGAATTATTCTATTCCAGTTCCCTACGCCATCAAAGGAAAAAAAGGGAATTATCTAATTTAGCTGTCTTTAAACATCCTGCAGAGACCTTTACTTGTCTGCCTTGGCTGTAGCCAGTGATCTTAGGAAGTCTGGATTACTCAAATGCATGCTTTTAGATGTTACATAAAGGATAAGTTAAGAGCCTATAGCCGAGATGCTGAAGCTCATCTCATACTTTATCTTCTGGAAAGGGAAAGAATTCCACTGGGAAAAGAAACACATTTTGTGGTATACAGTGCACATCAGAGGTTCATCCTGCTTTAGAAATGTCACTGTATTTTTCTTCTGCCCTTAAAAAAAAACCCCTTTAGGGTGCTTTTTTATTTCGCAAATACTACATTTCAAACAGATGAACCAGATGAATAGGCAATGCCTTCTGAAGCTTTTCTTTTTTCATCTTTTTATTAGCATATTTGTACACATAATATAATATCTATTATAACACTTTTTTACTAATTAGAAGCTTTATTGTTCTATTGATACTATAGCTTGCCCAAAGAGGGGGGGGGGAGCAGTTTCTTAAATGTAAAACTAGTGTTTCTTTTTCAGAACCCAACTGTCACTAGACTAATTTTTATTAGAAAAGATCTGTAGGAGGTTTTACTAGCCTCTAAAGAATGCATGTTAACAGCTTTGTAAAAAACATGTAACCATTATATGATGCACAGAGCTAGAACAGTCATCAAATCCATATACCAAGAAATAACCCCTTTCTAACAAATTACACTAAAACTGAACTAAAGAGCGTAATTTGTTATTAAAAGCAGCAAAATAGAGAATCAAACAAAACATATTCCAAAGAGACAAACATTTCATGCTTCAGAATGCAGCAACTGCAGCCTAAGAGATTTAAAGCATTGCCAAACAGTTTTATGTTCACATTTAGAAGCAAATGCCTTGAGAATGGCAATGATTACTGATGCAAACTGATTTTCATACTGAGTATTGCAGTCTGATATATAATTCTGAGAGTTGGGCTGTCTTTCTAATCTACTCTGAAAAAATACTGGCAGGACACATTGGGAAAATCATACTCTTATTTTTTTCTATACAAAAAATGGACCAATACTTCAGTCCTTCCTTAAATTAATATTTATTGGAAACTTTAGTTCAATGCAAAAGATTAGGACCATGGTTGGATTCCTAGGGACATTGCCAAGATAATACATTATTTCACATATTTAAATGAGTGGTTTTCATTGGCATTGGAATAGCAATTAAATCTTCATACACTGCTAAAATGAATTATGCTGTTCAGACCAGACCTACTTAAAACATTTCTACATGTAAGCTCAATAACATGGCTTGGTCATATTTATACTTCAGTATACATGTAGAAATACCAGTGACTTTTTGGACTCAAAATTTGCTAATAAACATAGGTGTAAAGGAGCTACCACTTTGTATCTGTACACAAGCCTTTATTCACTGACTAAACTAGAGATCAATTTATCTACAAAATATGTTATAAGATTTTGTCAAGTTACCTTGAATTATCCTTACTAGTACAGGTACCACTGCCACACAAGATCTAAAAAAAAAACAAACAAAAAAACAAAAAAAAACCAAACCTGCCCACAGCTTCTGACAGAAGCCCTGCCCCCTCCCAGCAGCCTCAGAGACTGTTTGTCCTGGAAGTCATGCCTCTTTCCCAGTCATGTGCTCTGTTGTGATTGGCTGGCAGGAATGACCATCCCCCCTGGTTTACTCAGAAGTACATCAGACCTAGGAAGTGCTTCTGCTTTGTATGCAGGAGATACCATTTTGGTTTGCTAGAGTGCTGCCCTTCAATGCCATAGAACTGCTATTGTGTTGTGTCACACTGCTTTGTGATTGGCTGATGGCCATTTCTTGGCACCAACATACAGCATGCTCTCAGGCAGCCCTAGATTGGTTGTCAGGCAGGATTTGCTGGCAAGATGAGCCTGCCATACTGTGAACCAGGAAGCACATCAGGAAAGGCAGCACCCTGCCATTATATACTGTGAGGTCACAATTTTCAACAGCGTTGTTGCCCGTGTGTTTTCATACTTCATTGCAGCTGGTTGGCAGACGTTTCTGGACACTGTTGTATCCACATGCTCTCAGGCAGCTTTGTCATTGGTTGTCTACTCATGTTGGACAAGTAAGTGCTCAGATATAAAAAAATAGACATTTATATACAATATAGAAATATCATAGAATCCTAAAATAATCTCCCTAGAGCCTTCTCTCCTCCAGGCTGAACAATCCCTACTCTTTCAACCTGTCTTCATAGGAGCGGTGCTTCAGCCCTCTGATCATCTTTGTGGTCCTCCTCTGGACTCACTCCAACAGCTCCATGTCTTTCTTGTACTGGGGACCCCAGAGATGGATGCAGCACTCCAGGTGGGATCTCACAAGAGCGGAGTGGAGGGCCAGAATCACCTCCCTCGACCTGCTGGTCACACTTCTTTTGATGCAGCCTAGGATACGGTTGGCTTTTTTGGCTGCAAGTCTGCATTGCCAGCTCATGTTGAGCTTCTCATGCACCAACACCCCCATGTTCTTCATAGATGTATATGTGTGTATATATGAGTGTACAAATACTTATAAACATTTATCTGTTTATACATAGACACTATTTTTATATATACTTCTACATGTGTATACAGGTGAATTTATTTATATATATACACATATATAGACATTTATAAAGCTCTAGAAGTCAAATACATATAGCCACCAAAACAGGTATAAAATGGATAAAACATTATTTAATGGGAGTTAATGGAATGAATAATTAAAGTTTAAATGTGGATGGGAATTAATTAAACAAATGTAAAATTGAGGTTGAGGGTACCCTACTTTACCAGCCTGCAGAGAAAGCCCTGACACGTCTGTGATGGAGGGAACACTTCTAAAGGATGAGCACCAAAAGGCTGACAGGGGCATGAACAAGTGGGAACATGCCTGAGGGCTGTGGTTTGCTCATAAAAAGCCCAGCAAGGTGCCCCTGGTGCAAATCCCATCATGGGCAGAGAAGAGCCCAGTCCTTTGAGCCAGACTCAGAGGCCCCTACATCCAGGCCCAGCCCAACAGGATGATCATGCAGTATTACTGGGGCTTACTTTGGTCTTTGCATGGCAACACCCAGGCAACATTGTCTGCAAAAATGCAAAACCAGAACAAAATGCCAGCTTCAGAAGAACATGTGCATGGGGACAATAAGGAAAAGACCCAAAGGAGACCCCAAAAAAGACTGTTTGAACCAGAAAAGCCAGTCAATGGGCCCATGAACTGCAAACTGGATTTTGAGGTAAATGTCACAGAGAGAGTGTGGGTAGCATTGTGGGTCTCCATTTCCCCATGGTTGTGGGGGATCTTGCAGCTGTCTGTAAGATCACTTTGGCATGCAGTCTGGTTCTATATGTGTTTCCTTGTCCTTAGGCCAATGCTACAAATAAGAAGCAGCTGTTCTTGTAGACTGTCCTGATTACTGCAAAAGCAACAAGACCCAGGCTTTGGAAAACAGACCAAAATCCCATTCTTCTGGAGACCACAGCTACTACAGAAAGAGCAAGTGGCGGTGTTGCAGAGCTGAAAGACCATGATTATTACCTGGTGGAGAGGAGAAGCCAGCAGGATGCCAGTGCTAAAAGGGCTACCTGTCTATCAGTGGTACCCATGCTGTCCTTCAGTAGCTGTGCAGTGGAACCCTGTTTAGAGTTTGGTTTTGGTATCCATGGCAGTTTTTTAGTACTTCAGAAATAAAACAATGAACAGATTTAATAGGACTATGTAGTAGCAGTGTTGTGATATTCAGGCTGTGATGGAGCATTCAGTGAAGCTGCATCTTCACTGATATGCAGCCTTCAATGATGTTAATTTGTTTAAGGGATTACAGCAGTTATGTGTTTTGAGTACTGGGCTGTCATGGTTTAACCCCAGTATGTGGCTAAGCCCCACACATCTGCTCACTCACTCCCCCTACAGTGGGATGAGGAAGAGAATCAGAAGGGCAAGAAGGAGAAAACTCATGGGTTGAGATAAAGACAGTTTGTAGGTAAAACAAAGCTGTGCAAGCAAGCAAAGCAAAATAAAGAATTACTTCACAACTTTCCATCATGAGGCAGGTGGTTAGCCACTTGCTGGAAAGCAGAGCTCCATCCCATGTAATGGTTACCTGGAAACACAAATGCCATAACCCAGAATATCCCCCTTTCCTTCTTCCTTCCCCCCATATTTTGTTGCTGAACATGAAGCCATATTATGGGATATACCTTTGGTCATTTTGAGTCAGCTGTCCCAACTGTGTCCCCTCCCAACTTCTTGTGCACCTGCAGTCTACTTGCTGGTGGGACAGTCTGAGAAGCAGAAAAGGCCTTGACTCTGTGTAAGCGCCACTTAGCAATAGCGAAAACATAGGTATATTATCAACACTATTTGAGTCATAAATCCAAAATATAGCATCGTAAGAGAAATAGAAATATCATAGAATATGATATGTGACCAGTATGTGGTCAAAACAGTTTTGGCCCTCAAAACAATAATAAAAACTGAGATTTAATAGATTCACCATTACGAATTATATTTATGGAAAGATTTTTTATTAAAGGAAGTGACTCTACAATTTTTTTAGAATCAACAGGTGTATGGTTAAGAGAGTTCTGGCTGATAATCTTGAATTTCTAAAAGATACCAGCAGTCACTAAAGGTTTATAAGTAAGATAAGCAGCCTGAGAGAACAGAAACTATTGATAGCTAAATAATTGGTTAGAAGTTAGGAAACAAGGTCAAGAATAATTTACATTTTTCACACTGCGGGAGGAATCTGCCAGGATCACTAAAATTATCTCTGCTAGAACTCATGATGTTCAGCAGTCATAAATGACATGGAAAAGAGAGTGAGGGTAAATAGAAGATGAGAAAGTTTTCTGATTATAATTGAAGAGGCTAAAAATGAGAGCCATGTGTGAATTATTATAGAAGAATCATATAAGACTTAGTGACTATGCAAAAAAAAAAAAAGTGACTGATAAGTGTACTGTAGATAATTGTAAAGTGTTACAAACAAAACAGAAATCACTACAACATCATAAATATCCCTACTATGCCTTAATACCAATGATGAATGACTAAGTAGTTTGAGATTCTTTAGCTTAAGGCAAAGAAATGATGTACATGAGATATGATAGAAGTCTGTAAGGTCATGAATGGCAGAGTGTAATCTTTCCAGTTAAATAAAAGTGTAACATCAAATAGAGATGGCAGTTACAAAATAAACAAAAGGAGGAAGCTCTTTAAAAAATGTTTAGCTAACCTGTAGAATTTCCATGACACAGGTTTTTAAGTATTTTAAAAGCACAGAGACCCAATGGAAGACCAGACAGCAATACAGAAGAGAAATCCTTAGACATCTGTTATATATGAAGACATCATTTTGTGTTTAGAAAGTATCAAACTGACATAGTCTTGTAGGCTGAGGTGATACGCTGGGAAACTGTCACTTCATTCTTGTTCTGCTTTTATATTCTTTGCTAGGCTTCCATTTTTGACTGCTATCAGAGATAAGGTCGTGAGCTAAATGTACTTTGGTGTGATGAAATATGGCCATCTTACCTTCTTATGCCTGGTGGTGTTTCAATTAAATCAGATAAAGATGGGCAGAGATCTGCCTAGACAGTGTAGGGAGTTATTCAAAGATGATTAAAAGGCTTTTAAATATTTCCTTTTTTAAAAAGTTGTTTTAATTAGGTGATAAAGGTAGTTATATTTTCAGCTGCATAAACTCAATTATTAAAGAACTCAATGAAAAGATTTATACGCAGCCCTTCACCCTGTCCTTTCTTCCAAACAGCCAATTCAGCAACTCCATGATGCTCTTGCCAATGTCTTCGTCTCTGCATAAATTGTAAATTCCTGCGGATATGCTATAATCCTATGCTATATCTAATATTTTATAGTCTCCTAGAACGACTAGTAGTCCTCATAGAAGGAAGACACCCAGCTTGATTAAAAAGTTCCACATGATCCAGTCACTTCAGTTGTCAATAAAAGTTTGAAAAACAAACCACCTGCCTTTTATAGCTACAAAGGATGAAAACATTTCAAATAAAAAATAGTAACGAAAGTGAACTTTTTAATGCTTTTTTTCCTGAACACTGAAATTTTTCAACAGACTACTGTTGAAAAGTTAATGTTCTTTTTTTTTTTTCTGTCCATTCACGAGTACTGTGAATCCTTACATAGAAAAAGTTAAGTGAAAATTAGCACTTGGATAAATGAAAGAAGGGAAGAAAGTCCACAAAGTAAATTATCAGTAGAATTAGACAACACTGTCTTTTAATAGAGTTTAGAGTATTTCAATTAATTTTGGATATCATATACTAGATATATTGAAAGTCTGGAGTTATCTTATGATAATACCCAAATGGAAAGGAAAAAAAAAAAGTGCAGAAGGGAAAATTCCATGACATGGCAGAATATGGTACTGATAAGGCATTAAAAATAACAGAAGGCTTTTATAGATGTTTTGTAAAACTGTTTAAACTTCAAAGACTTTAGTAATAGTGGGAAGACTCACATTTCGTAAGTCTCATAGATTTTTCAGCAAGGAAAAGAAATCATCAGCAGTTACACAGTAATAATAAGGCTGGTAAAGGAATACTATGATTTCAGAGACACTTTGAATAGATCTTTTTAAAGTGAGATTTGTTTGTAGCTTAGAGAACACATACACCCAAAAAAGGTTATTATCAGATGTTCATGTCATATTTAAAAGAGCTGTAACTGAGTCATGTTATTGATCATTGCCTCTAAAGACAAACTGGAAATACAGGGTCAATTCCTTTTGATTGATAAAATATTTCTTATTTAAAAGTAAAATAAACATAGAAAAGGAAATACAGTTGCAGTATTCAGTAAAATGAAGTCTGTCTATATTAGGTAAGTAGTTAGGTAGGTAGGTAGAATCCAAATCTTGTGTTAATTTGAGCCATAAATAAAGTACAGCAGTTATATTTTAAAATCAGGCAAATTAGGTCAAAGGATTAAGAAAAAAAAACAAACAGGAAAAATAGATTTTATAATTCTGGTACAGTACTAAATGAGACATGTTCATGTTTTCTGCCGGTCTTTCCTTTAATAGGAGAAAGATAGAAAAATTACTTTCAGGTTTAGGGTTTGTTGTTTGGTTGCGTTTTCTGGGAGGGATATTGTTTAGTTTTGCACAGGGTGTAGCTATGCTGCTTCTGGGTAAGAACACAGCTTCCACGTAAGAGTAAAGTAAGAGAGTGTTTTGAAGGCTTAGTCCTCCTTCTTCCTCCCCTCGTGTTTTCACATCCCTTTTTCATTGTAAAAATGAAAAGAGAAGTGCATTATAACACTTTCAAGGAAATAGAATTTTTGTTCTACATTACTGTATTGGGTTCGCGTGGCAAGGTTTTGGTATCTGGGGTGCTATAGGAGTGGCTTCTGTGAGAAGCTGCTAGAAGCTTCCCCCATGTCCAATAGAGCCAATGCCAGCCAGCTCCAAGAGAGACCTGCCACTGGCCAAGGCCGAGCCCATCGGTGATGGTGGTAGCACCTCTGGCGTAACGTAAGAAGGAGGGGAAAAACCTGCATAACAGCAACTTCAGCTGGAGACAGAAGTGAGAATATGGAGAGAAACAACTCTGCAGACAGCAAGGTCAGTAAAGGAGGGGGAGGAGGTGCTCCAGGCACTGCAGCAGAGATTCTCCTGCAGGCCGTGGAGAAGATCATGGTGAGGCAGGCTGTCCCCCTGCAGCCTGTGAAGGCTAACGGTGGAGCAGATATGCATGATATTCTAGAGCAGATATGTCCCCCTGCAGCCCATGGAGGACCCCATGCCAGAGCATATGGATGCTCCCAAAGGAATCTGTGACCCCATGGGAAGCCCACGCTGGAGCAGGTTTGCCGGCAGGACTTACGACCCTGTGGGGGACCCATGCTGAAGCAGTCTGGTCCTAAAGGACTGCACTCCATGGAAGGGACCTATGCTGGAGCTGGTCATGAAGAACTGCAGCACATGGGAGGGACTCACATTGGAGAAGTTTCTGAAAGACTGTCTACAGTGGGAGGGACCCCATGCTGGAGCAGGGGCATAGTGTGACGAGTCTTCCTCCTGAGGATGAAGGAGCGGCAGAGACATCGTGTGATGAACTGACCGCAATCCCCATTCCCCATCCCCCTGAGCTGCTGGAGGGAAGAG
The DNA here is from genome assembly GCA_013400195.1 of Aramus guarauna. Lineage (NCBI taxonomy): Eukaryota > Metazoa > Chordata > Aves > Gruiformes > Aramidae > Aramus > Aramus guarauna. The sequence continues at coordinate 550,737 of VXBL01005097.1, read as the reverse complement.
GCAGAGAAATTGGGAGTGAAGTTAAGCCTGGGAAGAAAAGAGAGGTGGGGGGAGGTGTTTTTAAAATTTGTTCTTATTTCTCATTATCCTACTGTGATTTGATTGGTAATAAATTGAAATAATTTTCCCAAGTGGAGTCTGTTTTACCTGTGATGGTAATTGCTGAGAGATCTCTCTGTGCTTATATTGACCCACAATTTTTTTTCCATCTTATTTTTCTCCCCTCCCTGTGCAGTTGAGGAGGGGGAGTGATAGAGCGGCTTGGTGGACATATGGCATCCAGCCAAGGTCAATCCACCGCAACTCCATATTTCATCAGCTCTTTTATAGAATTTAAAAACTGAATGTAACATGGTGTAAGAATGGCGAGTCCTTATCTTAATCACTTCTTCCCACAATATCATAAACAGGTTAGTTTTAATCAGAATAGTAGTTTTACCTTCTACAAACTATTTTTGCTGTGACACATCATAAATAGTCAGTGTTCTCCAGGAAGGTCTTTATTTTGTTGATTACATTTCTACATAATCTTTGCTGGAAAGACTGATTATTTTCCCAAACTGCTTTAAAATCTGCTCAGTTCCATTTTCAAGCAATATTGCCTTGGTGTTAAGAAACATACTTCTGAGAGGTAAACCACTTCTGGATCTTTAGGTACAATAGTGTCACATAACACAAGGAAAAAATTCTCAATTTCCACAGTACAGAAAAGTAGAACATAAGGAGTTTAATACTTAATTGTCCTGGTCAGCTCCTGATAGAAGTATGTACTTGTGTTGTGCTTCAGCCCCTGCCGGCAGCTGAGCACCACACGTCCGCTTGCTCACCCCTCCCCCCCCTTGGATGGGGAGAAGATTAGGAAGACAAAGGTGAAACTTGTGGGTTGGGATAAGAACAGTTTACTGGGACAGCAAAGGGAAAGGGAAATAACAACAGTACTTAGAATATACAAAATGGGTGATACACAATGCAGTTTCTTGCTTGATGACCATACATGACCACACGCTCAGACCATCCCGGAGCCGTGCTGCTCCTCCTCAACTAGCCCCTCTTATGCTAAGCATGACATCATATGGTATGGAATACTCCTTTGGCTAGTTTGGGTCATCTGTCTTGGGTGTGTCCCATCCCAGCTCCTTGTGAAAATTAAGTCCTAGCCAAAACCAGGACAACTTGTTATATATATTCTATTTTAAATAAATAAATTTTACATGTTGTTTATAAATCACATTTTCACTCTATAAAAATCTGTTACACAATAACCGTCAATTGTCCTTCTTCAACAAAAATGATTCACCCTCCAACTATAATAGCAATGTTTGCTTTCTTGTGGTGGTCTTCATCTACACTGCAAGGCCTCTCAGATTCCACAATGCAATGCAAATAAAACTCCCTTTGAGAGACCTCAAACTCTTCCAAAAGAGTAAATTCCCAACTTCAGATTCCCGATGAAGTCCATACAAATACTCTGAGACAAATATGCAGCACTAAGTAAATGAAGGCCACAGAATGAGCTCCAGAACTATATGGACCTCATTTATCCATAATGCTTAACTGTTAGGTCGTCTCCTGGATCTGTTATGGTCACCTCACAACTTTTGCAAAATATGTTTAGAGCAGGACAGCCCTCAGTGGTCTGAGTAAGAATCAGCTGTGCCACATCCGCCCATAAGGAGGGATCACTTTCTGCCCATCTCTGCTTTGATAGCATAGACATAGAGAGGAGAGTACTTTCCACGCCACATCCATAGCATGGAAACATGGACATCTCTGGACTCTTGGTAACCTTGCTTTTGATAACCCTGCCTCACCCTTTTCATCCATATATTTGGTTTGCTGATTTAAAGTTAGTCCGGTTGTTAACATCATAATTGCCTTGTAAGACACGCATTACTTTACTTTGATACAACTATTCAGTGCTGCCTTGTGCTGTATTTCTTTTTCATTAGTAACTGAAGTTCCAAAAGGTACTTAGGAAGCTTCATTTTATCTCCAGCTATGGCACTGAAATAAGAGGTGAATGTGGCTGTGTTCAAAGCTCTTCTAAGATAAGAGTTTACTTTACATAGCTATCTTTTCTACCTGTATTAGCTCTTCTTACCATGACCATTAATGGAGCTTATTATTCTGTTTCTTTTCACCAGACCAGTGGAAATATAAGGTAATAGGCAATCCTTGCTGTATTGGGTAATATGGTAATTATTTTCCTTTTAAAAATTAAATCTTGATCACTATCTATTGTTTGTGGTATTCTCCAGAAATCTTAACATTTCTGAAGGTCCCCAGGAGTACTGGACTTAACTAGAAATCCAACACTCTGCTTAGACTGGAGGACTACTTTTCACATAAACCAAGCAATTGGCTATTATGCGTTCTTCATGTCTTGGTCATCATGGAATTTGGAAAAGCTAAGTGTAAGTAGCTTCAGGCTAGTATTTCCACCTGTGGAAACTCATGGGAGAGATTATAAGTAGTGCCATTAAATGTAACTTCCTTAGCTACTTCATCTGTTCTACTGGGATAATAAATTTTTCTTTGTGTCTCTGCTGCATTACGTGAATGGATTTTTCCTTCTACCCTCCATTTTTTTCCCTGTGTTTGCGATGGTAACTTTTGATAATATTAGGGTTTTGGTCATTGCAAAACAAATTTGCAGTCTAAGTGAAAAAAATTGAAGCATGACATACCCACTTTAAATTTAAACAGATTACTATGACAACAGTTTTATCTAACTGGAACACTCGTAATACTTTTGCTACAGTAGTTAATTTTGCGTGCTGTGCTAAAATGTGTATTATATCTAAACTGTTCTGGTTCTGGTTGAATAGAAGAAAGCCTGACTACAAAACTAGTGATAGTAATGCCTGTTTGGACAGAAAGACTTAACCACATACACAGACACAGTTGAGCTCTCACAGTGTAATGTGCTATTACATCTAGCACTAACCTCTCTGGAAAGTGTAAACTGCACTCATGTATTTCACCCTGTAGGCACTCATTGGTTGTTCTTCCTACTTAGAACACAGCAGGTAGAGTTGAAGGTTTCTTAACAGGGCATAATTTGAAGTGTGGCTGCTGTCAGAATAATATACTTTGTTAATCCTACAGAAGAAACAGAACCATCTCTGATTTTTAATTAGTTAGCTAGTTGTTCCAGGCCGTATTTTAAGAGAAAGTGGGAATTCACTTCGCAACTTTTCTCAGGTTCCCACTTTAAACTTCTCTCTCTGGGTCACTTTTTTGTGCAACTTCTAGCACGTGCAAAGATACTACCAAAGTAGGTTATACACAATTTGAGAGTACAAAGCGCTCATTTATTGGCTACTACACACAGCATATTTCTAAGATTAACAAACTACTATGCTCATCAATAGTATGTTCATCAGTCGGTTGCATAGGGAAAAGTGAGCTTATGTTGCATTTTGTACTGGGATGACCCTCGATATTGCTGAATTACTGTCTTCTAATTGATCTGTTTTGGGGAGGGAGGGCTGGATAGGATTTTGGTGCCAGTATTTTTCCTCCTGAATCCTTGAGCTACTAACTGTCCTCATTTCACCAGCTACTCTTTTGTCTGTGTTTTTTTACTTTTCTTATTTTTTAACTTAATTCCAACAGCATTCACACACATTTCATCATTCTGGATGTCAGTTCCTCTAGCTATGGATTATCTATGTTTGAATAGCATTTTATGTTTTGTATTAAATTCTTAATCTCAAACTAGTTTATTTTATTTCTGTGCATTTGCAGAACTCCTTGAAATATTATATCCAATAAAGGAACCAATCCAGATCATTAGCATCAATATAGGCATTCCAGTTCACTTTAAAAGGCTTTGAGGCCCTCAAAAAGTAAAATCTCTGCACTGATGCATATATACATAGACAATCAAAAAAAAAAAAAAAAAAATTAAACAAGCCATTTAACAATAGTTCCCTGAAGGAAGCTTCTGAAAAACAGATTTCTGATACTGAAGTAATCCAATCACTGATACTTTCCACCCCCCAAAAAAGCTTTTGCACAATCTGACCTTTGCTGCTATTTTATACAAAGAGTTACACCCTGTATTGGATTTCAGAATTGGTTCCAGAAAACTGGTTCATTTAATACATTATGCCTATTAGTGACAACCTTTATGGGCCTGGAATCTCTAGCCTTTTAGATAAGTCTAAGGATTTGAAGCTGATCTGAAAATGCACAAAATATAGTGATTAAAGGGATAGGGTAATAGGCAACATGAGGAAATATATTTCTGCCTGTTAAGTCAGTAAAGATACAAAATTATCTTGAAAAGCGCTTTTGTCATCTTATCTTACAGGAAGCTTGTGCTTATGAATTTCACCCTAAATGACTCTGTTGCAGAATAACATGTATCTTCAGATGCATCAAAAGAAAAGAAACATCAGGGAGCCTGGTTACTGCTTATTAATAAAGATTATGAAAATTATTTCATGTCATTTGCTGAAAATGTTAATAATCAGATCTATGCAAAAGGAAAATTTAATGGAAGCTAGATGCAAGAGCAAACTTATCTTCTCCCCTGAATGTAGAGTCCTATTTTGCTATTTTAATGCCCTAACTAATAAGAACCAAGAATTATTTTGTAAATAATATCCACCAACATCAATAATATATACATATTACAGCAATATTAAGAAATGCAAAATATAGGATGCTCCTCTGGAAGAAGGTATATGTATTTGAGTTTCTGGGTATATTGTGAAGTATTTGAATCATGTTCCTCAAATTTGCTTGCATAAGAAATTCTCCAAGAAAAAAGAAAGATAAATTTATGCTAATAGCAAATTGTCATGGCTTAACCCCAGCTGGTAACTAAGCACCATGCAAATGCTCACTCACTTCTCCCACCTCAAGGGGATGGGGAGGAGAATGGAAAAAAAAATGAGTTGAGCTAAAGACAGTTTAATAGGATAACAAAGTTTAATAATAATAATAATAATAATAATAATAATAATAATAATAACCACTATTGATATTAATAATAAAACAAGTGATGCACAAATGCAATTGCTCACCACATGCTCACCACTAGAAAGAAATTAACTCTATCTTAGCCAAAATCAGGACAGTATCCACCCCTCTGTCATGCCCAAGTCCTATACTTCCCAATACATTCCAATTAATCGCTATAACTTTTCACGTCTTTGGATATGTGTACACAGATATCATTCCCTTCCTTCATGGGCCATCCCTCTAAAATGTTTGTTGAGTTCATTTAGTCCATGAATTTTGAACTACATCTGTTGTAACAGTCTCTCAGGTCAGAGGAAATGGTGTGTGATATTGGATTGCTGCATGCTGCATCCTGAGCTCATAGCTGATGTATCTGGTGCAGTCCATGCTTGTGGTCTGCAGGTTGAAGATGTCAGTCTTGACAAATTTGCTGGATGCTCATTGCTGAAGCCAGTTCTGGTTTCATCATCTCTGCACCTTGCCCTCTTTCATCAAAGTTTATTCTTTATTAGTCTGTGTGATTTTTACTGTAATACTGTGTTATGGCATATAGCAATCATATTAGTGATGATATGCAATATTATGTAGGAATTAACATCATACAATTCAAATCATTGGCTATTCTCACCCGATATCAAATCCCTTTGAGGTACATATCAGACTTCCCCATCCTTCTGCATCAACCACCAAGTGCACCCAGGTCATTGAGCAAAAGCAATCCCACAGATGGGTTTGCCTTTGCCCAAGGCAGGAGTAACCCAGAAAGTCTTCCCCAACATATTCTTTTTATGCACTACAGGAATTTTACCTCCTTCTACAGTGCATAAAAGTTTTGATTGTGCGGGGCCAGTGCTATTGGTAGATCCCCTACAGCTGACTAACCAGGTGGCCTTTCCTAAATGTGTATGCAAATGTTTGAAGGTCCCACCACCCATTGCTCTCTACCTGAGGTAGTCTATGCCAGGAATGAATGGAGCCTCTGGGCCAGTGACAATGAGGTGCTTTTGCCACTCATTTCCAGTTAGACTCACTTCAGGCTACTTCAGTTAACTGTTGGGATCTCCCTGTCTCTTCAGAAATATAGATGGGTTCTGCATTCTCAGAGCTATTGTAATTAGGCTGGAGAACAAGTGGAAGGTGAAGGAAGGTCTCTCTCTGAAGAGAAAAAGTAAAAAGTGTAATTGCTAATAGTTCCCAACAGATGGCTCCCGAAATATGGAGATGCAGCCATTGCTGTTGCTCCACCACTGCTGAATACAGATTCAGCCGTCACTGAATACAAATACAAAGCTGGTCTCACTATCAATGATTTTGTCGTACCATAAGCCAGTATTACACTGAACAGCACAGCAGTAACCTTAATCCAATGCCCAGAGGTGACAAACCACACATAAACACTGATAACCATTATATATGGCAAGTAAGGTGTTACATGATACAATTCTGAAAACAGGTCTGAGAACNCCTGAGGTAGTCTATGCCAGGAATGAATGGAGCCTCTGGGCCAGTGACAATGAGGTGCTTTTGCCACTCATTTCCAGTTAGACTCACTTCAGGCTACTTCAGTTAACTGTTGGGATCTCCCTGTCTCTTCAGAAATATAGATGGGTTCTACATTCTCAAGAGCTATTGTAATTAGGCTGGAGAACAAGGGGAAGGTGAAGGAAGGTCTCTCTCTGAAGAGAAAAAGTAAAAAGTGTAATTGTTAATAGTTCCTAACAGATGGCTCCCGAAGTATGGAGATGAAGCCATTGCTGTTGCTCCACCACTGCTGAATACAGATTCAGCCGTCACTGAATACAAATACAAAGCTGGTCTCACTATCAATGATTTTGTCATACCATAAGCCAGTATTACACTGAACAGCACAGCAGTAACCTTAATCCAATGCCCAGAGGTGACAAACCACACATAAACACTGATAACCATTATATATGGCAAGTAAGGTGTTACATGATACAATTCTGAAAACAGGTCTGAGAACAAATAAAACAACATTGTGACCAGTGGACTAGTGATAGAATGAATGCTTATAACAACTTTGTTTTAACATGCTCTGGTCAGATCTGTTGTTTTTTCAACCCCTCGTGCCCCACTTTGGGCGCCAAAAGCACAGTTGTTATTTGAGTTCAGACAGTAACTGAGAACCACCCAGCTGTTCACTTAGTGCTACCCCTTAAGGGCGTGGGGAGGAGAATGGGGAAAAAAACCTCATGGGTTGAGATAAACACATTTTAATAGGGTAACGAAGGAAAATAATAATCTTAACAATAAAAACAATAATAAGACTAGTAATAAAAATAGTAATAACTATGATAATGATAATAATAAAACAAGTGACGCACAAATCGGACCTAAAGAGTTATGATAAATAAGGTTACATCAGGCTGGCAGCCAGTCACTAGTGGGGTTCCCCAGGGCTCAATTTTAGGGCCAGTTCTCTTTAATGTGATGACTTGGATGTAGGACTAGAAAGTGTTGTGAGCAAGTTTGTGGATGACACCACATTGGGAGGAGCTGTTGATTCCATCGAGGGTGGAGAGGCCTTGCAGAGAGATCTGGACAG
>VXBL01005097.1:525029-543178 GCA_013400195.1 Aramus guarauna | reverse complement strand
CAGTGATAGAACCCAAGGGAACGGCATGAAGCTCTGACAGGGGAGGTTTAGGTTGGATATGAGGAAATGATTCTTCCCTGAGAGGGTGGTCGGCCACTGGAACAGACTCCTCAGGGAAGTGGTCACAGCACCAAGCTTGACTGAGTTCAAGAAGCGTCTGGACAATGCTGTCAGTCATATGCTCTGATCTGGCTGTTCCTGTGTGGAACCAGGAGTTGGACTCGATGATCCTTATGGGTGCCTTCCTCAGGACGTTCTATGTTTCTTTGATTCTACAAATGCAATTGCTCACCACATGCAGAAGGAAAAAAACAAACCAACAACCTGATGCCCAGTCTGTTTCCAAGCAGCGATCCCACCTCCCGTCTGGCTTTCCCAGCCATATACAGAGCATGATGCTCTGTGGTAGGGAATATCCTTCAGGCCAGCTTGGGTCAGCTCTCCTGGCTGTGCTCTCCCAGCTTCTTGCGCACCTGGCATGGCATGAGAGGTTGAAAAGTCCTCGGCTTAGTGTAGGCACTACAACTACCTAGCAACAACTAAAAACTTCAGTGTGTTACCACCATTATTCTCATCCTAAATCCAAAACACAGCACTATACCAGATGCTAGAAAGAAAATTAACTCTCTCTCAAGTGAAACCAGGACAGAAATGAATGAGCAAGTCCTTCTGAGTTCTGTCATTTAAAAACTTGCCAAGGCTAGAAAAGAAGAGCATATTGAATTTGGATTGTTTAATAATAAATCTGCTTCTAGCAAGCAAGTAATCTAGCAAGGAGAAACCCTGCAATTTATAGAAGTGTGATTTTTGGACTTACGCATCATAATGAAATCATTAGTCTTATTTCTGACAACCAAAATTAATTGTCAGGATTCATATACACTGGCACCAATCAGAAGAGAAAATTTATGCAAAAATCATAAAATTATATTTCCTATAATTTATCCTGTTAAAAAAAACCAACCAAAATAAAAAAAAATAGTACATAAAAACCAATCAATGGCTTGAGAAAGATTTTGCTGTAAAGCTCAATTTGAAAACAACTGACAGGTACAGACTTGGAAGAGAAAAAACAGTTCACATTTTAAGAAAAAAAAAAAAAAGTTAAATTCTGTCTTTTATATGACAGAAGATATGTTTCTTTACTATTTACTGGGAAAAAATCATTAAATAATAGCATTACTGCTAACTAAATATGCTTTTTTGGTGCATATTCTTTCCACAGACTCAAGAAATGAAAAACATGATACAAGTTAGAAGGAAATATGTTGTTCTTGTAATACTATTTTGCCCCTTTCTGCTTAGAAGCAATAGTTATGTTGAACATGAAATTGCAGGTAAAGCGTGATTTAAATTAAAACTATGCTCTGGATTCATGATATATTTAGATTACAAAAAGCCATTGTTAGATTTTTTTGTCCCTCGTATGGGTTGTGAGTGGAAGCCAAGAAATGTACCAGTGGCCATACAACTAGAAAAGGAAGTGTGGAGAGCTCATTTCAGGATGATTAATCCAGAATAAATTTCAGAGGCTGCCATGAACCAAGATTGAACAGCCTCCCTTCTACAGCTTGGGAAGGAGTGGGGAGTATTGAGTCTGGCTGGTATGGAGTTAATTTTCCCCATAGCAGCCCTCACAGTGCTGTGCTGTATATTGGTAGCCAGCAAGGTGTTGATAACACACCAGGTTTTTGGCTACTGCTGAGCAGTGCTGGCACAGCACCAAGGCTGTCTCTCCATCATTGTCCCGGCCACACTCAGTAGGCTGGGGGTGGGCAAGATCTTGGCAGGGGACACAGCCAGGACAGCTGACCTGAAGTGACTAAAGGGATATACCATACCGTATGATGTCTGCTCAACCATAAAAGCTAAGAGAAAGGAGAAGGGGCAGGGGGACATTTATTATTACGACATTTGTCTTCCAGAGCAACCACTACATGTACTGAAGTCCTGCTTCCCGGGAAGTGGCTGAACATTGCCTGCTGATGGGAAGTAGAGAATAAATCTTTTGTTTTCCTTTTCTTCCTCACGTGGTCTTTGCTTTTACTTTATTAAACTGCCTTTATCTTGACCCATGAGTTTTCTTCCATCTTATTTTCTCCCCTACGTCCTGCTGAGAAGGGGAATGATAGACCAGTTTGGTGGGCACCTGGTGTCCAGCCAAGGTCAACACACCACAGGGGGGAAGACGGACAGACCTGAAAACCGAAATGAATTCATTACTATATCTAATCAAGTTAGGTGAATGGAAAAATTCCATCTAGCTTAGTTAATTTAAGGTTCAGTCTTCTACAGAAAACCTGGAGTTCTCCATCTTATTCATCAGAGCTGCTTATGTATATGCTAATTGAGGGAGGGTTTTTTGTATGTATAATCAAATTTGGTGGATTTCTAGTACTCCGTTGTTACTGCTTTCACTCAAAGGCATGATGACAGGTGAGACTGCACTACTTCAAGTCTTAACATGCTTCTATTTTGAGGATTATCAATGCTTACTTCCTTTTTGCTGCGAACATTCTGAACTGCAGAAATCCATAAAAAGTATGTGGTGAAAAACACTTGCAAATAAGTGCCATTTTTATCTAAATGTAAACAGAGACTAAAGAATCAGTATACTTGTGTTGTTGTTAAAATAGATCTGTTATAAAATATATACTGATCCAGTGGTATCAGAACTCTACTAAGATTCTTGGAGCACTGAGGCAAAGTGTGTTGAAAAATAAAGAATAATTACCATAAGTAAATAAAATAATATTTATTAGAAGTCAACCTGTACTTCTGAGACTGAATTTGTGTTCTTATTTTTGCATTAATTAACGAGATGTTCAGAAAGTTGTGCTCTGACGTTTCACAGAGAGGTTTGCAGATGCCAGGGTGTAGCTCATATACCTTACCAGCTATAAAACTGAGAGTGCAAGCTCGTACAGAATCAAATAGTCATCTTTTTAAAGGTAATACAAAATCAAAGTTTTTACCAGTGAATTAATATTAAAAAAAGGAAAAAAAAAGAAGAAAATTAAATTAAAATGGTGATTGTACTTTACTAAAATGAAGGGACCTGCAATCTGATACCAGTATTGCTCTGAAGAACCATATCCTCTTATACAGCCATCACTAGCTCAAATACCTTGAACTTCCAAAGACAGTTTTTTTGGCTTGTTTTTGTAGAGAGCCATTAATGAGAAATGGTTATCTATCATTATTTAACCTTTCCATTCCAATAATCCCTAAGGGCTCTGTCCAAAGGGAATCCTTAAAATGGAGAAAGAATAAAGGCATTCCTGGCTATCTGTTTGAAGGCAGAGTGAATGTAATAATCCTGCCCATATAAATGAATGAGGAAATATACAAAAAACCGCATGGACTCAATTCTGTACACACACACAGTTTGCTGCAGTGGTCAGGGATACCAGCCTGGGCTAGGAGCACTAAAGTAAAGCACTTGAGGACTCAGGTCAATACTGCAATGGAATAGGCACATATAAAATCAATCTTTTCTATGGAGCATGAGGTAATGTAGGCATTTTGAGTGGAGTTCATCTAATCACTGTAATTCACTTTAGAGATTAAAATTGGCATTTTTGGCCTGTTCAGCTCATTCTTTAAGTTATACAACACCATTCATCTCAGTTTAAATTCAACATCTAAACCAGGTCAGATGAATAGAACTATTTATCTGCATTGATTATAATGGGTTCTCACACTGACTAGCTCAGAAGTAGACATCTAAACACAGCTGAAATGAATTCCACTCAACTTTCTGTTTCACAGAAAGAGTAGAATTCATTTCAGCTATGTTTAAATATCTATTTTGTGAAACACGGAATTAATGTACATCTTTACTTTAGGAACTTTCAAACACATTTCAAGGAAGTTTCCAATTTATTTATTTATTTACTTTTACATTGCTGTTGTATCTCTATTAGTTTACAGCTTATCAAAACAAAATTTAAAAAGTATATGCAAAGTTCAACAGAAACTACAGAGGGTCATGAAAATTATTTGAAATTTTAGATCTTTTACCTTGCAGTATTTTACCGTATTTTGACCTGAAGCATGTATGTTCAATCTGACAATCAGTAGACTCACACAAAATACAAAAATAGAATTCCTCTCATGCCTGTACACTGACTAAATATCCATGTATCACCTTGGTATTGTCTCAGGGTTATAAGGAAAGTAATCAGTGGTAAAGATAAACAGAAAGTCTGATTCATTCCCCTTCAACCGAATACAGATAGGCCTAATGCCATCAGTTCCAATATTATCACCATGACATGTATCTACTTGAGAGAAGAATCAAACCTCTCATTTGAAGCATTTGCATAGACCAAATTCACAGCAGCTGTAACCAGGCAAACTTCATTTCTGTTATGGTATTAAGCCCAAATACTTCAGATTTCAATTTGACACAACCTATCACAAACTCATATTCACAGTACCAGCCCTAAAAGTGATCTATAAGCAAAGATGATTTCTAAGCACTATACAGGGACTCAAAAGATATAGGCTGAATTTCTGAGCTTCTAGCTCTGACGCAGGTTCTTTTTGTAATCTTGGGAAAGCTGTCTAGGTACTATGTTTTACAGTTCCCAGCAAAATAAAGGATATTGACTCCCCCTTCTCTCCATTTTTTTCCATAGGCTTATCTTAAATAGTTTTGTACTATTGGAATTATTCAGTTCGATTTTTCATCTGTGATCTTCATATAAGAACAGGATATTCTAAATTAAATATCCTTTGATTGTAGCATCATAAAAATGGACTTACAAAGTATTTAAATTCATACTAATTGAAGAAGTTACACTGATTTAACTATACCAGTATAATTAGGATAATGAAAGTATTAACATTGATACATATACAAAACTTTGTATCACAAACTCTCTAAGGAAAACATTACATAATTTATGTGTTTAGGATAACAGTGATTTCAAATGAGGTTTTTTTGTGATTCAAGCAAATGGGTAAGATTTTGATCTTGCAGGGTATTTGCTTTAGTGTGCTCCATAGGACCAGCTGGATTTGGAAAAAATATTCATGAACAAAGAATGCACAAAATTCTAATTCCATATAGCACAGACAAAACCAAAGGCAGACAAGTTTTGGTTTTTTGTTTGTTGTTTGTTTGTTTGTTTGTTTTCCTTCAGAGAGAGAACTTCCTTTACACATAAAGCAAAACCCTTTTGTTCATTGTTTTCTGACTTATGTTCCAAGTACAATTACTATACTAAACTGACCCACAATAACTCTCTTTCTTCATATCCTTAGCTGGAGTCCATGTGCCTCATAGAGTAATTTACTTCAGTGCGGTCTCACTGTGGCTTATTTAAGACCCATCATATCACAGTTACTGCTGGCTTAGTCTATTTTTTTTTAAAGACAGGTAAGTCTTTAAGATGATCTGGCTCTCTTGTAATTATGTGGAGTTAGTTTATGAAATCCATCCCTCAGTTGCCTGTAGCTATTTTTCAGGTGCATTAGATTTACAGTGAGCATTCTTTGGCCTTTGTATTCCAATTGCCCTTCTGCACCTACAAGTGCATTCCTTCTTTGCAGAGAGAGACTTTGGGAGACGGCATGCTTTGAATTGACAGCAATTGCACAAGATGTGTATTCTGTTCCAGTGTTTACTGAATGATAGGATTTCCTTTGTCATCTTCCTTTGGTCACTAACAATTACCTGTGTTCTGATGACAAGCAGTAACTTGTTAAACCATGGTAATCTGATTGCTTGTCTTTGCCCTCAGGTTTTATACACCATTGCTTCCAGGATCTGCTACCATAATAACATCTTTTTTTCCCAGTCTCTGCAGTTTCTCACAGAGCTTACTGATTAATGTTCTAACCTCTGTGTTTGTTCCTAGAGAAATCCCCAGAGTCACCCAGCTGAGTTTCAGCTCAAACTGTCTTAATATGTGCTTAGTTTGGCAATCTCCTCTTATCTGCTTGCATAAGAATGACTAACGGTACCTTACAATTATTTTATCTGTAGAAAGGTGGCTAGAACTCCTCCTGATATTAAAAAGGAATAAAAAACAAAGAAAACCAAACAAACAAAACCCCAACACCACTCTCAACAACAATTACAACAAAATAATGCCAAGGGTGTTTTTTCTGTTGGATTTTGGGGACTTGGTTTGGTTTGTGTTGTTCTTTTTTTCCCCTACCTTTTTATGATTATTCCATGACAGTCTTGTTGCTGTAGCTTAGCTGAGTGGCAGACAAGCTTTACGTTGTCTTCCACCTTTAAACTGAAAGGAATCCTGTTTTCTTTTCTTCCTTTCCCTAACAAAATTTTATTCCATTTATTAAAAAAAATAAATTCAGATAAGTTAATGTATTTTAAAGTCTTTTACTGATACACAACACTAAGAAGCAAATGCAATTAGTTTAGAAAAATTCACTTGATTTGTAAAGGTTATTTTGAAAAATCTTTCCTCAAGCGTATTAGGGATGGAGGAAAGTTCACAAATGACATCATGAGACAGATGGGAAGAGAAGAACACACCAGATTGCTATTGTTTTATTATATGAGATGGGTTAGGAAGGATTATGTCAGCTGTTAGTTCATTTGAGGAAATTGTAAAGAATTTAATACCGAAGTGCTTCTGAGAAAAACTGCAGTTTTGGGAATTTGCCACCTACAGTGTGTGCTTAACCCAGCAGTAAGCATGTATTATGTATCTCCCCTTTGTGCTCAATTGCGGAGGATATGAGTCTTTTCTGTCCCTCAAGTATAGATCTAGTCCTTTTACTGAAACTGTAGAGGATCATGACTTAAGCATTGGAAGTCCCTAGTTCACAGCTAAGACAACAGCTGTTGCACATATGCTCACGTAAAAAGAAAGAACACTGCACAACAGTAAAAACAACTATCCAGTTCCAAAGAGGAAACAATATCAGACACTGGGCTTTGACAAAATGAAAGCTGTGAAAACAATGCCTTCCACAATTGTCAAGTCACTTACCATGTATTTTAAACTGTCTTAGACCATGAGAGCATGAAAATATACTGTCTGGTGTGCGATAAACTATCAGAACTTCTGCCATGTGGGCTCACTGCCAGAAAGGCATAACCTTTTCAAAATTGCAAAAGCCCCAGTTTGCAAAAGGAAGACATTTAAGTGTGAAAGGCAATTGAAATTAGGCTCCTAAACTTACTCCTCAAGGTAACTCTGCAAATTCCACATGAATGATGCCTAATGTCTTGTTGAATACCCAAGGAAAGCAAATCAGAGAAAACTTGCTGTCATACTCTAATTTCTGCCTTGCAACTTCCATAGGAAGTCTTCTGCAATAAGATGTAGGAGAGGAGGAAGCTGTTATTCAGTAGTGTCTTGCTTTCAGAAAGAAAGCAGAGCTCTGAATCCCCAAGAAGCTGCTTCATCTTCCAAATTTCAGATTCACGTTTCATACAGGGGAGCTTAATATGCCAGCACTCAGCATGTTGGCTGCTTTGAATACTAATTTAGGTTCCTGTATTTGGTGTATATTTGTATCTAGGCACCTAAACCAGCACTGCAAATTCAGTCTTGAGTATCTGTTGGGGTTTAAAATAGGTTACTTGTAGAATATTAGAATTAATTGTGTCATTGCTTAAAATTAGGTTGAATTGAAACTTGAATGGTTTTGCTTGACATAAGTGATTTTGCTTGGCATGAGTGACTGGAGTGCAGAAGCCTTAGGCTGCAAACTGTAACTGAACGTTAGTTGAACTTTTGCTTGGTCAAGGGGGAGAAGTACTGTGAGTCACTTACAGCAAGATAAACTGGACCAAGCCTATAATTCAAGGGAAAGACCTTCAAAGAGGGAGAGAAACCATTTTATCTCGAGTCACCAGAAGACAGATGAGACTCAGGTGTGGATAAGACGGGAGGATGATGAAACTGCATAGATAAAATTTGAAAGGTGTTACTCCAGTCATCACAGAGGATTGGTCAAAAACTTCGTGCATGTCATGTGGACAGCACATGAACACCTTGTGTGGTAGGTTTGTGAGGCCTTAAACAGCACAGGAAAAAACCCAAGGGGGGCCCTTTGCAGAGGCACCCAGCTCGAGCTGAAATAAACTGACTCTGTGGCAGAACCGAGGGTCCAAACTCTTCTTTAGAGTTGGAGGCTCAGACTGGATCCAGCCACACCTAGATTCCTCTCTGAGAAGAAGTTTAGAAAGCCGGGAGGTCCAGCATGAACCTCATGACTCAGTGGGAGGGTCGTCATGAACTCTTCTATAACAGTAGCGACATTTTAGATGTTGCAGTGCTAAGCATCACAATGCCGTCAGTTCAATCCCTGACTGAATCATTTTTTTCAAAATGAGACTTGGGACTAGAGAGAAATAAGGGAATAGTTATATAAAGAAGTACTAGAGTATGTAAATCATCGGTCTGTGCTTCCGTAATGTCTATCCTTGATGTATGTAAAATACATTAAGAATGTTTCTGTTCAGAATGTTTTCTGTGCTTTCTATATATTACAGTTCTTCTACACATTCTTGATCTTGTCTAAATGACACCCAGGATCTGTTCCATATAAAGCTGGCTTTAGGGGGTAAATCCTGTCATCACACCTAACAAACACCAACAAGAGCAGGCCTGTTATATTTTTGCATTGCTTTTTTCACAGTAGCAACATGTCTGAAAATAGTAGAATTACCATACCTTCGTTTTTCCTCCTCACCTATGACCTGATGCTTAACGAATTCTTCTAGGAAACACAAAACGTATAATGGCAGCCCAAGAAGATTTTTAATGTGACTCTCTTGCTGTAGGGAGCACTCAGCTACTAGGCTTGTTGTTTTCATATATATATGAAAAAGCCCTGCTGTTGTTATTCCCAGATGAAAAATATGCATAATTACATATTTCTCCCTTTCAAAGTATTTTGAAGGGACTATAACATTTTAAATGAGAGCTTATCATTACTGCTGTTATACTATATTATTACAGCTGTTATTATTAAGACCTTTAAATGCATATAGTTTTCTTCATATGCAATCTTTTGGTCTAAAGCCTTTTTTTATAGGTTCCAACTACATAGAACAAAGTATTGCTATTATTATAAATATTTTTATAGTGTTTAGTGTTGTCTTTGCTAATGAAAACTATCGTTATTTTTTAAGCTCAGATGAGTTACTTCAGGAGACCTACAATTCCTGCCTATCACTCAGGAAAAAAACAACCACTGCCAAACATGGTAAGTTACTATAAGGTAAATTTACCAAGCTCAGTCATACATTTGTGCATTGTGTTCCCAGATGAGGCAGATTCCAGTCTTAAACTTCACATTAAAATAAAAATCTGTTTCTTTCATTGTACTTGACAACTCATAGTGCATGAGATAAAAATCAAAACTCCACAATTCCAATGTGTTTTCAATGAACCTTATAGATGATAGATGATGTAGAACTGCAAAACATTGGGGAGTGCTAGGAGTATCTCAAGATGCTAGTAGCTGAAATCCAGAACAAGGTCTCATGTGATCTGCTTGTGGGATAATTTGGGTTTACAGTGACAATCCTTCTTCCCTGAATAGAAAGAGATGATTTATTATGTTAGAAGAGCAAGTCAGGAGAAGAATCTCAACATTTTATTTCTTGTTACATACAGCTTCACAAAATGATCTGAAAGTTCACTATCAAGATTACAGAAATGCTTTCAAGTACTTTTTTTAAAAAAATGAACAAAAAATTATATTAGATTGAGCTGTTTCTCCTTGACTATTTGGTTTTACAATGTTTTTGGTATAACATTGCAAAATACTGCAATTCAGCAGTTGTGTTATACACTGGTGTTACCACAGAATCTTGCTACGTACTGCAAAAACTAATGAGTGCATGCAGAGCAACTGAGTGAGAAACATCTATTATGTAAAGCACAGGCAGTGTATTTATGGTAGCCAGCTGCCAATCACTTAGCAATAACATGTCTACTCTGCTAAATTAGAGAAGTTCACACAGCAAAATAATGCCTGATTATCCAGGCTGTTTAATTGTCAGGTCACTCTCTGGACCTCTTGTGGACAGCCTTTAGCTGCCACTCTTCTAGGAAGCCTCGGGGTAGTTAAGTGACTCCCACAGACAGTAAGCACGAAAGCATTCAAGGATGAGATGCCTTCAGTCCACATCTCTCTCCAACTTTAACACAAAGAGCTTTATACCCTGTGCTACCACTACATGTCCTCATGCCACAAAACAAAATACAAAACCCACCAGGAAGGAAACAGTCATCTGAGCTTTTCCAGTTTTTAAAGTATTTTNAAAAAAAAAAAAAAAGAGGAAAAAATATCCTGGGTAAATAATGCTGTCTTAAAATCATACAGGTCCTGTACTGAGTCCAGAGCACTTCCAGAACAAAATGCTATGCAGTGGGGATGCAGCAACCTGCTCCACAGGGAGCTGGCCTTAATAGGGGGAGAATGCTGTTCTATTTATCAATACAATGGCCTCAGTGATATGGCTATCATAAGCTTTCCTTTCATCTATTTAACAGTGAAAGTTTCTGATAATATTCTTACCCATGATGTGACCACATTTTTTGTGCTTTCAGCAGAAGACAAAGACCAGAAAACAACTAAAACAGTCATCTATTTTTTTTTTACCCATGCCAAACACACTCCAGTATGCTATGGTACATATTATACTACTGAACAATAATTGTTTTTTTCCCCATAGGATTACTTTGCTTATGTAGCCTTGCTTCTTTGCTATATACAAAGACAGTATTACATTGTTAAAAATACAGTGCAATGGAAGCTTTTGTTTAAAAAGATTTCTCTTTTGTTAGCTTTTTAAGTGTTACTGTCTGCTGCTCTTGTAAAAAACTTTTCTTGATGCAAGCATATTTATTTCTTTTCACTCTGATAGGAAGACTTATCTTTCTGCAATAAAGAAGGTAGCTACATTACTAAATTCAGCCTTTATGCCTGCAGTGGTTGCATCTCAGTTAGAGATTCATGCACTTGACTATAGAACAATTGTTCGTCAATTCAGGTGTCTCGGTGCTGGAACTAAAGACATCTTGAAGACTTACAAAGTGGAAAATGAAAAGAACTTGCTATGTATGGCTTAAAGTTGCTAAGCAGTGCAAAACTTAAATGAAAATAATAAGAAATCAGAAAGAAGTGGAAAAAGCTATGGTTTTAGATAGCCAAAATTTCTTCTACCATTAGTTCCTCCCGCTTACACCCCTGTACTTATATCTCAAGACTTTCAATATATGCTAAGGAAAAAAAAAAAAAGTTTGACATCTTGGAGAAGAGAGAGAGGAAGGAAGGAAAGAAGGAAGGAAGGCAGGCAGACAGGCATGTAGGTATCTGTTGTTTTTTTTTTTAAATACAGATAAATTCTAAGGCAATCATTTCCTTGAAAGGTAAAGCTTGTACCTCCTATGATAATGTTAATTTACTTCTTTAAGTAAAGATAGGGAAGCAGGAAAGTAGAATGAATTTTATTTAGGAATGCCTGATACAGAAACATACAGGGATAGCCTACAAAACACGGAAAAATGAACAAAACATGAATATACCTCCTGTGAAGTAAATGACACTATGCAAATAGTGAAATGCAAAGGTAATATTTTCACCAACAGATCATAACAAATCTGGGGAAAAAACTAATTTTTATTGTCATTGAGATAACTGTAATGAGTTTCATCTATAATTATTTTTATATTTTGATAGCAATTAATAACCCTGTAAAATATTGTGGTCATTCAGTCCTAAAGTCTTCAGGTGTAACTAAGAAGGTGCGATTTAATATACAGGTGTACAATTACCTTAGTAATGAATTCTGTACAGCATTGGTTAATTCTTCCTCCCCTTGACTGTAAGAACTGGTGAGGTGGCACAAAGCAGCCAGCCCAAGATATAAATTGGTATGCTCAAAATTCATGTGTTCTCACTCAGCTCACAGAAATGGTTGAACCCATGTCAGTGTGGAGAGTACACAGAGGAAAAGAAATGAACATATTCTGGAAGTTTGAAAATAAAGAACACTTAGCTCCTGTGCACTGATTATCAGTGCTGACACAGACCACTAACCCTACAGCAGCTTTGAGCTCTCAGTGCATGATGCGTGGGCAAAATTGAGGTCTGAACACACCAGAATATAAAACTAGGAAAACTTAACCAGTTCCCTGCTGTGCCAACTAGACCACAGAAACAAGAGCAAATCCAGATTTTTGTGTACAATTCAATGCAGGCTTCCAACTTATCACACACACACACACACACACACAGACACACGAGAAAAACAATGTGACTAGATATAAAAAAATAAATCCTTATTCTTAAAAGCTTATTTTTAATTTCCTCTTCTTTAACTCACACCATATTCTACATCTTTTAAATAATGGCAGTGGCAACATTCAAACCCATCTAATCACATAACAGTTATGTGTCAATTATATATCAGTGTATATATATCTCACTTGATTTAAAACTCCAGAAATATTCCTTAACTTGCTTGCATCCCTTACAAGATTACAGATCATTTAGAATTAGGTATCCAAGCTTATGCTTTGGATCTCTGGGAATATATGCACTCTTGCTGAGGCCCCCAATCTTAACAGAACAGACTGGATGAACATAAAAAGAAAGTAGGGATGTGTCTTGAAAAGCAACATCTATTTATGCTGAACACACATTACAACTGGTCTTAGAAACTCAGTTTAAAAACTTTTGCATTAACTCATTCTGTCAAGGTGCCTGGCTTAACCTTAGAAATTACTCTTAATATTACCTCCAGAGGTTTTTCATTGCCTTCTTAATTCTTCTTAATCTGCCTATCCCTAGTTTTTCACTGCTTTTTCATTGCACACACACAGACAATAGAATCTAAAAATGCAGGGCTATCCACATGCAAAGTCCTTTCTCTGTGTGTTGATCCTTCAAGGTTCTGATTACAAGCAGAAGTATGTTTCTTAGTTCAGTGATAGTGTCATGTAAATCCATTGAAGATCACTGAGGAAACTGAGAGCTGGCTGTTCTCACAAACGCCCTTGACACAAAGTCCTGCTGTGCCCATAATATACTTTCAGGTATCTTTCACC
The DNA here is from genome assembly GCA_013400195.1 of Aramus guarauna. Lineage (NCBI taxonomy): Eukaryota > Metazoa > Chordata > Aves > Gruiformes > Aramidae > Aramus > Aramus guarauna. The sequence continues at coordinate 530,126 of VXBL01005097.1, read as the reverse complement.
ATCCTTGGTATCAGAGAAGGCATTTATAGATAAAAATCTATTTCATACAAGAGGTGACAGAAGTGAGGATGCATTTTATGTAAATTAGGTTAAAAAGTCTTCAGACTTACTTACTTGAAGTGATTAAGAAAGCTGATGGAGTGTAATATGCATGGAGACATTTTTTCTGCCTCTTGACAATTGAATTTTGATTGGTTAGGATTACTGTAGCGCTGTGCATGTCAACTAGGAATAAAATGATTGTTAGCACTAGAGAATAATCTGCTAATAAGACAGACTTAAAGTGCAATAGCCTGTATGGTATGGATGCAAATGTATAATGTTTTAAAATGTAAAATGGACTTAAGAGCTTTGCAGTAGATCTGTGTAGACATACTCCTCCATCCATCAGTAGAGCTTAGCATTGGTAAAGAGGTACATTCAGCAGCTGAATATTTTCACCACTTTTTGTGAATGTTCAGTCACATAGTACTATTAACATTTTATGACACTGCATTCATATCATTTTATTCTGTAACTTGACCTGGGGAATCTTTATATTTTGAAGAATGTATTTGTAAGGTACACAATGTGTAGAAACCAAATAAATTCAAAGATTTAAAGTTGTTCCATTTGGCTATGGCACCCAGAAGCATTTGAAACAACTGTCTTGATCAAAGCTAGTATAAAAGGGGAATTCAGAAATACAGTCTACCATTGGACAGCTGTTTCACAAGATGTTACTTTTACCTTAGCTTAATAAATTTATAGACCTGTGTGTCCTGGCACTGCCTAAGTACTCTCATTTTTAACTGCAGAGAAACAGTTTTCTGTCTCTGGCACTCTATGCTTTCACATAAGTGACCATGACAATATTTTTCCTCATAAATATCCTAAGAATGAACTGTCATTGTATTGGGTTTTTTTTCTGTGTAAAAGAAATACTGGATTCACACCCACATACAATATCACTTCCATCTCAGGAAGAGCACAGGTTTGTGTGGTAGGATTCAGCTGAGACAGATACTAGGAAAACCAGTCACTAGGAGACTAAAATCTAGGCTCGTTTTACTTGCCCAGTTTAACAGCACTGAATTCAACCATTAATTAACACACAAACTTTAAAGAATTAAAAATTAAAGACTAGGGAAAAATACGTTTCTTCTCCCTCACATACTGCTAAATTTTGTTGATTGAACTCTGATTTATTTTTGTACTGATGAAAGTACTAAAGGTTTTCACTGATTATTACCAGTGTGAGGGACAATTATGATCCACAGTCCTTGGTAGACCTCATAGTCTTCATCTCTATTGCCTATACTGTGCATAGATACAATGCACACAATCATGTCATCGTGCTGCTATGCAGGAACAACCTCATGAGTGCGGTGGTGCAGTGATGACTCAACACTTCAGGGGTTTTCTTCTTGCATTGTTTTTACTCAAAGCTTTCAGAACTATGGGTACACAAGACATGCCTAGTTGAGTTCCAAGAGACATAAATGTTGTTGCTAAACACAAAATGAAGTTCCACAAAAAAAAAAAAAAAAAAAAAAAAAGGGTTTGAAAGCTCAAAATTCAAAAGTATAGTCTCAGTGTAGAAAAGCTTATCTCCCTAGCAGTTCCAAATTTTTCTCTCCATTGCAGAAAAACAGTAGATGTGTAAAATTTTAATGAGATATGACTGTCTTTCCAGGGCCATATTCAGTAGTTAATTTTCTATTGACCCCAGACACTCCCAGCTATTCACCTGGGTTACCGCCTAGATCACTGATGTACATTCTACCACTCTCCACCTCACTCTTTCTTGACATATTTTCTGTTTCTTTTAACCGGATTAACTGTCTCAAAGTGTTTTGCTCTGAGAATCTGCAGATTACTTAATTGCTTTTGACTTCTAATGTCAAATGTAGTATAGTTTAGTCTTTCTTATTCACTTGTCACCTATGCTAGGGCAGAAAGTAGCATTGAAAACTTTCACCCTTCCTTGTGCAACCCTCCTAAGGAAGCAGGCAGGAACAGTTTTTGTTTCCCACACACTCTTGATTTGATATTCACACTCTGTCTGTTACAGAACAGCAGCATGACCCTTCCTATTTCTTTGCAGCTCCAGTCTTTTGGGGACAATATATTGAATATGCAGATGTGTTTCTGCTGACCACAGGTACGACAAAACCTCTGAGGTCAGCAGTGTCCATACTGCTTTCCACTTTCTTAGGATTTGGGCTAAATGCACCAACCACTGCAGTGTGGGAAGGGAAGGGAAGGGAAGGGAAGGGAAGGGAAGGGAAGGGAAGGGGAGGGAAAGTCACCCAGTCTTCAATTGCCTACAAGTAATGAATTTTGTTTGTTTGGGGTTTAGTAGCTTCTTTCTTTATCTTCCACCTCTGAAGTTGTTCCTTAATTGCCACTGCTACCAATGAGACCAATATGTATGCATGAAAAGAAAAATAAAACTTTTCATATTGTTAAACCTCATTGTTGATATTTTTATGGATAAAAAAAAATTATATAATCCTGTCATTCTAGAGTTTAATACTTATAGTGCAAAGAAGATGAGTCAGAAACCTAGCTGCCATCACTGAAGGATTAATACTGTATCTTTCCCTTGTATTCATGAATGCACTCCAAGACATCTCTTCAAAATGAGACCAAAATAAAATTCACTTAATTTCATTTTAGTCACAAAGATGCATTTATTTTCCTGAAGCAAAGACTTGTCATGCATTCAGATGTTCCATCCCTTCCCCTAGAGAACACATATGTCACCTCCATGCTGTCTCAGCCCACTGAGGGAATAATAATTTTTAATAAGACTGTTATAAAAAGACAGTTTAATTTGCATGTGAAAGGTTCTGTTATGAGAGCAATTATAAAGAGCAACCATGATTACAGATATCAAAGCAAACAACCCTGAAAACAATTAACATTTTATTGTCTGGACAACATCGTCAGAAGACTACTAAATTGCAAAGGTAAACATAGTATGTCAGTTGTTTCCTGATGAGATGGAACACAATCAAAGCCAATGCCCACAGTAGTGGAAACTCTATAGAACCAAATGTTGTTTGAAGGAAATAAAACTGACATATTTTGAGAAAAATAAAGTGTACTTGCATTTTTATACCTTTCTTTACACATCAAAAGACTTTCTTTGTTCCAGAAAGTATTGTTATGTCAGATATGGGAGATTATATCCCACTTGTGAAACTAAAAGATGATTTTTCTTCTGTGTTCAGAAATGGATAGTATGTGTTCATTTCATTATGTTCTCCACCAAAAGAGAGGGCACAATGAAATGTTCCTGGCAAAATTTGCTATTATCAGTGGATGAATATGATTTTGTATTTTAGACTATTGGCGCTTATCATCACAGAGTTAAATGTAGCAACCTCTGTCTGGAAGGGAACAGTTGGAAATAAACTGTAGTTGCCTGTCAAACACCTCTAGCAATGCCTACCAATGGAGACTGAGAGTCTGTTGAAAGAATGATAGTTTAATTGGAATTTGTGGATTCAGAACAATATATAATTACTTACATCTCCATAAAAGGTATAATTAGGACTTACTAAGATAGCATTAATTTGGCAAGTCATTCATTAGATATGCTCATACCTACTGGAAAACATTTAAATGGACAAGATTTTGAATGAGATATTTTCAAAGGCACTGACCTTTTCCCACTGAGGAAATGTAGGCTTATTTCAAAATAAATAACCTACTAAATGCCTATAATCTAGGCTCATTAGAAATCTTTAGTTTGTATCCTACAAAGCGTTCCTAATATCTTCTAGAAGTTTTCTAAAACAAGTGTTTCACTGGCTGAAATTCAGGAAAAAAAAAAAAAAAAGAGTTTATGACATTTGGAAGAAGGGACAGGCAACTCAGGAGGACTACAAGAATGTCATGAAGTTGTGCAGGGAGAAAATTAATAGGGTCAAAGACCAACTAGAACTTAATCTGGGTACTTCTCTAAAAGATGATAAAAAGTCTCTATAAATACATTAGCAACAAAGGATGGTTAAGGAAAATCTCCATCCTTTGTCGGATGGAGTGAAAAGGCTGAAGTATTAATGCCTTCTTTGTCTCTGTCTTTAATAGTAAAACCAGTTGTTTTCTGGGTACCCAGCCCCCTAAGCTGGAAGACAGGGATGGGGAGCAGAATGAAGCCCCCATAATCCAAGAGAAAATTGTTAGTCACCTACTGCACCCCTTAGACACACACAAGTCTATGGGGCTGGCTGGGATACACCCAGGGTCACTGAGGGAGCTGATGGAAATGTCACCAAGCCACTTGCCATCATTTAGCAGCAGTCCTGGCTAACCGGGGAGGTCCCAGATGATTGGAGGTTAGCCATTGTAGTGCTCATCTACAAAAAGGGCCAGAAAGAGGATCTGAGGAACTACAGGCCTGTTAGTCTGACCTCGGTGCTGGGGAAGGTTATGGAGCAGATCATCTTGAGTGCCATTGTGCAGCACGTAAAGGACAACGAAGTGTTCAGGCCCAGTCAGCATGGGTTTAGGAAAGGTCATGTCTGACCAACCTGATCTCCTTCTATGACAAAATGACCCACTTAGTGGAGGAGGAAAAGGCTGTGGATGTTGCCTACCTAGTCTTTAGTAAAGCCTTTGGCACAATTTCCCACAGCATTCTCAGGCAAACGTTACTCTGGGTAAAAAAAACTGGCTGGATGGCCAAGCTCAAAGAGTTGTGGAGAATGGAGTTAAATCCAGTTGGCAGCTGGTCACAAGTGGTGTTCCCCAGGGCTCAGTACTGGGGCCAGTTCTCTTGAATGTCTTTATCAATGATCTGGAAGAGGGGATCAAGTGCACCCTCAGTAAGTTGGGTGAGAGTGTTCTGCTTGAGGGTAGGAAGGTTCTACAGAGGGATATGGGCAGGCTGGATCAATGGGCCAAAGCCAACTGTATGAAGTTCAACAAGGCTCAGTGCCAGGTCCTGCACTTGGGTCACAACAACTCCATGCAATTCTACAGGCTTGGGGATAAGTGACCGGAAATATGCCTAGCAGAAAAGGACCTGAGGGTGTTGGTTGACACCCGGTTGAATATGAGCCTGCAGGTTGTCCATGTGCCCAGGTCACCAAGAAGGCCAACAAC
>VXBL01005097.1:441476-524309 GCA_013400195.1 Aramus guarauna | reverse complement strand
AAAAAAAAAAAAAAAAGCAGCAGCTTTTATACGCAGAGAGAGGTGTAATAAGATGTAAGACACTTTGGAGACACAACGGTCAGTGAAGAATGAGAGGAAGGACGTGCTCCAGGTGCCAGAGCAGAGATCCCCCTGCAGCCCATAGAGTAGACCATGGTGAGGCAGGCTGTCCCCCTGCAGCCCATGGAGGATGTTGGGGAGCAGATATTCCACCTGCAGCCCGTGGAGGACCCCATGCCAGAGCAGGTGGATACACCTGAAGGAGGCTCTGACCCTGTGGGAAGCCCATGCTGGAGCAGGTTCCTGGTAGGACCTGTGGATTCATGGGGAGAGGAGCCCAGGCTGGAGCAGGTTTGCTGGCAGGACTTGTGACCCCGTGGAGGACCCATGCTGGAGCAGTCTGTTCCTGAAGGTCTGCACCCCATGGAAGGGACCCAGGCTGGAGCAGTTGGTGAAGAACTGCAGTGCATAGGAAGACTCACGTTGGAAAAGTTGATGTAAGACTGTCTCCTATGGGAGGGTCTCCATGCTGAAGTGAGGGAGGAGTGTGAGGAGTCCTCCCCTTAGGAGGAAGCAGCAACAGAGGCAATGTGTGATGTTCTGACCACAACCCCCATTCCCTGTCCCNTGGGTAATAAATTAGATGAATTTTTCTAATTTGAGTCTGTTTTGCCTGTGATGGTAATTGATGTACTACCTTTCCCTGTCCTTATTGCAACCCACGACCCTTTTGTTATACTTTTTCTCCCCTGTCCAGTTAAGGAGGGAGAGTGAAAGAGCAGCTCTGATGGGCATCTGGCCTCCAGCCTGGGTGAACCCACCACACTAGGGAAGTGATCGTCCCCCTCTACTTGGCACTGGTGAGGCTGCACATCAAGTACTGAGTTCTGTTTTGAGCCCCTTGCTGCAAGAAAGATGTTGAGCTGCTGGAGCGTGTCCAAAGAAGAGCAACAAAGCTTGTGAAGGGTCTAGAGCACAAGTCTTATGAGGAGCAGCTGAAGGAACTGGGGTTGTTTAGCCTGGAGAAGAGGAGGCTGAGGGGAGACCTTATCACTCTCTACAGTTACCTGAAAGGAGGCTGTAGCCAGGTGGGTGTTGGTCTCTTCTCCCAAGTAACAAGCGATAGGACAAGAGGAAACGGCCTCAAGTTGTGCCAGGGGAGGTTTAGATTGGATATTAGGAAAAAATTCTTCACTGAAAGGGTTTGTAAGCATCGGAACAGGCTTCCCAAGGAAGTGTTTTTGTTATCATCCCTGGAGGTATTTAAAAGGTGTGCACAGGGACATGGTTTAGTGGTGGATTTGGCCGTGCTAGATTAACAGTTGGACTCCATGATCTGAAGTTCTTTTCCAAGCTAAATAATTCTATGAGTCTATGATTCTATAAATCAAAGTTCTCTGTCATCAGGGTACTTGTACCAATCATAACAGATGTTTTTATGAATTCAGTAGCTGAAATACAGAGGTAGTTACCCCCAAGATAGATATGCTAAAGAAATATAGCAACACATTATCTTTTAGATTAAATTGCTTCAATTCCATAGAATGGCTGAGCAAATACTTCTGAAAGAAGTCAGTTGCTATTTGTCAATTACATGTGCACTTCTCACAGTTCAAAACCCATACTGGATGTTTCGTGACATGAGCTCATACTTCTCCCTTGATTTTTCCAGACATCTACTTCTGCTAATCATTTTGAAAACTATTCTGGAAAGACAGCATGAGACACTGTTATTCTACCAGTTCTCATTCTCATGAAGGAGAATTTTTCTTCACCTGGAAGAAAAATAACTTCTACCAGTGAAATTACTATTCCTGTGTATTTTGCCTTAACTAACAAGAGTGACCCATTCCAAAAACATTTAGAATACTTTTTCACTTTTTCTACTCAGATAAAACCATCTTCCTAGAAATGTTAATACATCTCTTGTGATGGAAAGTGTTACCACTTCCCTTGAAATACCTTGCTTACTAAATGCTAATCAAATGACAGTTGCCTTACACAATCTGTATGTCTCAGGGAATTATGGAAGTTTGCTTACTTGCTTATCAACTGTAGAAAAATATTTGCAGACAACCATCTTCCAAAAGAAGCCTCCCATTGTGTACAGTGGGAAATCTTTTCTTATACAAGACACTTTAGTATTTCAGAACCTATAAAGGTGAAGAAATTTTTTTACTGTATGTGTTAGATATATTTTTATCATATAATAACTAATTAACATAATGCTTATCTTTGTTACGTGTTTTCCTGAGCATGAAGGTTATCGTTTTGTTCCCCAAATTTGGAAATGAATGTATTATGGACCTTTAATCAGTGTTTTTGAGTTAATCAAGAATGTCCTCAAGTTATTTAATTCTCACAGAAATTTATATAACTATTTAGTGAAAACAGTGCCCTAATATATTTTTAACCCTCAAATGAGTCTTTTTCAACCACATAATTTCATAAATTGCATCTTTTTTTTCTAACTTGTTAAAAAGGACATTTCATTCTTACATTTTTAGTGGGGAAAAGATCTCTGTCAACCTTGAATTTCATGTTATTTCTCCTTGTATGTTTGATTTTCTTCAGTGCAGCTTCCCAGCCCATCGGCCTGTTCTACTTAAAATTAGTAAATGTCCCCTGTACTTTCAGGCTTATAATTCAGTTCTTTTTGCTCAATCACTATTTACTGCTGCTGTAAATACTACATTTGGCTAAAAGTCTGTGCTGTGCAAATTCTTCTAGCTCTTGCAAATGCTTACGAAACCCATTGAAATTCTTATACCTTTTCCAAAACACTGAATGCTGTCTCATCTTGTTTTGTATAGCACTGCATGTTCCCTTTGTTTTGTCTTGCTATTTGTCTGGGTGACTGCAACTCTGAATTCAGAAAACACCTTTTTTCTTCTCTTTTCCATTAATAATTTGGAATTATCATTATTACAGGACTGGAATATCACAGACACTACATATGCTTCAGTCCAGACTTCATGACTGCTTTGCTTGGAAAATTCAATTTCAAGGGGTTAATTCTGGGTCTGCCACATGACTTTGAGTGTTTTGTTCCATTATAATCTGATCTGCCATTTAAGCTCCCAGATTCAATAAGACCGATTCTTCAGTCTTCTATCTAGGACAAACTCCTTTATCTTTCATTTCTGTATCCTTGTTTAAAAAACATGAATCAATCACAAACATTTCAGTTCTGTAGCACTCACGTTTTAGCAATGTCTCTTGTGCCTGAGTTAACTTAAAATTTTGAAGGAAAAAACCTGAATATAAATCCATGATAAACTACTGAAAAATAACATTAACTGGTTTGCCTTCTTCCTAGTTCCACTGCTTGAAAATGCAGAAGTAGTAGTCTGAACTTCCACCCGCTGTTCTCTCCATATTTAAAAGTTATTGAAAAGTTATTAACAGCTAAAGTTATTGTCACAGAATCATTTTTGGATGGTAATCCCTCAGTGTCAAGGAAGATAACAGGAAGTACTTCATTGTCTGGGCTTTAACTGATTCATTAACTGAGTTTTAAATAAACTCATATAACAAAAAGTTCCAAGTGGCTCCTTGTAAAAATGTTTTACACTTACAGTTCCTCAATTTCCAGCTGGTGCTGCTTGCTAATTTCTTATAGGTCCAAAAGATAATAATAATTGCAGCTGCTCCTCAACTCCAACAATTTGGACACAGTCCCACAGCTTCCAGCCCATCTCTGTTTCTATGCAAACACCTGTGGTCAACTTTTTGGGAGTATCATGAGTTAGCACAGGTGAGAATTGCCCCAGTATTCTCCTTGCTCTTTGCATGCAGAACAGTATCATACCTGAATGTGTTTATAGAGAAAATCAAATGCCAATTAAAGCTGAAAAAGAAATAAAGTGAAATGTTTCTAGTAAGAAGAAGTGTTTTCAGGAAGTGAATTGGTCATTAATTTTAGGCTGGCAGTAGTCAGAATAAAATGAAACCAAAAATGTCATGTGGTTTGTTTTTTTTTTTTTTACTGATCCTGAATACACCTCTTCAGAAGAATTTTCTTACTCCTCCAGCAAGAAAATAAGGATGGTCTCTTAAGAGAATACACCTCTTCAGAAGAATTTTCTTATTCCTCCAGCAAGAAAATAAGAATGGTCGTTTAAGAGGAATGCCTACCTTTTTAAAGCTGTACATATCTTCTTTCTGTAAGTTTTCAAAACCGAATTTGAACATGCTAGAAAATTTTGCAATACACAAAGTGGTTTTGTTTGTTTGTTTGTTTTTGTTTTTTTTTAACAAATGTGTAATTTGCTAAAGACTATTTATTATCTAGTTTCATGCCTCTGAAATACACTGGAAAATGACTGGGAAGCTGAAATTTGAAACCCAAGTTTGGAAGATCAAAGGCCTTTGGATTAGACAGACTTTTGTTTTCCATAAATGCCATTGGGTATCAACTGGGTTGAGTGAATAATAAATATAGACATTTACCTAACAGGTTAATGAACAGCTTGCTATGGGACTTCAGAGTGTTAATGAGCATCTGACTAATTTTCTAGTGAATCATATGTATCTGCACATGGTCAGGAAGAGCTAAGTACAGGAAACTGCTAAGCAGATGCCCTAGCTATTAGAAGTACAAAAATATGTCAGTGTAAATTGGTTAGTTGCTGCTTTGTTTCTACTGCAGTTAGTCTACTCATATGCCAGTAGCAGAAATCAGGTCAAGCTTGGGTGTTATGAAATTTCAAATATGTCCATGTTTTACAATGCCAAGCAGGCAAGTTACTTTAAGGTGCAATTAACATAGTAAAAGAAAAATACACCAATGGAAAAAAAACAAAACAAAACAAAACAAAACAAAACAAAACAAAAAAACCCCAAACCCAGAAGATTGAATGAACACTAATCAACATATTTGATATTTGAAAAAGAGTCATGTTAACATCGTCTCTTATGTGAGTGATTTTTTTTTTAAATAATGCTTTCTACGGCCTTAGCATGCAATTAAGGTGCCATCTAAAGTGTCATACATAGGGGAATTATAAGCTGCGATAGGAATGCTAGCTGTTCTTATTTCTGAAAGCATTGGAGAATGCTTGACTATTATGTATTGTTGAGATCTCTTCAGGAGCCAAAATCGCTGAGGCAGCCTTCAAAACTCTGTATATTGAGAGACATTGCAGCAAAGAAGGAGTCTATCCATATAGTCTTGTTTTCGCAGCTTCCACTACTGAGGGCTCTACTAGAGCTGACAAGATGCTGCTGTGAGGGAGCGTGTAGTGGTCCTGAAGCATAGCTGCTATTGGACAATGTAAGCAGATTTTGAGAGGACGCATGAGATGAAAACATTTGGCAAAATGAAAAAAAATAAAACGGCAGGACACAAACTGAACTGAAAAAAAAGCAGAAGTCAGCCTGACATTTAAAATATTCCTCTTTTAAGATACCAGTGATGAAGGAGAAACAGATGAGATAAATTACCTAATCATCTGTAAACTGAATCCTAATTTTGGGAAATCTTAAGAATAATACTTAATAAAAAAATCTAGAATGATGAAGAAAATACAAGAAAGCTTATTTCTGTTTACCAGTAACTAAATTTGATATCGTTTGAGTGCAATAAATGGGGGAGTGGGGAAGAGAAAAAAAGAAAAACATTCAGTGAATAAAAAAATTAATAGATATCAGGCCAGATTGAGATTTTTGTGCCATAAAAAAGCTATGGAGTGGATTTTATCCTGCAGAAAGTCTTCAACAAACAGAGTCTTTTGAAGAAAAAGGCTGTTTTTTCCACTGTTGACATTAATAGGAAAAGGTGATCTGCTGTGTCATAATACCATTATTTCTCCACACTATGTTATATCACATCTCACAGCCTACACAAGGTCTGTGATTTGCATTGCTCACAGCTTCTTTACTGGATATCTTGCTTTTAGGGCACAACCCCCCATGATTTACAACTGCAAGAGCAATAATGGAATGCAGGGAGAGCTCCCCTGCATTAAGTGACTGCTCTCTTTGGAATTTGTTTGCTTTTTTTTCACATTAACTGGAAAGGACAGAAAAGGTGCTTTAAAAGGACTATTGAAAAATTGCTTTAGCATATTACAGCGTAAATTCTGAACAAAGACTTTAAATTTTGAGCCAATCTAATTGATACCAAATTCAGTCTCTGAGGTTCTAGACTCCGATGAGACTTTAAGCTTGAAAGCTTTCTTCTTTTAACAGTTTGCTCCGGTCTTAGACTTCAAATTAGGCCTACTTTTCCCATGATGACCTACAGATATATGACTGTTCTAATCAGCAAGTGATCTCAAACTGAGGAAATTCAGGCTGCTTTCCCTAATGCACAGTCAAGCCATAAATCTTGGAAAGAAAAAAAGAGTGGCAAATTTGAAACATTTTAACTAAGAGTCTGTAAGGCCTCACCAAAAGTTGTAGTTTAACAGTGATGCAGACCAAACCAAAATGTTTTCTCTGTTTCAGCAAACCTAAACACATGTATGTTTTTCTGACATGGAAGTGGAGCTGATTTTGTAGAAGCTGCATTTCCATCTAATAGTTACTTCAACAGAAACCACTCTAGATTCCACTCTGGATTATATAGAGTACTAATCATCACCGTATGACTGATACCAACCTGACTTACTTTTTTTTATGTGATGTATCCTCCCATCGCACTTATCATCACATATATGGGAAGCAAATCCCATTTTTGTAGTCCCAAGCAGAGAAATCAATGGGTAGTCTCTGAGACAGAACATTTTGTCACAGCTGTATTCCACAAAGCTGTATCTTATTTTGAAACAATGCGGGGTCTCCTTAGTAGCAAGTAGTAATAACATGAACACAACTATTTTGGTCACGTTTTCATAATCCTCTAATAGTAAAGTACAGCATAATGCAACAAAAGAGCTCCTTTCAGCATCCTCCATACTACAAGACTGGAAGAAATTTACTAGTATCATTTCAGACATAAATATTAGGACTGGAGAAAAGAAATGCATCTGTCTTCAGATATGTGTATATAAAGGGACTAGAAAAAAATGACATATTGCTTTAGTCAAATTTTGACTCTTAAAAAGAGATAGGGAGAAGAACTTAATTATTGTATTGCTTTTGACTTGCCCTCTGACATTTCACAAATTTCATAATTTCATTCTTCAATAATATATTTTTAATTTAATGGAACATATTTAATTTAAGACATTTTATGGAAAGAGTAAAGAAAGGAAAAAAGAATTCTAATAACAATAGTAATATGAATAATAACAGCATTAAAAACCCAGTTGTTTCTCAGATGATTCACAAAAAGCAACATTTTCTTTCTAAAATATGAGACATGTTTTTAAAACATGTTTGTTAAAATAAATTGAGATATTCTAAGGCCAGACAAGATCACCATGATTAATATTGGACTCTGTACATAATACAGCCCAAATAACTTTCTTGAATAAAGTGTTTTGCATGGAATTCCATAGAATTACACAACTCCCCAAAACCTCAGCACGTAGATCTTGTTATATTTCTTTCAGCATCTCTCTCCCCCAGAAGAGAGACACTGATGCCCTAAGTCTGGCTTACACTCTTAGGGCCTATCTCCATGAGCTGTTAGGATATCAAAAGGGCAGAATTTAGGCATTGCATAGAAAGCTATGATACTGAAAATATCAGTTATCACTGACAAATGCTGCAATTTCTTGAATTCCATGAGGAATTTACTTACTTTGCTTTTTTATTGTCTAGCCACAACATTGCATTTTCACAGAACTGCATCAGAATTAATGGACTGGTGTAGTGCTAGAAATAAGAATGAGGGAAGACTGCACTCTGCAGATCTTATCAATTCATGTGCCTGCGTGCACATGCAGAATATCTGGTGAAGACTAGTGGGGACACAGAGAGATCACCTCCTTTGCTGGCTCAGGAAATCAAAGTCTGGATTAGCTTACTTCTACATTTAATCAGAATCCTGAAATGAATCATTAAACTCACTTTAACCCTCATCACTAGCTGTAGGCTAATCACAGTGTGCCTGTCTGCTTCTGTAGAGGAGGGAAGCCTCCAGTGGGGATCAAGCGACAAGAAGTTCTCAAGGTGTGCTAACACATGCTGACAGAATCAGGCTCCGTATGTAATGCAGAATTAGTTGACTTTTTCTTTTGAAAAAGATGGTGAATGTCAATATCTGTTTTAAGGAATAACCTGGGGCTTAAAGGAATGACCAAGGATACAGACAACAAATGATCAATTTCCTCTCTGTCTTCCGTGATTTAAACCATTTTCCAGCTCTTAAGAATCTACCACTCACTTTCATAAACAGCATAAGTTGTCCATGTTCTAGTGTGGTCCTGCTGGGACTGAAATAATGAGGGGGAGGTAGCTTGCATTCCTCCCTTCCAGTTAAAGTTATTCTATTGTTTAGGAAAGAATTCAAGGTCTGTAAGGGAGGATTTGTTTTGGTTTGGTTTGGGGTTTTTTGTGTTTGTTTGTTTGTTTGTTGTTTTGTTTTGTTCCCACAGTCATTCTCTTCTGGAACGGAAAAGACATGGGTTCTGGTTTTAAGTCTGGAATTTCTCTCCTGTAGCATTCAGCTGACCATATACAACGTCTGTATCTGAGCTAGCCTCATGTATGGACACTTTTGGATCAATTAATCTCATCCTAAAGCATATGCTCACAATAGCTTAGTGGATTAATATCCTAAACCTAAGCATTTTTCTCCACATACTGTAGAAGTCATAGGGGGTAACTTTTTCAGATACCACCATTTCTATTCAGGATATCTAAAGTTAGGTAAGATGAATCTCACCTTGGTGACTTTTTTAAAATATGGATACTACTCAGGGAACAGTTCTTTCTTTTATCTGGTAAATCTCGAGGTCATTTCTACACAGTGGACCTGCTTTAGCAGCAATACGAGAAATCGATCCTGAAACATTCCTAAAATAAGCAGATAACTGTCTCTTGACAGGAGGAGTGGCAGTAGGTGCTGAATTTTGATTTTCCATGCAGGATCATAACTCCCTAAAAAGAGTATTTGACAACATTTTAAAAGGTAAATTCAATGCATTTGTTAAGGAGAAAGGGAAAGACACTTGCGATTGGAGAGCAACATTCAGTCTGTGCAGCTAATGTCTTGGTCTAGGTCTAAGAAGCCATCTCAGTGTAAAGTTAACTTGGATTCTAAGGCAGCTCATATCTTTCCATGTGTTGTATAAAGAGCCTGGGCAGTTAATACCCCTATTTCATGACCCTTATTTAAAATTATATTTTGATATCGAACAACTGGTTAATCTTTAAAATATTCAATATCAATCATGTCAATAGCATATTTCTCAAAGGGCACATCATGGAGCATGCTGGCAGTGCCACACAAGCGTGCAAGTATAATCCTTTAGCACTAAAAGCAGTATCATTCAGATTTTAGTTCTCATCAAGAATAGATATTCAATGAGTTTAAAAAGATTTTTTATAAACCTGTGCTAATTAGCATTAATAAAAACTTTATGAATTATGTCCAACACCATCAGCTGCATTATCATGCTTGGGACTAATATCACGATGAATGGCCTGTAATTAGCCAGATAATATCACTTGTCTTTTATATAGAATTAACTTGGTCCTTGGCAGTGTTTTAAAACTTTGGCTGAAACCTATTCAGATCTAATAATTTTCAAAAGCGTAATTTTAGTAGCTGATATTTTATATCCTTCTGGCTGATGTCAGAATGAAGCATATGTTGTGATCATAACATATATATTTTCAAAGGTTCTTCTCCAAATGTAGATAGAAATACCAGACCACTTCTACCCATGCTTGATTATTGCTGTTTAGCAGTTCAACAGGTGTCAAATTTCTTTAAAAAGAGAAGACAAGTGATTTACTTATAATAAGTATACATTTTGGACAGCTGAAATTTTCCACAGATCTAATGGATGAAGAGCCAAATGGAAGAGGAAACAGCACCTAATCTATAGCATTATATTTTAAATCAAAAATAACTGTTTTAATTACCCCAATTTTATTTTAAAGAGGAAAAGGGGCACTTTTCCTTTATTCTCCTTAGTAATGTAATGAATCCTAGAAGGTTAAAAAAAAAAAGCGTCTTTCCTATTTGAGAGTAAACACCTCCCTCTTCTGGGACTTTCTGTGAAATGCATGGCCATTAAGATTCTGGACACACTGCATGAAGCGCTGTTTAGTTCTCTGTGCACACATTATATAGGAAAGCTGGCCATTAATTCTTTTAAATCTAGTGTGTCATTAGCTTGAGGAAGTCTAGAATCCTATTTTTTTCTACTTATTCTCCTTGACATTTTTTATCTCCCAAGGACCTAATTTTCTTTGTCATAGAGCTAGTCACAAACTGCAAAAACAAGGCAAAAGGAACATATGTTTTTAGGATTCTTCAGTTATTAGTGACACATTATGAGCGTACTGCAAAAACCTATCCCTTTTATCTTTTAAATTATTAAACACTCTAAGACCAAATGAAAAGGCGCTATCTCTTTATCACACAGCTGCATGTACTGTGTTAAATGGTTGGCCAATTTTTATGAATTATTAATAAACACAGTAATTTAGATGGAGGAAAGTTCATTAATGTCTAAAGGATTAATAATTACAGTCTAGCAACCAGTGTCTCCCTCTCTGTGGAGCAAGTGTTCCCAAATTGTACCTAGTGACAGCAGGTACATTTTTTAAATCTTAGGTACATATTTCTAGTATGGCGCTCATCGAGTATAAACTGGTTCTTAAACTTATCAGCAACTGCCACAGACAATAATACTATGCTATTATAGATGTTGCTGCCAATCAAATCATCGCAGGATAATGGTACCACATTATGGGAAACCACTTGTGACTTTGTTAATACGAAGTGCTGCTAAAATGACAAGGGGCACAGACTTCATCTAGACTCTTAGCACCGGCAATCATAATTTATGGGAGTAATATCTTCTAGCAGTAAAGCTTCCAAAATTTATGAAAAGTCATTGTGAACAGTTCTCAAGTATATCTCGTAGTTATTTTCGTACAAAATACTGTAGAATCTGTCATGAATACAAGGAGTGCAATTATATCTGACTAAATATTCCTATTCATGTGTATGTACACACACAAAAAGCAGTCTATAAGAAAATATTTTTGTGCGTGTATAGATATATGAAAATTATGGGTGGTGTTGAAAAAGTTTTATTTGGGAAGCTGATGTATGTGAATATATAGAGAGTGCACACATAGACAATTTTCTCAACATACACACATACTGGATTAATTTTTTAAAGAAAGTAATTTACGGACTATGCATCATGAAAGTGCTTGTGTTGTTTTGTTTCATTCTTTTATTAAAAGTAATTAATTTTTTAGCAAAACCAAGCATAAATTTTATTTAAAGATATTGTAAATCTCTTTTTCTCATTAACTAACTTGATGGAATGTAATGATGAATACAGTAAAAGGTTATTATTTTTGCAAGTAATTCTCTTCACAATTTTATATTATTATTTTTAAAAATTAGGGACAACACTCACTAAAAATCAGAGGTTTGGGGAGTTTCTTTTTGTATTGGGTTTGTGTGGCAAGGTTTTGGTAGCAGGCGGAGGCTACAGGGGTGCCTTCCATAAGAGGCTGTTAGAAGCTTCCCCTGTGTCTGATAGAGCCAATGCCAGCTGGCTCCAAGATGGACCCGCTGCTGGCCAAGGCCAACCCCATCAGCCATGGTGGTAGCGCTCTCTGGGGTAACATGGTTAAGAAGAGAGAAAAACCCTGTGCAACACCAAGACCAATTTCAGCCAGAAAGAGGAGTGAAAATATGTGAGAGGAACAACTCTGCAGACACCAAGGTCAGTGCAGAAGGAGGGGGAGGAGGTGCTCCAGGCACCGGAGCAGAGATTCCCCTGCAACCCGTGGAGAAGACCATGGTGAGGCAGACTGTCCCCCTGCAGCCTGTGGAGGTTGATGGTGGAGCAGATATCCAGCTGCAGCCCACGGAGGACCCCACACTGGAGCAGGTGGATGCACCTGAAGGAGGATGTGACCATGTGGGAAGCCCACGCTGGAGCAGGGGAAGAGTATGAGGAGTCCTCCCCCTGAGGAGGAAGGAGTGGCAGAGACAACGTGTGATGAACTGACCACAAACCCCATTCTCCATCCCCTTGTGCTGCTGCGGGGGGAGGACAAGCTAGAAAATTCAGGAGAAAGTTAAGCCCAGGAAGAAGAGAGGGGTGGAAGGAAGTTGGTTTAAGATTTGGGGTTTATTTTCTTATTATCCTACTCTGATTTGATTGGCAATAAATTAAATTAATTTCACCATGTTGAATGTGTTTTGCCCGTGATGGTAATTGGTGAGTGATCTCTCCCTGTCCTTATCTCAACCCATGAGCCTTTTGTTATATTTTCTCTCCCCTCTCCAGCTGTGGAGGGGAGTGACAAAGCAGCTCTGGGGGTACTTGGCATCCAGCCAGGGTCAACCCATGCCAGTTTTCTAAAAATTATGACCTTGTACCAACAGAAAGGCTAGTATTTCCAAAGCCAGTAACCAAGTTGCCATGATTTATCAGTGCAGGTATTTTAAACCACCTAAACCACACTTAAACAAAAGTTACTTCATGTAAGGAACTTCAGAGTAATCCTTGTAGTCACCAAAGTAATATTCTTAACTCTTCTAACTATCATCTTCTACTTTGGAGTATTTCAGCACAGATTTAAAAAGTCTGACTTTGGAAATCTCCTTTGTATTTTTTCTCCGTCACTTTTGAATTAACATTGTTCTTCATACTCCTCTGACCAAGGAGTGTATTTAAAATCAGTCTCTGAATTTTGGAAATATTTTTGTACCTCATGAACCCTATAAAAATTTAAAGTAGTTGTCTCTTTTGTGATATATATAATTATATACATATACACATACATAATGCATATTTATAGCACATTTGTGAAGATTACTGCAACCTTACCTGTACTATATTTCTGCTACCAAACCTATAGATAGTCAGTTCATAGACTACAAATAAATGTATGCTATTTATAGGAGGGAATGAAAAGATGAGAAGTACCTTCAGAATCTATGCTAAAACCAAAAAGGATTCAAGTATTTTTATGCTAAATGTTCAAATGACCAAAATATTTACTTTTTTTGCTTTTACGGACTAATGACAGAATCATAGAATGGCTGAGGTTGGAATGGACCTTGGGACATCATCTAGTGCAACCATCCTGCTGAAGCAGAATACCCAGGACAGTGTCCAGATGGATTCCTAATATCTCCAGGGAGGGAGAATCCACAACCTCCCTGGGCAACCTATGCCAGTGCTCTGTCACCCTCACAAGTTAAAAAGTGTTACCTGATGTTCAGATGGAACCTCCTGTGTTTCAGATTCCGCCTGTAGCCTCTGGTCCTGTCAGTGGGCACCACTGAAAAGAGCCTGGCTCCATCCTCTTTGCACTCTCCCTTCAGGTATTTGTATACTTTGATGAAATCTCCCCTTGAACCTTCTTTTCTCCAGGCTGAGCAGTGGCAGCTCTCTCAGCCTTTCCTCACAGAAGAGATACTCCAAACCCTTAATCATCTTTGTAGCCTTTTGCTGGACTCTCTCTAGTATGTTGATGTCTCTCTTGTACTGAGGAGCCCAGAAATGACCACAAGATTCCAGATGTGGCCTCATCGCTAGTAGAGGGGAAGCATCACTTCCCTTGACCTGCTGGTAACAAGCCTCCTGATGCAGCCCAGGACACCATTAGCCTTTTTTTCGCTGCAAGGACACATTGCTGGCTCATGTTCAACTTGGTGTCCACCTGGACCCCCAGGTCCTTTTCTGCAAAGTTGCTTATGCTGGGGCCAACCATCTAGAGTATTGGTGCACGGGTTTGGTCCTCCTCAGGTACAATATTTTGTAATTCTCCTTGTTGAACTTCATGAGTTTGCTGTCAGACCATTTCTCCAGCTTGTTGAGGTCTCTCAGAATGGAAGCACAAGCCTCTGGGCAGTCAGCCACTCCCAGTTTTGTGTCATCTGCAGACTTGCTGAGGGCACACTCTGCCCCATCATCCAGATCATTAATGAAGATATTAAACAGGACTGGACCTACTATTGATCCCTGGGATACACTAGTTACTGGGCTACAGCTAGACTTTGTGCTTCTCATTAACCCTTTCTGGAAAAAGCCATTCAGCCAGTTTTTCATCCACCTGACTGTCTGCTCATTCATCCTATACTTCATCAGCTTGGCAGTAGCATTGGCAGTATGTTATTGGTAGTAGCATTTGTATCGATAGCAACAATAACAACAGTAATCCTCATAAAAATGTTATTTCTTAACTTAAACTGCTAACATTCGACTTTAGGATTTTAAAACACGTTATATTCAAGGGAAATTAGAGTATTAGTTCTTGGGGCATCCTGGATTTTGTGAAAGGACCAAATTTACATGGGAAGAAATACAAAACTGGTCATTTCAGAAAGTCAGTGCGGTGTCAGCCATAGTTTTGCTTACATCTCTGGGTTTCACTGTAGACTAATGAAAAGAAAATCAGGCATGAAGAACCGCCAAACCACTAGTCAGCTTCATGTGTACCCATCAAGAACTGGTTGGAAATGCAAGAGCAACTGAATTGGGTGAAACTTTCTCATCCCTGAGAATTACAGCCATAATCTCTTTATGAGCAAACAGGAACAAACTTTATACATTTGAAGAACTAAGGATTGTTGTTGGCCTAACTGAAATCTTCAATATCTGACCAAATACTGTTGTGATTATTAATGTTATTTTTAAAAAGGTATTATTAAAATAGTAAGTTACATAGGCTCAAATTAACACAGATAACCTCCCTATTAATACTCTGAAAAGTGATCCGCAAAGAAAAATGACTGTCACCAAACCCTCCTCTCTGATATTATGCATCCTTGCCCATCTCCCTTGGGCCCTCAGGCCAATGGTCCCAGTTCCCCTCGGACCAGGGCTGTGGGTGTTGCAGGGAGAGACAGCTCCCCTTGGTCCCCGTGGGGAAGGGTGAGGTGCCCACGGTGGGTATGGCACCCTTGGCACAGGGACCCTGTTGGGACTCTGCGAGTGAGTTTTCTACCCCCACTGCCCCCCTTGAAATGAGGATGGTCTCATCACTGCTGCCCTGTCATTTCCTCAGCAGAAATTGCAACAGTACCACAGGGAGCACCAAAAAAAGCCCCCGATTTGGGCTTATGTCAAAATCCCAAAGCCTTCTGCTTCCTCAGAACTTACGAGGAAAAAGACTTTCCCTAAGCTTTACTTAAAGCAGCATTGCCCCACCCCATGTTAGTATAGCTTATCCTAATATGAGAAAGGAAAGAGTATCTTTTATGCAGTATGATTTAAAAGTGCAAGACTTCATTTTTTCCAGTGTGGGTCAACGTTTTACAACTAAAAAAATAAAATTTGAATGTTACTTACATTCACAATAAACAAGCAAACAAACAAAACCAGGAGTGACTCTTCCATAGGAACTTAAATTATTTACTCCTCATCATGGATCAAAGCACTATTTGGGGGCTTGATTGCTTTTTTCATTCTCTCGTGTATTTTTCAAGTTTAACAGGTAATATTTAAGCAGTGTCTGTGCGGCCTCTAGTGGAGACACTTCCATACAAAGCATCACTTGAGTGAGAAAACTTAATAATAAGCAATAACAATATATGGGTTCTGCTGATTCACTTTTTGTTGTTGTTGTTGTTCTCCTAAATATTAAAATTCAGATTTATACATATAGTAAAGTTTGCTGTACGAGAAGTAGAGAAAATTGACATATCTGTTTTGGTAAGGGATTTGTACATCATACATAAATCAAATTCTGCTTATAAGAGCATAAGTCTAGTGAAAGTCCACTGAAATCCATAGAATTAGAGAAGACAATGACATGCATAATAGAGCACAAACTGCAGGTGTTGATTTTTCAAACATCAATTTTACTTGCAAAACAGAAAACATTCAGGAATTTTTTTTCAGGCTGATGGAAAGAACTTGTCCAACTTCAGCACAGCTGGGAAAGTAAGTACAGCATATTGAGACATTTTAGCATCACAAAGAAATAAAATCCTGAACTGTATTTGATGTATTAATTCTTACATTTTTTTTCATAATAATTAAGCCTTAGATACTCAAAAGTATTTTTGTATTACAGCCTAGGTCCACAAAGAGAGGTATACAAGGTAGACACTTTAGGTTTAAATTCAAAATGTATCTTCCAAAAATCACCGTTCAGTTTTATAACTTCAGAGTTCTTTAATTCCTCAGTTTATTAGAAGAAAAATATTTTGTTCCTTGCATTGATACTACAAAGAGTCAGACAGTTATAGTGAAATTTTTAAACTTTCCTTTTTTTTTTTTTTTTTTTCCTTTCTCTTGACAGAAAACCTGTAGATATTTTCATTTTTTACCTTAAGCATCTCATTCCTCCTCCCCTGGTCTCTTTTCCCCAAGAAAAAGTAAAAGGACCTCACAATACCTTCCCATTCATCAGTACCTGAAGCTCTTACCTGAACCCTGGTAAAACAGAACCAAGTCACTGTTCTTGTTCCATGAAGACTTGAACCCAGATGTTCCCCTTCCCCCAAATAGTCAGTAGGGTATCTGCAGTAGGAATGTAAATGGAGCCAGGAAAAATTACGAAGAGCTGATACACGACTGTTAGCATGCTTCCTGGCATAGTCCGGCCAGTGCCAGCTAGTGCTTGTTCACAGAGTTGAAACAGGAGTCCCAGGATGTCACATGCCAGCAAGTATTCTTGAAAGAACTATAGGTGAGGCTACCCTATTTTTGAAGATAAAAGATGTTTTTAGACAGGAAGATACAAGTGGTACTGTGCTGTTTGTCCTCACAGCCAGGTCTCATTTTTTATAGGGATAGACATGTAGCTTATGATACTGTAAAGATTTGGGTTTGGTTTTTATGGGGGTTTTGTTTGTTTGTTTGTCTGGTTTTGTTTAGTTTGTTTTTTTTAAAGTTTCTGTTGTTGATGTTGTTCCTCTTTGGAATCTGGGTATGAATTATCCATCATGCCATGGAATCTTATTACTTCAAAGACATACTGAATATTTTAATTTAACAGGGACATAACTTCAATTGCATTAAATCAGGCTATCCTCTATTCTAAAGAAATACCTGTAATAACCCACTTAATGGGTTGGGTGCAGGTATAAATTCAAATATTTTATTCAACTCTAGTAGATTATTGTCTAAATCAGTGTCTCCTACATTCCAGTTGTCCAATATGATTAGTCAAGCAGGTTGAAGAGCACTTTATTCAGTCCAAGAGTAGGCTTCTACCTATTTTTGAATGGCTAGACTTAGGTTCAGCATTTTGTACTGGCTGGTTTCTACAGTTCTCCACCACAGATCAGCTTTAGTCTTCTTAGGTTGTAAATGTTTGATTCAAATGGTTTACCATAACTTTCTGAAGTTAAAAACCTTATAATAGAGATCGATCTCCTGTTAGTACTGGGATGGTTTTCAAATACTGGCAATGGAGTGATAGCACCACAAAAGGAAGGAGTTTTTCATTGATACAGCCAGCATCTAGGAGAATAAAGAAGTCTTTAAAATCTCTTTCCACAGGCCTAGGAATAGGTTGGGTTAACAAAGGGTTAAAAGAAAGAGACTGATGAAAATGAATGCAATTTCATATCGCTTCTTAATTTTATCCTTCTTTGGTAGTTTAAAAGTACCAACTTTTTTTCCATTCCTTCTGATCTAAGTAGACATAGATAAATAGAAATAAAACCACAATGGTTCTTGAATTTATGAAACTGAAACATATTTAGCCATCAGAAGTTGGAGACAGGCATTTGATAGTAAGCAAGCATGTACTTTAAGACTCTCTGCTTTGTTACTTTTTTTTTTTTCCCCCTCCTGTGGTGAAAAGATAAATAAGATAAAATAAACAAGCTTAATACAGTGGCTCAGCTCTGAGTGGTCTATAATAATAAATAAATGAAACATTACTCACTTGAAGAAATCCCTGGAGCTTTTAAGATCAATAGGTTTCCAATTGCTATCATACAACAAAGTATGATTTTTTCTATTAATTGTTTCAAACAAATCCTGCTTTGCTGTTATCTACATAGCTGAGAGCTGAGTTGTTTTATAATGTTGGATAGCTGCTTTTTTTTTTTCACAGCCTTCCTTGTTAATCTTTGAACCAATATGAGCATTATGATAAATGAAACCTATAAGTACCTAAATTTTACATTGTCCCACACTTCTTAATCAGGTTGTTTGTTGTTTGTTTTTTTTTTCCGCCCCCTCCTAAATTCTGTGGAATAAATGTGTAAGATACAAGTGAATGGGGTTTCAGTGTACTGAAACATGACTCTACTTCCGTGCACATTTATGTGTAGGACAAAGAAAGGACTTTAGAGCAGTTATGGCTGTCATTTGTAGTAGAGTCTAACCTTTTCTATCACTGTAAGTACCATTATCTGTAGGACAAAACCTGATTTTTCTTAATAGAAGGTTGACATTGAGAGTTTTATAAGGAAAATAAAACAAAACAAAATCAATAACAGAATGGCTTTATTGGAGAGGCATAGGGGAAGAATGATGCATTTTCTTTCAGAAATACAAAAGCTGAGGGATGTTCTGTGCCGCTATCAATTGCATTCTGGCCAGCCATATGCACCTAGTTAATTTCCTTCTTCCTCTTTCTAATAGCTTACATAAAAAAATTATGCGTGTATGCATTTTTACATAAGACATATATATACACTCAAAATACATTCCCTTCATTCCCTCATTTTGGTTCTTTAATACTGTTATTGGAGACTATTTCAATGCCTTCATGCATAATATGCTTTCAGTGTAAGTCTGCATCACCTTTTGAAAGCAGAATCTACCCATGCTCCAAGCTAAATGGAAGCTATGTATCTACGTTAGCATGGTACTAATCCTGAACCATGAATCAGAAAGATTTGTTAGTTCGGACTTAATGCTGCACTATTACTAACAGCTTAGTCAGCTTCAGCATAGGCAGAGCTCACTTGCAACTTCCTGCAAAAGATTGTGTAGACATACCCCTTCATTTTTATACTGCTGCTAAATTACATGTAGTTATATTGCAGCTTTTGTACTTTGGAATCGTATATTCATAGTTATCATTTATTCATGTAACCGAAATCTCAGTTCACCATCTAAATGATGTTGAAGTTGCACTTAAATTACCATGATCTGTTACGTCTCTGTTTTATTTTCAGGGAAACTGGGTAATGTGAAATGATAAGAAACTAGTGTGCACCGTTTTTTTGCCCTCAGATGTGATGCAGGCTGGGACAAGCACTATGCTTAGGAACTCAGAAACACTCAGAAGTTTATTAACATAAACATAGACATAGTGACTCTATCTGTTTGATATCAGATGATGGGGGGGGTTTCAATACCTTGATATATTGATGAAATTATGATAATACTTAAATTATTCTGTTATTATACGATATGATTCATGTTTTTACTTTCAAATCCTTTGGCAGATTAATTCAGTTTTGAAAATAACTCTTATTTCTTTGAGGGTTATGATAAGTCTATATCCTAACGTGCAAATGGGATGAATTAACAAATATTTCTGCAATGATACTCTTTATTGTCTCTAAATGTAATTATTTGAAAACTGAAGATAAATTGTTTAATTTCAGAATGTCCATATGAACATATAACTATATACTTTTACATTTATTAAAATTAATAAATCATGAAATTTCTTCTAGTTCATATAGATCCCTTCTAAGAGGGTGAGATATGTGGAATCCTGTAGAGCAATGCAAAAAGACCATAACTTTAGTTCTAGCTGTTTTATGAGAAAAAAAAGTATTGCTAGCACCAGCAATTCTGATAACACTAATATAAACAGAACTATTCCCAGCTGCTGCCACATACCAATTTTAAAACTTCGGTATGTCTCTTTCTGGGATGCAGTTCCTATAGATCTCTAGCTTTTGTTTTACAACCTGCATAATTCATGGGCAATAAGTGCAGGTCCTCAGGAGCCATCTACATTTAGAGTGCTAAAGGAGTAAGAATTTTCTTCAACACTTTTGTAGTAAGAAAATACAAATTGTAACACTACACTGAATTTACTTCTACTGTGCGTTGTCGGTTGTAGCTATTCAATTATCTTCATCTTCCTTTGCTTACAATACAAATAGATGTAAATGCTGTGTGTTCATTTCCTCCTCAGGAGATTTATTTTTAAAATAGGTAAGAAAATAAAATGCATATAATTATATATTTTGAGGAGTGTATTTTTGACTATTGAAAATGTGAGTTAAAGTATCATTTGAAACACCAAAAACAGAGAGTTTAGGCATTGTTCTGACCAATGTGGTATATTTTTCCTTTAAAAAAACACCAAAAGTAATTATGAACTTACACATAATTGATTTTAAATGTATGGAAATATGTAAGATAATAAAAAGCAGAAGTTGTGTACCTTGTGCATATTTTGAATCTTTTCTGTGCTGCATCAGGTCAGACTAATGAATTAAAATACAGAGCAGTGTATATTTCAGTTCAGAATAGTGCTACAAAGCAATAGCATGGATGGTGCAATAAGATCAGAGGTTTGGAAAACAGAAGTGGTTGGGTTTTTTTACTATTTCCAGGTTATTTTTATTCTTTACTGGGAGCCATTAAAGATTTTCAAACTTTTCACTTCAACAGTGTTATTAAATGAAGTCCAAAAGAAGAAAATCACTTTAAACTTTAGTAGGTACAGCTGTTGTAGATGATATAGAAAACACAATATGGCATCTCTTGTAACTGAAAGGATCAGGGGCCCCAAGTCCTCGGTGAGTACTCGAAACAAAGACATCTGTGGAATCTCATGGACGCCAGTTTCTCTCCAGGTCGGTATAGAAATAAGATTGATGGTTGAGCTTTCTGAATAGAGATTTTAATGGAAATCTTGTACCTCATTCAAAATAATTCTCTGAGGTACGCAACTTCTGGGACAAAGGTTTACCTCTGACTTTTACTAGAAATGTAATTTTCAGACTGAGAAACCTTCCAATTGAAAATTTCAAGGGGATGTGTATTTATTCAAAAAGGTTGAGTTTGAATAAATTGGCATATTCTAATGGAATACCCATTCATAGGAAAATATTTAATAAATACTTCTTTTAAGTGAAATATGCACAATGAGTAATTTGTGAATTATCTATGGACATTATTCTGTTAATTCAGCTATGATTTAATCTTTCTGATGTTTATACACACACAGCCATGTACCAATATATATTCTGAAGATTCAGTACTAAGGTTTAATAGCATTATTGGTTGAGTGTTACATTTCAAATAACTTGAGTTCACAGGGTGATACAACGGGTCAAGTGTAATTTCTCAAATTCAGTGTCAGTCAATTAAAAAAACATAGGTAAGGGAAAATTTTGATTGTCAAATTAAAGACTTCATAATTAATAAGTCAGTTAAGTGGTCACTTAGATCAGTTTTTTAATACTGGTTCTCTACTAGCAGAGTGATAAGATATTTATAGGAATATTACTGTATTGCAGTTACATATATTAAGAGAAAGTTAAATGTACACAGTTCAATGTCAAAAAATGAACAGGCATGAACCATGCTCTTGTCTGCAAGTACACTGTCAAATGCTGTTTCTCAATAGAGATAAGAGAAAATGGCACATTTGTTCACATTACAAGGTAAAGCACTTCCAGAAATGATGCAAACTTTCACAAGAACCAAAAGGCAAATTTTCAAAAATTGCATGTGCTGGGCAAGTCAAAACTATTACTCCCATTCAAAGACACCTTTTCTAAATAAGGTTAATACCATGAGTTACTTCGGCAATAAATGTTTTGAGGTACAAGTTATTTTTTTCCTGGTTTTCTTTTTTCAAGTAAAGTAATGGAAGCTATATTTCCAAATACCTCAAAATCTGTCCAGTGCTTAAAACAGCAATAAAATAACCAAACACAAAATATGTTTTAGTTAATTGTTTCTTTGAGAATGCAGTGCATATTTGTCATGAATGACTATAAGCAAACTAAACCTTCAGAAGCATGTGACAGCAATATTGACTTTCTGTCCTGTGAAACCAAGGTGAACAATTTACTTGTACAGCCTTTATGGCACTTAGTCTGAATTCTGTCTCTGATCTCACTTAATATTTGATGACATAGCTGGAATAGGGGCTGTTGTTATCCTTTAATTATATAAACAAAGAACTTCAGAAAATGTTCAGGAAATCATGAGATGTGTATGTCCTGGTAGGCTGACAGAATATTGGTTATAACTGATTTTTTTTCAGTTCTCTAAGGCATTATGACCTCACAATGTCCCCTGATATTAAAGTTAACAAGTAGGTCTGGATAGACTACTGTGTGTAGGAAATTACTTTAATTGCTAGATTTGTGACTTAGTAGCGATAATGCTTTGGTTGATTCTTGTGGGTCCCTTCCAACACAGGATATTCTCTGATTCTAAGAGAGAATCATTCACTTACAGATGTCATATTAAAACCATTAAAACAAAAAAAAACAACCCAAACAACTTCTTTCACCCCTTATACTTCTTGAGTTAATTTTTCTTTTCTTTATTTTGTCAAGATAGATTTTTACTTGCATGACAAATGCATTTAAAAACATACTATCTTAAGTTATGTGAATGCTGCTCAGATATATACAGCTATTTAGTATGTGTGTTACCAACATGTATACTGTAAGCCACCTTGTTCTTATTTTCCAAAAATACAGCCACAGAAATCTTTTTAGAGAAGAAAATGATACCAGGATTTGTGATTTTTCTTTTCACACTCCCAATTTTCTTATTAGCTTATTGAGTCCTGAACAGCTCACATAAGCTAAATAATAGAATTTCTATATATGCCAGGGAAAACTGCCTACAATATTTTATTTACATACTGCAGTACATTACAAATAATCACTCCTATGAGTTGTCTTCTGTAGTTATTCCATCTGCGAGTGGTTTACGTTGTGTTTTGTGAATCTTTAAAATGCAATGTTTGCTCTAAACATAGAATTCCATTATTGTGTATAATGTAATCATAATGAACAGGACTCTATTAAGGTACAGTTCAAATAATTACAGAGTCTCTAAGGGGTATTGTAAACCATTCCTTTTTCAAGATGATAGATATTTATGGGACCATGACATTGCTCAGCATGGCAGAAGAGAGAGGGCAGATCTTAGACATTTGGTTTGTATATATTATTAGACAGCTGCACTGGGCACATAGATCTCTGTCTGCTACAACTGACTCAATTCCTTACTGAATCTTTTTTTGCTCATAGAATGGCAGTATGTCAAAACATTTATAGGAAACTTTTCTGTCTGGTTTCTTTGACAAACTGAGAAAGCCTCCAGAATACTCTATCTGTTAAGACTTGGCTTTCAACAGACATGTAACATGTCTCCTGTAGACCTAAAGTGAATCTCCTGTAGAAATGTTCATCATTTGTTTAGAAAAATTGGCTTTGTGGTTGCATAATTACTTTGGAAGAGATTAAAATAAGATTTACATTTCTTCTGCCCCTTTTTCTTGTTGTATAAATATGCAAAAGTTCACTGGGCAAAATGGAACTGTTCCAATGGGGAAAAAATGAATCTACAATTAAGAGGTACATAAGTTCAGAGAGAAACTGTAGATTCAAGTTTCACATAGTTTTTTTTTTCAGCTGCAGCTATTCCATTTTTTGCATTCATGCAAGGGACCATAGAAAAAGAGACTGGCTTCTGTTGTCTGACAGCAAGGGCCCTTCTCTGATGTCACAGTTTAAGCCAAATGACAGTGGGGAGACTAAATGATCTCACATACCAAAACACTCTAATCACAGACATAAGCAATTTTATGAATCACACGACTTTGCTGTTCAGTAGGTGAGATGATGCAGTGCAGAAGGAAGTTGGTTAGATACAGGTGAAGACTCCAGCCATGCTGTGTGGAGCTCTGGACCAGGACCTGGGGTTCTGGGAGTTCTCTCCCTGGGTGACCCCAGGCACTGTCAATTACTGAATGGGGTAGAGGACACTTGATTTTTTACTGTCCTGTTCATATGCACTCAGCACCTAATTGGCTGCAACTGGTGCTCATGGTCTGCTCCTTTGGAAAGTTCTGGACAGATTCATAACTTTCACAGTGATTGACAGGCTACTTACTCTTAAGGTATTCTATTATAATAAGTGAGCTACTCCTTTATCCCACAAGGTTAGTGACATTCCATATGCTAACACCATTTTTAATTAGACCTACATGGTAACTGCTGTAAGTGGTTCAAGATTTTCTGCTGATTAAAGGATTCATCCTTAATGCCTTGAAGACTTTGACAGTAAGGTTGGGGTAGTTTGTTTGGGGGTTTTGTTGATTTGGTTTTGGTTTTGTTTTGTTTTTCTGCTGTCTTCCGTTTCTGTGTTGGAAACATACAGGAAGAGATTTGTAACAACCAAGAGATATGATATGACAAAAAAAATATAATTGCAATGTGATAAGACTGAATTCTGAGCATAGATAATAATTTATGTGTAGTGTCTTAAATGCTATTCATCATTTAGATTCATTTCCATACAGGAATATTTATTAATATGGATCGCTTCATTAATTATCTGTGGGTAGAACTAAATATGTGTTTTATGATTTTCTGTAAACTCATTATCACAGACTGTATCTTGCTATCTCTTCATTTTCATAACACATCTTATCCTTTCCCATCATAATCTCAGATAATGATTTCTACTTTTCTCTTTCATAACACATGTAAGAGACACTTCTTCAAATTCTTCCTAAGTGTGTGTTTCAGAATCTTCAGAACATAATTACGCATAATTACAGCTATTACTGTCAAGGCCAGTGTAGTGGCACGAGGAATAAAAACTTCTCCCATTAAATTCTTCTAATAGCTTCAGTCCATGTTGCTGGAATCCAAAGACCAAAGCACTGCAATTATGATATTTGTGCTAGCAGCATAAATAAATTAAGGTTGAAGAAGTTCATACTGCATTTCTGAAGTGATAGAGATGCTGTTTGTCCAAATGATCATCAAAACAGTGATTGTTCCTGAAATACACTGTAACTTCTCATAATCAAATTGCAGAGTATTTGAATTTCGAACACTCTTAGCTGATCAGTGATCTGAAAGTAAGTAAAACTAATATGCAAATAGATGCTGATGCCTTTTACATAGTTAGAGAATTGAATGCACAGGCCAGCATTGAAGTTTTCCCATGGTTATATATCATAGCAGTTAGATTATTCTTTCACTTAAGGTACCCACTACATTTGGAAAGGTGTGCAGACTTACCAGAAATATGCCAAAGAGTGATTGTAAATTGAAATACTGAAAGCAGATTAAAGGTGTATAATGTCCCTTACCATTTTATTATTAGTGTTTTCAAGTTGCTTTCATTTCTCCTTACCGAACTGACTTCAGCACATTCAGTGGTTAATATTTTGCGGGACCCTTATCTGGATGCCAACCAATGTAATATTGGAATACTTTTTTTAATGCAAGATCTATTCTTTAATCCCTTTCCAGTCATCTGTATCCATCCAGAAGCAAAAAATTTAGACATAATAGTCCAGCTCAGGCCTGCTGAAGCCAGGTTGGGGAGAAGACTACTTCATGAGCATTATACATCATACATCTAATATTTGACTTCTTTTTTCAAAAAAACATCCTTTACTAAAATTCAGCTAATGGTGAAGAATAGCCCCAGACTTTTTCTTTCCTCTGCAGAACATTTAATTTGCAATCACTCCATATTCTGTATATACAAAATTGAAATGCAAAGTATTGTTAAGACATGATATGCAACATAAAAAAACCCCTTCTGAAGCAATGTGATAGTACAGATTTTATATGATGTTGGTGTTACATAATATCTGTTAATAAGTTTTCTTATTTAAATTATGAGTTATAAAATTGATTATTTTTTAATTTGTTCTTCCTTTTGTTTGTTTAGTTTTTGGAACCACTCTTCAAAGTTTGATGGTAGCAAAGTAAAATTCCCTTACATCTTGAAAGACCTGGTAACAAGGATAGCACAGCTCAAATATTGGGGTCTTTAATTGCTAAAGTGCCTTTAGGCAATTATTTTTTTTAATCTAATATCACTAGTTATTTTTAAGTTAACATTTCATTTTTTTTTAAAATGGAAATGGTGTAGACTCATGTTTTCATCAGTCTTGTCAAAACTGTTATCCTGCACCTTCAGGGTCCTTAAGAACTTATCTATCAAGGTGTGTCACAGTCTCAGGGTATTATAGATTTGGTAGATATGCCATGAAGCATGCCATGAAGTAAAAACTTACTGTGCACTTCAAGCAAGAAAAAGTTAATTAAAATAAAAATGTGTTCGTTCTAGTAGTGACAATTGAAAACTGCAGTTTATTTTGAACCAAACTACCAGTTGTCATATTGTCATATAGTCAGGTTGACTATACCTGATACATAAAGTGCCATTTCATAGGTGCTTGCTAAATGTGGAAAAAAAAAAATAAAAAAAAATTACTAAATTTATTTCTGTTCTGCAGCAACTGGAATTGAACAATACAGTATTTCCAAATAACAATATATTTTTCTAGATACTGTATATAGATTTACATTTGCTGTCTATAAATTTACAAATTAAATTTCTCTTTCATAAATTATTTTTTAGATAGCTACATTAGTATGTGTGTAAATTACATTGTCATATGTGCCTTTGCACAAAACTGCTAAGTCAGATATGTTCCTCTGTCACTCTTCTCAGTGATTTTAGGGATTTTATTCAGCTGCCATTTGAGACAACCTATAATAGCTAAAAAATCCACAGAAGGGTGGCAGTTGTGATGCAAGATCTTCAGGAGACCCATTTGTGTATTCAGCAGCAGCTGAGGCCAGGCAGGATATCCTAAAGTATCTCAAATAGTGCTAAAAATATATGTTAAGACTACTGAATTGAACCCTGGTTCTCTAAATTGTAGTTGTCCAAGTTTAAGCTGGATAATCTAAGGGGGGGGGGTTGATTGGTTGGGGGTTTTTTTGTTCGGTTTGTTCATTTGGGAATTTTTGTGGGGGTATTTTGTTTGCTTTTTTGTTGTGGTGGGTTTTGTTGGGTTTTGTTTGTCTTTGTTTTGTTTTTGTTGTTTTTTGTTTGTTTGTTGTTCTTTTTTTTAATAATTAAGCACTGCAAGGTAATTAATTTCATCTCATGGTACCCATGAAAGACAACAGGAATTATTCATACTCTGGAGGTGATTACTTCCTCCCGGTTGGATTAAGTCCACCTCTATATATGGTAGCCATCATGTAGAAATTATAGAAATTAACTAAAATGGTGAGATTCAGTTCTAGATTAAAATATTTCACTTTAAACACCTCTGATATAGAGATTTCTAAGGGAATTGCATTTTAGAGCCCTTAATATCCAATGAAGACAAAGTTTCCTGTGAATAATTCAGGTGGTCAAATACAGATTTCTACCTTAGTATGATGAGATCTGCTCTAAAGGCAACTAAATATAGCTGTCTGGGGATCTAAATCTAGGGTTGAAACCTTCCCAATACAGATGTCAGAAAAATATATAAAGCTAATTCACCATGGGCGGTTTTACCAGTTTTCATTTTTGTTTGGTGAAAGTAAAATAATAATTTAGATATCAAGATTTTTTTGAAGACTTAAAAAAAATATTTATAGCACATTACTCTTATGTTCAGCAGTTGCAGTAAGTTGCAATTTAAAAAGTCCTTTTGTGGGTCACCATATAAAATTTCACTGTCAGCTGACACCCCACAGGAAAATGGATCTTTGGAAGTGTCTGGGAGTGTCTCTTCAATGAGAACATTCAAAAGGCTGATAGCTAAACAGACTTTGGATGTACCTAACTGGAAAACATGCTCAGACAAACAATGAAAAAAATATTATTGTCCCAAATTTGAATAAGGCCTTTGATTTTAAGAATTCATGTGACCAGGTATCATAATAATATCCATGATTAGTTTTAAATGTAAATTACTTCTGTTCATTCTTTTTTTTTCTTGGTCTGAAATGAAACAGTTACTTCAGAAGAAAGAATGAATATGTATTTGTGAGATGGAGATTAGAGAGAGACTTTGAAAGTAAGGACACAGTTGTTTCACTACTGAGGAGAAAGTGATATGAAGGCATGCAAAGAGAAGCCTGACATGGGAAAGTGACATGCTAAGAATACTGTCTTAAAAATGTTATTCTGGATAGACAGTGCTTAGAAAAGATTATGTCAATGTAACAGCAACCTAAACCAAGTCAGAAAAGAGCGAAAGTTGTAAAGGTTAGTATCAGTCTATTTTCACTGTGTACATAGGCCTAGGATGAGTCAAAACAGTTACCTGGTTTACATGTCCAAGTCTCACATAAGGCTATGGTATTGTTTACATTGATTGCAAATTAAAACCAAACCAAAACAAAAAAGTTCAAGTGTGGTTTTGTGAGAGAATTGTTGAAGGCTGTTCAAAAGTCTGTTGTTAAATATTCAAAACAAGCAGTCAGAGAAGCTGACACTTAAATTTCAGCAAAAATAGCCCATGCTGAGGAGAAAGAGATTTGCAAGTCATACACATAGTGACTGAGTGTAATTTTGTGGATGAAATTAATTAGAGATGAGTGAGGAAGGACAAAGCCTAAAGACACTTTTTTAAAACAGAACAAAACCCAACTCAACCTCAAAAAACAACACTAGTAATATTGAGGAAAGAAATTAGAAGAATTCTCAAGACATGATCCTGGAACACTGAATAGAGGGAGATTCACAATGACGAAACAGATGATTAAATGATGAATGGTGGAAATTAAAGGGGAATAGAGTTTCTAGAAGTATCTATTCAATTACAAAACTAGTTCACAGTTCAAGTAAGATAAAGATGTCATAAAGGCTCTGGAATTTGACCAAAAGATGTAATGAGAGATTTGATGCAATAGCTGAGAAGTAGGAGAAGTCAGATGGGACTGTCTAGCATGGTATTAAAAGAGAAACTACACAGAAACTGTGGACAACATATTCAATTATTTTACAAGTGAAAGGGAAGTGTGGCAGCATTTGCAATTTTAAACAGGCTTAAACAAATTCAGTCATCATTATTTTTTTAAGATGATAAAATCCTTCTGTTGTGAAAGAAAAGACCCTAAAGTAAAACTTAATGAGAAGCAAAAGGAAAAGACACAGGGCATGAAGATTCACTTGCAGGGAATAGAAAAGTCACAGCATGGGAGAACATACAATCATATCATATCCATTATTTCTTGGAAGGGATCTCTGAGATCATGTAGTTAGAGACAATTGGGTGCAGAAGAAGGTGGAAGATTAAGAAGTGAAGGATGAGAAAAGTAATTTCATACAGGCATTGCAAGTAAGAAACCTGAGTAACCTGAAGAAGTATACTAGTCAAATGACAAAACTGAAGGGAGAGAAAAATATTTATGCATTTTCTGCTTGATCTTCAAGGATAACTTGTTTAAAACCCAAGATTGATCCATTCCAAAATGTAAAAATTCAGGCAAGTGTTGGGAGAACATCAGAATGGATGAACAAATGAAACAGAAAGTTAACCCAGACATAAAGAGGATGTGAGAGGTGGTAGAGATTAACTACTCAAGAGGTATATATAAACATTATTTGTGCATGAAAGGATGGAATTAGAAAAGCCAGAACTCATCTGGAATTGGAGCTATTGGAAATTTTTCCGATTGGAATTGGAATTGGAAAGCGATATGATGGGCAAGAGGAGTTTTATGTCTACATCAGCAGTGAGAGGAAGGATAAGGAAATTGAGTCCCATAGCTCTGTGGGACAAGGGATCTAGTGACCAAAGATATGGCTGAGGTACTCAGTGCCTTCTTTACCTCAGTTTTGACTAGTAAGGTCTGCCCTAAGGCCTCACAGATTCCAGAGTTTAGTGGACAAGTCTGTGGGAGTGGAGCATTACCCTGAAAGAGGTAAATCAAGTCAGGGATAAAGTAAATTAGAAATGTGCATGGGACCAGGCAGAATGCATCCAAAAGCTACTTGGAGGGATCATTTTGAGGCCATTTTCTATTATCTTTGAATGGCCATGATGTTCAGGGGTTTCCTGATGACCTGAGGACTGGAGAAAGGCATACATCATGCTCATCTTGTAGAAGAACAAGAAGCATCTGAGGAACTGTAGTTTGGTCAGCCTCAACTCAGTCACCAAACAGGTTTTGAAGTGAATCTTCTGAAAATCATTTCCAAGCATGTAAAAGAAAAAGAAAATGATGAGCATTAGCCAATATGGATTAATCAAGGGCAATTTATACCTGACTGAATCTGATTGCCTTCTATGGGGAAATGAGAGTCTCAGTGAATGAAAGGAGAGTCACTGATGTCATTTCACTTGAATTTAGCAAGGCATTTGACACAGTCTTCCAAGATTTTCCTTTAGTGACATATGGACTGGATAGGTGAATATTATGATAGGTGGTAAACTGGCTGGATTGTCAGTCTTAAAGGCTTGTGACCAGCAGTATGAAGTCCACCTAGTGGCCAGTTATTATTTGCATTCCTCAAAGCTTAGTATAGAGGTTAATTTCTTTATTAATAATCTGGATGATGGAAAAGGATGAACTATCAGCAAATTTGCAAATGATAAAAAATTGATGGAAGTGATTCATAGGCTGATGGGCAGGGCTGCTATTTAGGAGGACCAATACAGGCTGGAGAAATGGGATGATGGGATAATAGGATAAAATTCAGATATATTGCAAGAAAGTGGAAAAGGATGCAGGGCCCAAGTGGACATCATATGGAACGTAAGTCAGCAGTGCACCTTGACAAAGAAAACTAGCTGTGCTGGGCTACACTAGCTATTAGCAGGAGTGTAGGCAGAATCATAACCGGAGTATTCTATTGTGTTTTCGGATGTCCAGTGCAAGACATTAGCATAATGGCACTAGTCCAGCAGAGGCCACTGACATGGTTGTGTCCTGGTATACAGGATGCACAAGGAGAAGCTGAAGTATTTGGGTTTATTTAGTCTCACAGAGAGAAAACTAAGGGGGAGATCTTACTGCTTTCTGCAACCACTTCATGGGAAGATATAGTGAGGAGTGAGACAGGGTCTTCTGAGAGATGCATAGTAACAGTTGTGCCAACAGGCATAGCTTACAAAAAGGGAATTGATTTGATATAGGATTTTTTTTAATTTTTTTTTTTTTTACCATGAGGGTGGTCAGACATTGGAACAGGTTACTCAGAGAAGATGTAGACACTCAGTCTTTGGAGATGCTTAAAACTCTACTGGACATGGCCTCAAGTAATCTCTTCCATGTTGGCTCTGCTTTTAAGTATGGAGTTGGACTGCAAGACATCTAGAGGTCCATGCAACCCAGATTATTCTATGGTTTTAAGAAGTAAGTAAATCTGCCCAGGAGGCTTTTTTATCATATATCTTAAAAAAAGAAGTGAAACAAGTAGGTACTGCAAATAATCGAAGTTACAGAGTATATCTTGCCATGGAAAATAAGTTTTGATTGGAGTTGAAGATGGAGACAGAGTGCAGAGAATCAACAAATATATTAAATGTAAGAAGATACGAAGAAGGATGCAAGTTTAAGAATTATCCATATTGCAGAGCTAGAATCCACAAATGATGAGAATTGGGAGAAAGGATATTGATCTGCCCTTTTGGAAGAGACAAAATGAAAAAAAAAAAAAAAGGAAATCAACAGCTGAGACAACAGAAGTGTCTAGAAGAATTCTCATCATTTAAAAAACCTTTTGGTGAATGGAAATTATAATAGAACTGTGGCTGTGATAGTAGCTGTGGTGAGTTGACCTTGGTGGGACACCAAGTGCCCACCAAAGCTGCTCAGTCACTCTCCTTCCTTAACTGGTCAAGGAAGAGAAAAAGTAACAAGATGCTCATGGCTTGAGATAAGGACAGGGAGAGATGTGGTAGATGCACCCGCCCTGACAAAGCCCGCGGCAAAACCTTCCCCCCACAGTCTGAATTATGCCCGCAGGGCATTGGCAGTTTCAGTTGACAGGAGACAAAGCTGAGGTCTTTGGCCAACAGGGACCTACGTGACCATGTATGACCACAGATCAGATTCGAATTGGGTATAAATGGAGTCCCATGAGGGGACCATCTTGAGTTGGTCTCCCTCAGAGCAGTGGGTCTGTGGTCGGAGGCTCTCCCCGTGGGTTTGGACGCCACCCACGGTTCATCTTCTGTACAGAATGAGAGACCTCATCTTACATGGGTGAGTGATTTTGGGCATTTTGGGTCATCAAACATAAACCTTCTGAGCTCTTAAGTCAGCGGTGTAGTACTAATTTCCCAACCGACATCCTGAACCCGTGAATTGTTAATGTCTGTTGGAGCCAGAGCGGTTTCAGTTACAACAAAACTTAGTTTCTCCCCTTCCATCTTATAAAATAAATATTTTTGTTTGATTGTTTGTTAACTGGACTGGCCTAGTTTGTGTGGTTCCGTGACAAGAGATCACTCAGTAATTACTGTCATGGGCAAAACAGGCTCAACTTGAGGAAATTAATTTCATTTATTGCCAATGAAAAGTCAGAGTAGGGTAATGAGAAATAAAACCAAATCTCAAAACACTTTATCCCTGCTCCTTTCTTCTTCCCGGGCTCAACTTCATTCCTGGTTTCTCTACCTACCTGAACAGTGCAACAGGATGTGGAATGGAGGATGTGGTCAGTTAGTTCATCACACACATCTTTGCCACTCCTTCCTCCTCACGGTCTGTCCCTGTTCCAGCGTGCAGTCCCTCCCACAGGAGACAGTCCTCCATGAACTTCTGCAACGTGAGTCCTTCCAGTGTGCTGCAGTCCTTCACAAACTGCTCCAACATGGGTCCCTTCCACAGGGTGCAGTCCTTCAGGACCAGACTGCTCCAGCGTGGGTCCCCCATGGGGTCACAAGTCCTGCCAGCAAACCTGCTCCAGCCTGGGCTTCTCTCTCCACGAGGCCATGGGTCCTGCCAGAAGCTTGTTCCAGCATGGGCTTTCCACAAGGTCACAAACTCCTTTGTGTGCATCTACCTCCTCCATCATGGGGTCCTCCATGGGCCACAGGTAGAATCTCTGCTCCACCATCAACCTCTAGGTGCTGCAGGGGGACAGCCTGCATCACCATGGTCTTCTCCACAGGCTGCAGGGGAATCTCTGCTCTGGTGCTTGCAGCGTCTCCTGCCCCTCCTTCTTTACTGACATTGGTGTCTGCAGAGTTGTTCCTCTCACATATTCTCACTCCTCTGTCTGGCTGCTGTTGCACAGCAGGTTTTTTTCCTTCTTAAACATCTTATCCCAGAGGCATTACCACCACTGCTGATGGGCTCAGCCTTGGACAGTAGCAGGTCCATCTTGGAGCTGGCTGGCATTGGCTCTGTCAGACATGGGGGAAGCTTCTAGCAGCTTCTCACAGAAGCCACCCCTGTAGCCCCTGCCCTGCTATCAAAACTTTGCCACACAGACCCAATACAGTAGCAAGAAGGTAATACAAAGGATCATGAATGATTTGGAAGTTGAATTTGTTATGAATATGTTAAAGATGAGGCTGAAAGTGAAGGTTTAAAAAAAAATGTACGTAGATTTCAGGTGGATATACCATATATTTTGCTATGAAAAATTAAACTTTCTGAAGACTTTCAATCATTAATCTCAGAGAACTGGCCTCTTTATATATTATATATATTATATATACTAACACATTTACCATAAAAATCTATATTAAAACAGTCCTTGTGGGAGGGAACTGCAACAGGTTTCTTTTGATTGTGTTCATTCAATGAGATCTCCTTACATGTTTTATTACTGCTTTTTGTTTTCCTAACACCTGATTAAACCACAACAATCTATGTAGTACTGTGGAATCCAAAGAAGCATGAAAAAAACCAGAAGTAGACATAACTTTCCAAGTGATGCCACTACTAATATGATTTTCAAAAGATACTAGGTTTCAAATACAGAAAATGAGAGGAGTTCTCAAAGTCTGACTTTAAAGAGAATTTTTCCCTCAGTAAACCCAACACTTAATAGGGAAATAAGAGTTCTTCAGAAGACAATTCTTAGGAAGGTATTCTGAACATTTTCCTCTTCAGCTCTGTATAAGCTTGTATTGTCTTTTTTACTATACAGGGAATTTAGGAAGCTATGTTCGCTAGACAGATGAGCTGGAATGTCTGTAAGTAACAGTGTATAAGAAGATCCATGCACATTTGAAAGGAAACAGTAATAAAAATATCTTTGGAAATGGAGATGGTATATAAGCAGTGTATTAGAACAAAAGGAAGGATGCATTAAAAAGGATAGAATATAAAAGGCTTTGAAGACAAAAAATCTGTTATTTTATTGCAATAGAATGAAATTTGCAATTTTAATTTTGAGTTAGAGCTATGATCAAAATCTACAAAATTAATGTTATGAAATCATCTCATCTTTTCCAAGTAACTTCAGAGAAATGCTTTGCAGCATATTTGAAAGTCAAGAACTCAGTGGAGGATTTTTGGTGTAGGTTGCAGACATCTACATTTAGATGTCCAGATTTGAGCTTTTCATGCATTGCACATCAACTGATGTCTGACATCAAACAGGCTAGCTAGAAATACTTTCAGTTCACTTGATTGCTGATTCCTGCAAGAGGTGGTGGCAGTGGAATATCTATGGGGAGAACAAATTTCTATTCCAGTTTAACATACCACTTCAGAGCACAAATAGGGTGACGCAAAATATCACCTGAGGTGTAACTTCATACTGTCATGCAATATTTGAACAGATGTCTTATAGCACTGTAAGAAAGTTTGGGATCTGGTGGTATTTCCTGGATCCTAGCGTTGTTTCTAGATGATGTTAGGTTAGTCCATTCTTTTCTGGTGTTTTCTTCGTTCTGCCATCCTACTCCAGTCATTTTTGTGTGCATGTGCCATGCAGAACCAATTTCCTCTGTTCAGTCAAAGACTTCATCATTTTTGCCACAATCAGCCCTCTCTTTGTATTCCCTTCTTTATCTCGTGGCCTTCAAAACTAAAGTGGTTAGTTTAGCTTATATTAAATTGAGTTCAAGGCAAGGCACATAGTGTTTATTACAAGAATAATTACAAAAAAGAATTCATTATTTACATTTTGTCAGTTCCTCACTCTACAGTTTACTTGGACTGGGTTTTTTGTGGTTTTCAGGAGCATACTCCAATATGGAAAAATTAGGTAAACATATTAGAAACAAAATAGATAGGCAGTAGAGCTTCACTTTGTGAAGTCTTCAAGTCTCTTTTAGCTTTACCTTTTTTCTAGCATTCTTTCATATCAAGTATTGTATAAAAGACAATGAGAATACTCTGGGATGCTTACTTGCTGACACTCTTATTTGGTAGCATAGGCATTGCTTGTTTTTGCTTGGTTAATTTTCTCTCCACTTACTTATTTGCTCCTAAGTTACACACTAGATTGAACTTTTAACACTGTGACATCAATCAAACTGCCAAAGCCTTAAAATGTATTGTAGGAGTAATGAAATTTTGATTAGTCCTGAAATTTAGTCTTTAATCAAATATTTGATATAACATCCTACTATATGCCCACATATATTAGTGGAGTAATTCACTTATACATCACTAAATGAGACTTCTGATCTGTCTGGGAATAGGTTAAATATAAGAATAATCCTATTTAAAGTTGTACTATGTAATTTAACTTTTACTCAGCTGTCATGCAATTTCAATCAAAGGACATACATATATCATAAGTAGATCTATTTTCAAGGTTAGCTAGTGTAAGTTAGCATGTCTTATTAAAATCAAAGTCATTTTTTTTTCCCCTTGAGGAAAATAACACTTGGCAATTCATCTTCAAGAACTTTAATATTAGTATTATTTCGCTTGCTGAAATCAAAAGGTTATTCATAGACTTTGGTAACTACAGG
Source organism: Aramus guarauna (assembly GCA_013400195.1). Classification (NCBI taxonomy): domain Eukaryota; kingdom Metazoa; phylum Chordata; class Aves; order Gruiformes; family Aramidae; genus Aramus; species Aramus guarauna. The sequence goes on along the minus strand of VXBL01005097.1, from coordinate 488,438 downwards.
ATGACATCTTCTACAACATACCTGTTCACATGTAAGTGAAATATGAACTACTTCTTAACATTGGTGATTGCTTCCTTACTTAAATGACTAGTCCCACTGGAGGTAATAAGACTAATTACATAAATCAACATTCACCAATGCAAGCAATAGTTCCACAGTCAGCATGTTAATAATCCTCAGAAAACATTGTTGTCAGGTAAACAGTAAGCTATTATTTTCCACACTTAATAAGAAGGTAGAAAACAACGTGGTCAATTTAAGGGAATTCCTTGCAGTCACAGAGAATCAAGTTATGAACCAAAAGTAAATTTATTGTGTTCCTATTCTTATACTTAATCTGTTAGAATATAGCTCCATTACTGATATTCCAACTCTATAAACTAAACTGATTAAACTAAACTATTATGCCTCTAGTTAGTAGTAGTTTAGTCCTTGTTACTCCTCGAGGACCATAGGGCTGCAACAACACTATGCCATCGGACCCGGTGGCATAGTGTTGTTGCAGTTTCTGTAACAGGTTTTGTTTTTTACGTGATTGGGTTGTTAGCCCAAAACAAAACCCCCAACCTGGAGGGCCAGGGTGCAACATTTTAGTCCGGCCTCTCCCCAGACAGACCTGTTCGGCTTGGTTAGACCTGCCAGGAGCGCAAGGCTCCCGCCGACATAGCTCTGTGGATCGACAAGGCGCGCAAGCCACCACACCACGACAAGGTAAATTGCATGAACTAGTGGTGGATTATGCCTCTAGTTCATTCTAATATGCAGCAGACACCATTATAAAGTTGAAATTACTGAAATTACTTCTATTCCAAGATACTTCTATAGGGTAAATGAAGAAATACAATTTATCTTCTATTCACAGATGTAATGGGAAAATTAGGGAAAATAGATTTTGATACAAAATAGGTATACTTATACTTTCCTATGAAAACAAGTAAACATACCCTATACAACAGAATGCATGGTGTGTATGGTTTTTAATAGGAATTTTTTTCCTCAAAGTAAAAATTTACTAGTTAGGTTTGTGGAACATTTTTGGTTTTAAAATAACAAATATTTTGGAAGTAAATGCCACAGTAAATAAGTAATAACTAACCTTGAAGATCTAATTTTTGATTTTTAACACAATTTTCCTTTTTTAAACCTTGTTTTTTTTTAAAAAATAACTAATCATAGGAAACCTCAGTTGAATTTAATACAATTTTTTAACTGAAAAAAATCTTCCATCAAAACTTATTTCCATCAAGCAATTGTAAGAATAATTTTAATTACATGACTGCTGCTCATCAGCCAGTTACTTGGAGAGATTTGATAGATCAAAAAACTACTGCTTTCATGAAGCTGTGAGGGGCTGGTGGGGAATGTGAAGCTCAAAGGCAGCCTTGGCTGCAGCGACCATGAAATGATGAAGTTCAAAATCCTTAGGGCAGTGAGGAGGTTGCACAGCAAGCTTGCTACCCTGGACTTCAGGAGAGCAGACTTTGGCCTGTTCAGGGACCTGCTTGGTAGTACCATGAGACAAAGCCCTGGAGGGAAGAGGGGCCCAAGACAGCTGGTTAGTATTCAAGGATCACCTCCTCCAAGCTCAGGAGCAATGCATCTCAACAAAGAGGAAGTCAGGAAAAAATGCCAGCAGTCCTGCATGGATGAACAAAGAGCTCCTGGGCAAACTGAAACATAAAAAAGACACCTACAGAGGGTAGAAGCAAGGGCAAGTAGCCTGGAAGGAATACAGAGAAATTCTCCAAGCAGCCAGGTATCAGGTTGGGAATGCTAAAGCCCTGATAGAATTAAATTTGGCCAGTGACATCATAGGCAACAAAAAAAGCTTCTATAGGTACGTCAGCAATAAAAGAAAGACAAGAGAAAATGTGGACCGCCTATGGAATAATACGGGAGACCTGGTTACCTGAGATATAGAGAAGGCTGAGGTACCTGTCCTGGTTCTGGCTAGGATAAAGTTAATTTCCCAAGGAGCCAGGCCAGGTGAGCCAGGCTGGCCGGGGGCTATTCCATACCCTGTGACGCCATGCTCACCATAAAAGGGGGCTAGCTGGGGAGGGGCGGGTTTGCCCATCCCTGCCTAGAAAGCTAGAGTCATTCAAGAATGTCCCATTTGCATAAAAGCCAAAACCCTCATGATAGCACCATCCCCGAAGCCAGAAGTTGATATGCATTATATGTCTATTTCTGTCTGCCTCCTTTCCTCCAGCTGGTAGAATGGAGGAAGAAATAACTTGGGCACCAACACTGTTCACTTGCACCCCCAGGGCTTTGTAGTGTCCCTTGATTCTGCCCAGGTTCTGTCTCACAGTGTCATTCATGCCCACGTGGAAGAGTAGCAGTGGATAGCAGTCTGTGCTCTTGACAACTTGTGGCACCCTCTCAGCAACATGTCAGATCTTGGCTCCCAGAAGGCAGCATACCTCTCATGACTCCCTGTCAGGTCAGCAGATGGGTGCCTTGGTGTCCCTTAACAGAGAGTCATTCACTATGAGCAGTCGTCATTTTTTTTTTTTTTTCATGGTATCCACTGTGTGCTGCTGGTACAGTTTCTCCTTGCAGACCTTGCTCATGGGTATCTATAGCTGTTAAAGCATCAGAGCTGGTTTTGGTTGTAATGGTGGGGACTGAAGTAGAGTCCTGCTTTTGTGGGTCACCAGGATCCAAGGTGCCTCATTCTCAGTGGTGTTCTCCACCAGAGTGTGGTTCTGAAACCACTTATCTTCATCTAATACTATGTAGTTTCCTACTAACTGTTTCTTAACTACTAACTATTTCCTGTAACTCAGCCACCTGACATAACAGATCATCAACCTGTGCACACCTTGTGCAGGTACTGACCTTTTCACCAGGAGAAGGGTCTGGGCACTCACTGCAACCTGCTGCCTGTACTGAAGTCTCCTTCCTTAGCAGTTGTCTGGGTACAAGTGTCAGATATGTCAGGGGCTTTCTCTGTGGAAACACTGGTTTTAACTCTGAGACGAGTGCCCACCATCCTGGCAGAGACCTAGAGCGCTTCCCTGGGCTGTGGGCCTACAGGCAGGGTGCATGGCCCTTCTCACACACCCTTCTGTGTGCAATGCTGTGCAAACGGCAGTGCCCTCTCTGGGCGCCCTCTCAATCCCTGTTTGCATGCCCTGTTCGCAGTGCTCCCGTGTGTAGACACAGTCTGTTCATTTTTCAGAGATTATCTTATGGCATAGTTGAACATTAATGGCTCAAATAAGGACCTGGATTATATTTTGTGAAGCTGAATTATACTCTTGAATGATAAGCCTGGGAAAAATTGCTTAACATTTCCATTAATAGCCTTGGCACAAAAACCAGAGATGTGCTGATAAAACGTGTAGATAGATGTTCATTCATAGAGTTTGTCAATAAAAAGGAGGATTGGGATAAAAATATGGAAAAAAAAAGTTATTACTTTTAAGGCTGAAATAATTGAAGTAGGAAGAAATTAAAAAGTACAAAATTCAAGGTCAATACATGTAATTAAAATATTCTGCTGTAAGAATGGACTTGGATATACTGTCCAGTTAGAGGATGACTTTGAAATGCCCCTATAATACAGTCATGGAAAAGACAAAAACAACCAAAGAAAAAATCAAGAAAGTTAGATATTTCAGAAAGAGATAGGAAAATATTATTAATGTTAGGAATTACTGAGGGAATTAGTAATACTGAGGGAATTACTTCTGTTCATAAATGTATTAGAGAAATCCAAGGAGCAAACACTTTGGAGGAAAATTAACTATTTACACTAAAATACTTTGTTATTACAACACTAAATCATTCTAAGTCACAGATATATTTAGACTGGAAACAGAAACAGGTTCCTCCTACTAGAACAATCTAGTTTTGTATCTGTTTTCCAATAGGAGCAGAAGGAACAAAAGAAAAACAAAAGGGATATGAGATGTGTGGGGCAGTGTATTCAGATTTTCTACTACAGGTACCATCCTTAGATGTCTGACATATGCAAGATGTGGCATCTTTAGGTAATAGATAATTTGAGCTGCCCATCACTCTCTTGCTATTAGACATGAAAGTAACACCAAAGTCCATCTTATTCACTGCAGAATGCAGTGAGAAGAAAAACAGTTTTATCTATTTTCACATGTTTATGAAAGGGAATTTATTATAGTTTTGTCATTTGTGTGAAACTTGATGTAATGACCTATCTGGTTCATTCCTGGCCTGCAAATATACTTGTTTCTTTTCTTCTCATTGTTTCTTGTTTTCTACAGGTGTTTTAGAAATTGAGTTCCAGACATACACACTCTAGGTTTTTGAGATGGCACTCAACTGCTCAGTTTATTAAGGTTTTGTTTTCACATATGAAAAACACACACTGAATTCTATGCGAAAATTCTGTGGGATTTTAATATCATCTGTAACATTCTCTGGAGTAGCTACTTTTCCGATGACTGGCCTTTAAATTTTTTTTTTTTGTTTTTTTTTTTTTTTTTTTTTTTTTTGTTTTTTTTTTTTTTTTTATATTTTTATATCTTCTCTATATTTTTTTTTTTTTAAAGATTAATACCTACTATCAGTGTATTTTGCTTTTTCCTTTTTTTTCATGTTTCAGGTATAGATGAGGGGAAGAGTTTTTTCTGTGCCCCAGCTAACTGTTTTGTTCATTGGAATTCAGCACTCATGCTGAAAGGCTGCTGACAACAAATCCATTTTAAGTGTCCACTACTGCTAAAGAAAATACTTCCCTTGAAAGAAAATGAGAAAAGACATCTGTTCTCTTCCTTTTGAAAGGAACTCATGTACAAAGACTTCTTAACTAAACTGGTAAAGCTTAAGTGTTTTAGTTGTGTTATTGCAGTTAACCCTGTTAATCTTCACTGAGGTCCTCAGTCTATATCATCTCCTTTGCTTGAAGCAAAATCTAATATTTACAGTAAAAGGAGATTCAGAGTTAGATAATATCACAAAGAATAGAATACTAAATAAACTACTGCTTGGCAGAACATTTATTAAAGTATGTTACCAAATGGTTTACAACACAGATGCTCACTGTTCCATGCCTACTGTTATAGCTGGTTTCTTCTTCATATTTTTCCCTCAAAGCCTTACTGTCACTTCAACGGAAATTTTTATTTTTTTTTTTAATATTTACACTTTACTGCTTCTTTCATCCAAAGATTCAGCAATTTGTGTCTGTCTACACTACCAATATTTGCACTGTAGTATATTTACCATATAAAATACATGTGGAAGATACTGGGTGTTTTCATGTTGGTTTTTTTGTTTTGTTTTGTTTTTTCCTTGGTTTATGTCAGTTATCTATTTCTGCACATGGTCAGTGATCACTGACTGTTCCAAAAAGCAGCTACTGAACATATGCAGAGAAACTGCATGTTCACAGTTGGTTTAACAATAGATAGCCAATTACTGATGAACTATACATGCATTACATGTGGTGAATCTCTTTGAGTCTGAAGAGCTTGATAGGATTATGCCTAAGGTCTTCAAAGTTCTTAACCACATTCAAAGTACTGCAATAATAGCCCCATCTACCTTGCATTTGTTTCTAGACATAGTAAAACTCTGGCCACCAATCTTACTTCTAGAATTCCAGTTGAATGTTCAAAACCTCAGCTATACTAAGTTCTCTGAATCAGCACTTACCCTGCAAAGAAGGCCAGTAGCTCATGAAATATGCTAGAACCCCATTATTGTGAATTTTTCAGAAAGCATCACTCTTTATACAGCTCAAAATAAAAACAAATTATTGCAAAATAAATGATAATTGTATGTGATTTCTGTCAATAGGTTGAGTTCAAGTACATGAGCATGGTTAGGATGACCAAGTGGAGGTCCTGTTTGCACTTCTGATTGAAGACATCTAAGTACAAGGAGGCTTCATGCACTAAAGGATACATCTATGTTGCTGAATAAAAGGCCAGTGAGAAAGATTGAGCATTGTCATCTTTCTCTCTGCCACTGATTAGAACATGGTTAACTGGCTTCTGTGAATGTTGGTGCAGTTTGGAATACTGTTCAGTCCAAGAAATATTCCTCAGAATTTAAATTTCATATTTGGATCCCCCCCAGTCTATCAGCGCTATCCCATCAGACTTTGCACTCTTAAACATCTCCATATGACTTCATATCTCATCCAGAGCACACAGTACATAATTTCCATTTCAGAATGGTGAGTTACATGGCAAATTTTACATTATTTCAGAACATAATAAACAGAAAAGAACATGCAAAATGCATTAGTTATAATTTAGGGCCCTTGGTGCACCACAGAGGAGACCGAAAGCAATTAACCTCTTCAAAGGGCTAGTCCCAAGCAGTGAGGACATGAGCTTCCCTGTGCTAGTTTGCCTTTTTTACTCAGTAATATAGAAATAGAAAAAATGGGCTGAGGAAATGTAGAGACTAGCCTTACAATGAAATCAATTTGCATTTTGGTAGATTTCTAAGTGTGCATAATGTTAGGGAAAATGTTACTAAAAGAAACAAATGTTAGTTCTCCCAGACAGTCATAGTAAGATATTACTTAGACAACAGATAAACCTTCCCTTAATATATTTGACTAAGGTTTTAGAGGAAAACTTGGATTAGTTTGAGTGGAGAACAGGCCACACAAGCAGTCCTTCTTGCATATTTGGTCTGAGGAATAATCAAAACTGTACAGTCTATAACATCAAAGGATTTGTGTCACCTGTGATTAACAAGTCTATGTCATACACGTTTGTCTGGGGTTTTGTTTTGGGTTTTTGTTTGTTTGTTTTTCATGCACTGAATCAAAGGAAAGGTAAATCTGAGTTTTTCTTGTCAAGAAAGCATGAGAGTTTCTTTTTGGCAAAAGGGTGACAAGATGGATATCCGCAGATGAGGAAAGAAGAGGAATATCATTAAAGAAGGGAGCATAGTCTATTGACTTAAAGGAGCATTGAACATCTGGACTGGAGGAAATTAATCCCAGCTAAATAACCACCAGGTTAGTTTCAGAATAGCTTAGCATAGCATAGCATAGTTGCAGTTGGAAAGGACCTACAACGATCATCTAGTCCAACTTCCTACAGCAACCATTTGTTGTGTAAAGTTAACTTACTGCATTTTGAGCAGTAATCTTTGGAAAATTAAGCTTGGCCATTGACCACAACTCAGAATTTCAGCACTTATATGAAATTGAGCTTTACATGTCAAAACTGTCTCAAGAATTTCAATGATGATTATGTTTTCATTAAAACACATCTGTTGAGGAGCCCAGTTCCATGAGTAAAAGTGTAGTTTTGATGTACTAGTGTAGGTAGAATATTTGCTCAACGTTCAGCTCCCTCCACAGAGTACAAGGATTCAGTTTTAGAGCTATGAGCACAGTTCCCAATTAATAGGAAGGCACTTCTCTTTCACCACTTCAGCCAAACTTGTGTCAGTATGCAAAGACACATATATAAACAGAGACTAATTAATTAAAGTGAATTTTTGTCAATAGAAATTTTGGCTTTCACCTGAGATCTCTTTTTTAATCCTGGTCTGCAAAGGAAAGGCATGGAGACTGGAAATAAAAATTAGACAGTGAGGTATATCTTTGAGTCAAAAAAGCAAGCAAAGAAAGGTATTATACCTGAATGTGTCTGAGAGACAACCATAATTCAGAAGGAAAACTGAGATGAAGACTTTGAAAAAAATATGAAATTCAGATAATAAAATTGGTCTCAGTAGGGAAAAAGAAAGCAGGAGGATGGGAAACAGGATTTACCTAAGTAACATCTAATGACTTAAATGATCTAAGCAATCCTAAATTGTTGGTTGTTTTCAAGTTTAATGATAATATTCTTCAGATGCAGATTTAGGTGTTTATTATACGTATAAGAAAGCACATACCTCTACTTATGCATGGAAAGAAACTTCTCTAGAATAGAAAACATATTTTTCATCTTCCGGGGAAAAAAAAAAAAATCTATACTATGCTATTTGCTATATTACTATGGAGGAAATTACTTTAGTTCTAATAAAATAAATTGCTGTAAGAGGTTAAAGAATAAACTCAAAGAATCAATTCTAAAAAGAAGGAAAAAAAGTAACTTGTAAAGAAACTTATGCTATCAACATTTATGCTTCTTTCCAACACATTCTTATGTTTTTATTGTCTAAATTGTCTGTTTACTGTCTCTTAGAGTTGTACTAGAAAACAAAAAATAACACATGAAGATTTAATGGGATAAAATTTCATTGAGTTGGAAAGATTTTTTTTAATTTGCTACATTAGCATATCTCCATATGAGAAGAAACTGTGACCAATATTAGATTTAGAAAACATTAGGGAATTATTAAGGAATTGCTGGATACTGTATATGATTAACAGGGGAGTAGAGGAAATTACACTTTTTTCTAAATGTAATATTTATCATTTTCTTCTAATAATTTTCAGAAACAAAGAGAAAATTATTCAATATATTGACAAGCAGATGGAAGTAAACGATAGACATCCCAAAGGAAAATAATTATAAAACAACTAAATGAACAATTATTTATCTTTGGTAAATTTATTCAAGTATGAAAAGTTCTGTACTCATAAATAGAGCAGAAATGGTTCCAACAAGTAGCAAAATGCAGACATTTTCAGTGGAACTATCTGTCGTTCCAGATCAGTGTTCTCAGATGTACTATATATTACAGGACTGTTACTGAAATTAGACATAGATAATTAGCTTATGTAATGCTGACAGAATGTCAGACTTTGGCAAAAAAGGAAAGGTACATGGAAAAGATATGATATAATGAGAGTAATAATGAAAATAAAATATTTTTTTTAAAAATACTATTCCAGTTGAGAAGCAGGAAGGCAGTAGTAAGGGAATTGGTAAAAAATACTGTGACACAGTTTGCTTTATGCAGTGGCAGCAATATAAGGCAGTGAAAATACTTCAAAGTCTTAGCAACTGCTATTAGTTCTATGATACAGAAAGATTGTGGAATCAGGAAATACAGGAGTGATCCAGAATTCATCAAGGTCAACTGAATGATTCCCTGTTATTCAGGTGGGTTATCATCTATGTTTTCATAGTCTAAGGCTCTGACAACACTGTGATGTACAGAACAGCCTGCAGTGGGAAACAGAGCAGATGTCAGATTCCACACTTCCATTTATTTTGTTAAACCTTTGTTTCATAAGCCTTTATTTACTAATTCTTATTTACTAATCTCAAAATCTCTTTGTGGCTCTTCATAACTGATTTTAGCCCAGATCTTGCAAAGAAAAACACAAGAGCACAAGGAAACACAAAAATCCTTTGAAGGATCGGGGACTTGCAGAACAAAGTGTGAGGATAACCTTGCTATGACTGAAGAAGTAATGACAGAAAGAAAAGTTTGAAATTGTAAAACTGGAAAATTGGAGATCACTGAATTTAAATGTAATGAAAACATTAAAATCTCAGGTTGATTAATTGAAGTTTTCAAGGTCTTTTATTTAAAGCCATGACAAAAATACATGGAATATCTAACATATATCTATAGTTATACATCTTAGTATTTTCTGTTATTTTTGTATAGCAAAGGTTTTTGATTTTTTAACAGGTAAGTAGGAAATGAGGTCAATGTAATATGGTAATGTAATAAGGCTATGTAAAAACTTCATGAATATAATAACGGTATAAATGAAGGTAAAGTGGAAATTCTGTCTTATAAAATCATAGAGTCATAGAATCATTTTGGTTGGAAAGGACCTTTAAGATCATTAAGTCTAACCATTAACCTAACAGTGCCAAGTCCAACTACTAAACCATGTCCCTATGCACCACACCTACATGTCTTTTAAATACTTCCAGGGGTGATGACTCAACCACTTCCCTGGGCAGCCTGTGCCATTGCTTGACAACCACTTCAGTGAAGAAATTTTTCCTAATATCCAATCTAAACCTCCCCTGGCACAACTTGAGGCCGTTTCCTCTTGTCCTATTGCTTGTTACCAGGGAGAAGAGATGGACACCCACCTTGCTACAACCTCCTTTCAGGTAGTTGTAGAGAGCGATGAGGTCTCCCCTCAGCCTCCTTTTCTCCAGGCTAAACAACCCCAGTTCCCTCAGCCGCTCCTCATAAGACTTGTGCTCTAGACCCTTCACCAGCTTCATTGCCCTTCGTTGGACATGCTCCAGCAGCTCAACATCTTTCTTGCAGTGAGGGGCCCAAAACTGAACACAGGACTTGACATGCAGCCTCACCAGTGCTGAGTACAGGGAGGCAATCACTTCCCTAGTCCTGCTGGCCACGCTATTGCTGATACAAATCAGGATGCTGTTGGCCTTCTTGGCATGGAGTTGTTGTGACCCAGGTGCAGGGCCCAGCACTGAGACTTGTTAAACCTCATACAGCTGGCCTTGGACCATCGATCCAGCCTGTCCAGGTCCCTCTGTAGAGCCTTCCTACCCTCCAGCAGATCAACACTCCTGCCCAACTTGGTGTCATCTGATGGTGCACTCGATCCTTTCATCCAGATCATTGATAAAGATATTAAACAGAACTGGCCCCAGTACTGAGCCCTGGGGAACACCTCTTTTGATCAGTCATCAACTGGATTTAACTCCATTGACAACTCCTCGGCCCGGCAATCCAGCCAAGTTTTTACCCAGCAAAGACTGCACCTGTCCAAGCCATAAGCAGCCAGTTTCTCCAGGAGAATGCTGTGGGAAATGGTGTCAAAAACTTTACTAAAGTCCATGTAAACAACATTCAAAAAAGTGATATGGTGCAACGACATATGTTTGTGTGCAGGACATGTGAGTTCTAGGTAAACAGATGAGCAACTTCCATTCCTATAGCTGTAGTACTCTATGAGTGTTGTACTGTAATGTCTATAAATTTTGGTCTGTTTACTCTTCCTCACCTTGAACATGCTAATGATGTGATTCACTTTCCCCTTCTCTTTTACATATTCATATTAATCTTCTAACTTGGCAGCAAATGCCCCTGTCATAGAAACGTCTCAACCAATATAGCTGATAGAATTGAACAGAAGGCAAAAATATTTTTTACCTTTCAGACTCCCCACATTGTTATATCAGGCCTTGGTAGTATGACACGTTTTACTGTCTTAATTTCTTCATTATCTGGCTATATACTCTTTCAAGAAACAGGATGGAGAACTGGGGTTCATTCTTTTTTTTATTTTTTTTTTCCTGTTATTTCTTTTTCCTTTTTTTTCTGATTATCAGGGGTTTTTGCACTTCTTTGGACTTTTTTGTTTATTTTGTTTTTCTGAAAAATAAAAGGTTATTTTTAAGAAATCAATTCTTCATGGAGTTATCTGAAGTTAAGTAGAATTTTTCATCTTGTAGAATTTTTCAGCTTGTAATGAAAAAAACTCAAATCATTTGGTTGTAAAGCACATTAGCAAGATAACAGTTCATTCTTTAAATGCACTCATCATATGAGAGGTCAGTGACAATGGAATCTTGAATTTGCATATTTCTTTGATTAAGATGGTTGCTGTGAGAGGGGAAACATTTTCTGTCAGTCTTTTTTTTTTTTTTTTTAAATTATTGATCAACATCTAAAATGCTTGCAAAAACTCAGCAATAGAAAGCATCCTATGGAACCATTCTATGGAAAACATCCTACATCCTTTGAATAAAACTTATTTTCACATGGAATCCATCTCAAATTGATGCATCCAAACCTGTGAATAAGCTAAGAGAACCAGAACCACAACATAACTCAAATGTTAATATGTTATTCTGACAGGCAGGACCAGATAAGTGACAATATTTTTATAATATATAAAAGAAACATCTCAGTGATGTCACTAAATGCTACATGCTTGGTCAATACAGCTGAATCAAAGATGACCAAAAAAACATTAAAAACTGAGTAATAATTTTTGATATCTTCTAGAAGCAGAAATTTGCAAGCATAGTCCTCATTATTGAATATACTGTAAGAAATTATTCCATGATATGCCCCAATGCAAAAACATCATTCATTCTTTCTAGATTTCCATTCAGTCTAGCTTTCATTGTTTCATTTTTTTCAGTGATAATAATTATCTAAGGTCACAGACTCATGATTTATTTCACATGTTCACATGATTTATTTCACATGTTTGGTTTAGGAGCCCTTTGCTTTGTTTCTCTGCAGAATAAGTCTATTTGTATTCACACTCCCCAGTAAAACAAGTATTTTTTCTGACTTATTGCTTAAGTTCTATGATACTTAAATGTGTAGGAAGTGTAGGTGCACACTGATATTCAGATGAATGTATAACAGCTAATATTAATGGCTTTAAAAAAAAGCCCATTTTCTTAAATCAGTGAATTCGGAGAACAAGTACATGACTAAATTTGTTTGATCCTTTACTGTTGAGTACATCTAACTACACTGTATATTATAAATTATGCTTCAGATTTTAGCCACTGACATTTTTCCTCACATGTATCCTCAGCCCATGATAAGTAAAGATCCATAATAGCTAAATGAAATGCAGCTTGAATTACATTCAGGAACCAAGTTACTTTCCTTCCAGATACAACTTAGAATCTAGAAATTACATATTTCTATTTCAGTTTAATGCAAATATTACTTTGCAGTTCAAACAGTAACTGCCTCTGACTTAATTCTCTGCTTTCATTTGATTGCATATGGAATGCAACACCCAACACACTGTTCATTGCAGAATATTGCTTTATGTATTTTGAAGTGGTTTGCTCTCAAACTTTCTTAGGTTATTGAGGCAGAAGTGGCTCCCTCAAGTTAAATACTACTACTCGTATATAAAACCACTGATCTACCTTACCAGACATAAGGTTCTAAAACTTAGACTTCTAGACTAAATGGAATGAGCAAGCTTCCTGTCCCTTTAGTGACAATAAATAGGCACTGTGTGGCCTCCTAAAATAGATATCTGTGATGCATGGGATGAATCACCTTTTTGAGATGTCCGTTTATATCCATTGACATAAGTGAAGCAAGGTTCTAGATTAGTATTTTCTATGTGGGTGAAACTGTTGAGATGAAAACATAATTATACAGTTTTAAAGCTCAGGGTTATGTTTAAATCATGCCAGATTTAAAAATATGTCAAGATTGCCTTACCATATTACATATTCTGCATTGAAAAAAAACCCACGATAGAGTATTTTAAGTAAATTGTAACTAAAAGACTAAATTCTAGCTATTTTGGAATGAATTTGAATGAAAACTGATTGGTCTTCATGATCTTCTGGCTTTCCTCAGGGGTCAGTGTTGGGACCAGCACTGCTTAACATCTTTGTCAGTGACATGGACAGTGAGATTGAGTGTACCCTCAGCGAGTTTGCTGATGACACCAAGCTGTGTGGTGTGGTCGACATGCTGGAAGGAAGGGATGCCATCCAGAGGGACCCTGACAGGCTGGAGAGGTGGGCCTGTGCAAAGCACATGAAGTTCAACAAGGACAAGTGCAAGGTCAGGGCACGCGGGTTGGGGCAATACCAAGCACAACTACAGGCTGGGCAGAGAATGGATTGAGAACATCCCTGAAGAGAAGGACTTGAGGGTGTTGATTGATGAAAAGCTCAACATGAGCTAGCAATGTACACTTGCAGCCCAGAAAGCCAACCAAATCCTGGATTGCATCACTAGAAACGTGACCAGCAGGTCGAGGGAGGTAGCTCTCCCTCTCTACTCCACTCTTGTGAGACCCCACCTGTATCCAGCTCTGGGACCCCCAATACAGGAAGGACATGGAGCTGTTGGAGTGAGTCCAGAGGAGGGCTACGAAGATGATCAGAGTGCTGGAGAACCTCTCCTATGAAGACAGGCTGAGAGAGTTGGGGTTATTCAGCCTGGAGAAGAGAAGGCTCCAGGGAGACCTTACAGCTGCCTTCCAGTACCTGAAGGGGGCCTACATGAAACATGGAGAGGGACTCTTTACAAGGGCATGTAGTGATAGGACAAAGGGTAATAATGGGTTTAAACTGAAGGAAGGTAGATTTAGATTAGATATATGTAACAAATTCTTTACCGTGAGGGTGGTGAGGCACTGGAACAGGTTGCCCAGAGAAGTTGTAGATGCCCCCTCCCTGGAAGTGTTTAAGGCCAGGTTGGATGGGGCTTTGGGCAACCTGTTCTAGTAGAGGGTGTCCCTGCTGATGGCAGGGGGGTTGGAGCTAGATAATCTATAAGGTCCCTTTCAACCCAGAACTTTCTATGAATCGATGATCTTTAAACTTACACGCTATTTTTTTATAAACATTTGGTATCTACACATAAAATAAAAAGGGTTGTAAAGGAACATTATAAATACAGTTTAAATTCTCATGACATGTCAAGATAAAATACTGTCAAATGGCCCAAGTACCCACCTGGGCTCCCTGAAGACACTAAGAGTATAGGATACTCAAACTCCATTTNAAACAAAAAGAAAAGAAAATCCAAACACAATTAAAAAAAAAAAAAAAAAAAAAAAAAAAAAAAAAAAAAAAGTAGAGCTTCCTGCTAGATGTGTCAATATTAAAAGTGCATTGCTGGTGAGGAAAAATTTGGAGTCTGTATTTGTCTATTAACAGATTCAGAATGATTAAGATGAGAAATTACCTTTCCTTCTGTAACTCCTCATTGAGCTATTGCTAATCCTTGAGAAAAATCCATGAAAGAAATGGTCTTCATAGGAAATAATTTGCCTGCCTTTATTATTATTCATCCGTATTTTATTCAAGCTTGATTTTCACAGATGAACCAAAGAGGTAATGTGCTTAGTCACTAAAAATGTGAAGTAGCCTAGTTTCTTTAGATTCTTTTTACAAACTGAATAAAGGTAAAAGAAAAAGAATATAAGTAAATGCCATAGAAATAATCTGAGTTTTAATTTCCAGTCATGGACCTAATTTGGTCCTTATCATCAATACTGAAGTCAGAGTAAAATAAACTAAAATTGCCTTACTATACTGTTCCTGGCATTCTTCACTAATTTACATTATGTTGTCTAATTTAATAAACAAAAAATTAAAATTTAAAATTCTATCAGAGCTGGAAATGGACAAATATGTTCCTGAATTCTATACCTAACTGTTATGAACTTCCTTTGTTTTAGCTGCCTTTGTTACAAAGGTAAACACACAAATAAAACCTTGAGGAAATAAGAAGTGATAACTTCAATAATTAGAAAATATTTCAATGATGTGACCAAATAATTTGCTTTTAGAACTAGGTGAAATGTAACATTTTAGGCAAATAGTTTGCCTATTCTCTTATTCAGATCAAATTCTTTAGTAAACTTTTAGGACATTGATTTCAGGTAAGATGTGCAGGGGAAATTTAAATCATAAAATTATATCTGTTCCAAATATTAACATGATATGACTATCAAGTTACTAGTTCTTCGAAGCACAAAATTTAATTTGCTAATTTATGGTATGGATGCAGCTGGTGAGGTTTTGGTAACTGGGGGGGCTGCAGGGGCCTCTGTGAGGAGAGGCCAGGGCTGCCCCGTGCTGGACACAAATGGTTCCAGATGGCTCTGGCTCCAACCCACCCACCGCAGGGCAGGGCTCAGCCCCACAGCAAAGGTGGGGGCATCTCGGGGAGCAGAGATTCCCTTGCAGCCATTAGAGAATGACCACAGTGGCGCAGGTATTTCCCTAAGATTGCAGCCCATGGAGAGTACCCACACTGGAGCAGGTGAAAAGTGTGAGGAGGCAGAAGCGGCAGAGAGGAGCTGTTACGGACTGACTGCAACCCTCAATTCTCCATCCCCCTGTGCTGCTCAGTGGGAAGGAGGAGATAGAGGAGCCAAGAATGAAGGAGTGAAGTTGAGTCTGAGAAAAAGCAATGGGTGAAAGGTGTTTTAGGGCTTTTCTTTGTTGTTTTATTGGGGTTTTTTTAATCTCCATTTCTCACTCTCCTACTCTGTTTTAATTGGCAATAAATTAAACTATATTTCCCCAAGTTGAAGCTCTTTTGCCTGTGATGGTAATTGGTAAATGATCTCCCTGTTCTTATATCAACCCGAATGCTTTCTTCATCTTATTTTCTACCCCCATCCTGTTGAAGAGGGGGAGTGAGAGCAGCTGGGTGGGCATCTGGTAGCCAGCCAAGGTCAAGTCACGACCATTATCTTAAGAAGGGAAAATACCTTCAGAATAAGACATTTTTTTTCTTATACAAAATTCAAACTAGCATATGGGACAAACTATATTCTATTACAAAGTGTTTGAAAGTCTAATGAAAAGCCCAGGTCAAAAGACAATATAAAATTTATTTAGAAGAGGACATATTTTGTTTTATTTTTGCTTGAATGTCAGTTAGAAGAGTATTCATCAATATTTTAAGATTGAAGAAGTTTTGATTCACATCACCTCAAAAAAACTTGCAGAGGGAAATTTTGTTCTTTCATCATTTTTGCTTTTAACACCTGTACAATTTTAAAGCTTTTTTTCCTCCTTTGCCGCATTCAGAAATATATACAAATATTGCATTTCAAAACCCTACTGGAAATAACACTGTGACAAGGCATTTAAGAGGTGTTTTGCAGTGGAAACTGGAGTGCTTAAAAAGGAAAACATTAAATATTGATAGCCCTTCAGATCTGAGAGGCTTCATCCCAAAGCTTTACTAGCACTGAATTGCATTTGAGTTATCCCAGGACTTTCATGGGACTCTATAAGAAGTAAGGCACTATTCAGTTTGAAAAATGACATCCGAATCTGTCCTCAAAAGAGTTCCAGAACCTCTAAATCATATTTTTGATTTAGTTTCAAAGAATACCACTCTGAAGTAATTGAACTTTTGTAGATTATCTCAGCTGCACATTGCTGAAATATGAACTGCATTTCATCATTACTTCTTTCATTTTTCAGACAGTTTTTTTTCTCCCATGAATTAGTGCTTGAAATCTTCCTGGAGCTTTGTGAAGATTTTCTTTCCTTCATGAATTCATAGAGTTCACTTATCCCAAGCTAATATTTCTGATGCTGTCTGTGGTTCTTATTTAAAAAAAAAAATTTTAAAAAAAGCAATGTTATCCTACTGCATAAATAAGCATCATTACAGACTTCAAATAATTACCCAGGACATACCATAGCTTGCATTACATAGCATAGCATGGCATGGCATATGATTCAATGTGACTCAGAATAGCCAGCTTCTAAAATACCATATTCCATCCACTTTTATTAATACAATTTAATGCATATATCTGACAGAGGGGTTTTTTTTACCAAATGGCTCTGATGTGCAAATTTATAGAATAATATTTTAAGCAGTAATGGAGAAATGTCACAACTTGCTGAATATAGGGAAGAATTAGTAATTTGTTAGAGGAGCTGTACGTTGTATATATTCAGTTTTTTAAGTTAAGTTACAGTGTCTGAGCAACTTTTTAAAATAGAGTCTGACACTTATAAACCTTTGACTGAAGTTGCTGCATGTTGCCTGTTTAAGAATTATTTTCAGCTGAAGAAAACTTAACCAATACCCCACTGGATCAACCAAAAACTGTGGGCATGGTGGAAGCTGGCATAGGAACATCGGAGTATGATACAGTTCAAAGATTTGACTTTTTTTTTTTCCTTTCTTCTCCCCCGAGATTTTTCAGTATCAGAGTGGTGATCTCATTGAAGCGATTAAAAGGCAAACATTCTGGTTCCCTAAACTCATCATAAAGACAGATTTTAGCATCTCTGAAAAGCAAGTGATATTTTGACAGTGAGTTTCTACCTAACCAGTTTCAAAACTCGGTATGCTAAACTCTATGGTAAGTCCCCATAGGGTATTCTAGCTGTCCTACCCCATATCAAGCAGGTACTTAACCAGCAAGATGCTATGGAAAATCAGTGTATGAGTAAGTGATATTCAATCCTTGTCTACAAGGCTTCTCTGCCAGAGAGAAGAAAAGAGAGAAGGAGAGGGAGGGAAAAGTTTTTAACAGCAATGCCGAGAGTACCAATGCACTTTTTGGAAAATATTTTGGCTGTGACAAAGTAACACTTTTAATCACTACCTAATCAGAAACCTCTATACACAAAATAAAATTAAAGCATTTAACTAGATATTAGCAACATCAATCAAGGCCCATTTTGTGTAATATATCATTCCATAAAGTGCTGGTAACTTGGGGATCAGGCCCCTTAGCAAGGGGAAAAGTTTATGTTTGCAGGTGATTTGTCTGTGCAAGTTGACTAAAGATCCAGCACTCTGAAACAGAAATGGGTGCAGGAAAGTGACTTCTCATTTTTGTGCAATGGGTTTCATATCAGCTACTTCCAGTTTGTTATTATTCTGTGGTCTATGTCAAGACCCTGAAGTCACCACCAGGCCTGGTTGCTCCTGTCCAGCCCCACTGTCTTGGGGCTTCCCCCACCCTACCCATGTCTAGGACCCCATGTCAGCCCCCTGAGTCTTCCCACACCCTGTCCATGGCCCAGGACCCCATTTTAGCCCACCAGGGCCATCAGCCCCTGTCCCAACAATGCCACAGCAGGGCTGGTGTCCAGATCCCTACAGTCCTGCCCTGCCTGGCCATGGGCCCCACTGAGATGGGGCCACCCATGGGCCCACGTCCCAGCCCGGCTTCAGCCTGTCTCCATCACCATGGAGATACCCAATGCCCAAGGTTGTCCCAGTGTCCCTCAGCTGTCCTGCTCCTGCCTGAAGTGGTGGGACAGGCCCTGGTTGCCAGGCCCTGCCGTGATGGAGCCATGGGGACTTCTTGACACTCCCAGTGCCACAGCCCTAGGGGTTTGCTTGCCATGCTGTGCCCTGATTTTAACTTTGGACTTGCAGAAGTAAAAACTAATGTTCCTTCATTTGTACTTTTCATTTGCCATGTGAAATCTGTTGCATATGATATGTATGAAAATACCACAGTCAAGAAAAGAAAGATAATATGTCAGACCCACCAGCCTTGATAGTCTGCACTGAGTATCTAATTAAAATAAGTAATATACATAAAAATACTGAATACAAAGAGAACATTGCACTCCAGTTTTCTTATCATAAACCCGAATACATGGTATTTTATTAGACTCTACAATGCTTTCCCAGTCCTCACACATATTTGCAAAGTCTAATTATTTGAAAGAAACTTGAATTAAAGTAAATTAATGAAATGTTATTTCATGAACATCTTTGGCTTCTTGTTTATGATGTCTGAGGTTTGTTTCACTTGGCTGATACCTTATTTTTTTCTCACAGACATGAGATTAGAATCAAACTTTAAAATGTAATCTTGTCTATGGGAAGTAAATCACTGAAAAGATGACTACAGAAGTATTGGAAGAATTGATATAATACTGTGAAAACGAGTAATACTGAACTGTAGCCATAAACTAATCTAGACACATACACACATGATGTTAGATATTAGGCTCAGTTTCCTGAACAGATGTTGTCAAATATTTTTTTAAGTTTGTTACAAAAGCAGTTAGGATGATTTATTTCCTTTTCTGTCAGAAAGTACTGTTAAAATTTGAACCCTAATCATTTGTGGCACTTAATTTCAAAATGCAGAAGTTTGCAAACTGGGCCAATCTGTATTGTCCATTTGGTGTTTTATCACAGCATAGAATGTATCTCAGGGGATTTAGAAAAGATAGATAGCAGTCAAGTTTTAAATTATGTGTAATCTCATCCATAGGAAGGAGTTGGTTTAATGGATAATGTACTGTACTCTGTGGCACACTGTTCTTCTAGTGAGTGTTCTAACAGTTTTTGCTCATCCCAGAACTATTTTCTTAGCATGCTATCTAAAAAGCAAGGGGAGTTATATTCTGCAGCTAAGTACATTGCTTGCATGTAGACAATAATAAAATATTCTATAGTACTTTGGTGTGTTCAGGTTTAATGTTCTCTCACTGAAATTCAGTACAGTACAGCAGGAGTTGTTAGAATAAGAATTGCTCCTGAAAAGCTAAAACTCATAGTTTTCTATCATTATTAAACTCAGTTAAGTATAAAAATGGTTTGAGGAAGCAAAGAAAGGTTACCACCTGTAGGAAATGCTTCAGCATATTAAGTAAGCATGATCATCTTGCTCTGATTTTTCCCCAAATTAGTACTATTTCTTTGGGGAATACTACTGCTAAACTATATTCTTTAAATACAGAAATTAATATATATTTTGGAGTATTCAGACATTCTGAAAAATGCTGATAGGAACAGCTAAAAATAGAAGATAAACAGCAAGTACTACAGTTTGTTCTTCATGGATTTAGGTGAAGGTCAAAAGTAACATTTATGTTTTTAAGCCTTGAAAAGAAATCACAAAATATGAGTTACTGCGAAAACATAAAGTCAGTAGTACAGGAGAAATGCCAGATGCTTCAGCTGCCTTCTCTTCCTTCAAACCATGCATTAACAGATAATTCACTGTCCCCTCAATTTACAATTAATTTTGTGTCACCACCATTAATTTGAATGCACTAGTGACAGTACTTGAAAATTAATGTATCCCCAAACCTTTATATTCTTCATGTCCAGATTCTTCCACCTTTACTCAAAACATCTTAGTCTGTTCAGAATACTCAATATTGGTTAAATTATGGATTACATTTTCAGGTGTACATTTTAAAGTATCTATAAAGCAGTTGACTTGTCTCAGTCAAAATCAGATTTAATCCTGCTTTTTTTATGTCGTCTAAATTGGAGAGAACTGACAGGTCAGATATTTCTTTGTCTCTAAGGGGAGAAGTTTGTGGTAAATTAGAAAATTACATTGTAAATGCAACAATGGAATTCCATCCCATTTTGTATTATCTGATGGCTTCACAGAGGATTTTAAATACTGTAATTTGGAGTATGTAATCCAAATGTGTTCATTGAAGCTGCAGGGGTGCTCACGTGGCCCAGCCTTGGCAAAATGGCCTGCATAACAACAGTTAGTAAGATAGAATGGAAGTGTAAACAGCATGCAAGAATGGAACACTCAAAATTGTCTGAGAATGCATTTCTCTAAAACTGATTCAGCTGAAGAAGATAACCATCAAACATTAACAAGGAATTAAAAAGACACTTTTGAAACAGGGAGTGATCTTGAAAGGATATAGAAAAGATCCCCTATGGATGGGGAGGGTTCCTTGTGACCTGAGAAGGAAACATAACTTCTTGGGATCAGTGAATAGAGGGTGTTTCAGAGTTTATTGGTGTTTTGTGATGTTAACAATTTGTAAGTGTGGTTTATCTGTCGTATTGCTGATATTGATCCTGAATGTATAGTTTATTGATTGCTCATTAGTCATGTGTTCTCAATAAAACACTTCAGTTCTGATCTGACTTTAAATGATGTGAATGAGACAGCCTTTCCCTGTGACACAAGCCTCTTTAATCTGACTCAGAAATGCTGACAGATTATTTGTTGAATCAGGTAAATGATGATACAGTTTCCTTCAAGCATCCATTTGCCTTAACAGTGCTTCCCCCAAAAGTAAACTTTCCCCATTCCTTTCACTATTCCTTTTCCCACTTCTCTTCGAATCTCACTTCATCATTTGCATTTAACTGTTTATTTGTCTTTGTTCATAATTTTTCAGAGATGTTGTCCAATAGCAATGTCATCAACAAAGTACAAGACTTTGGGCACTTACTTTTGAGTTCTGCTACGTCATGTTTTTGTTGTTGCTGTTGTGGTGGTGGTGGAGGGTTTTGTTTGTTTTAGGTTCTTTCTAGTTATTTTGCTTCTTTCCTCTTGCTGTACATTCCTATGATTTCTAGTGAGCAACATGGTAAAAATGCAGCCATTTGGTACCACTGCCTACATTAAACCATGCTTTAACCAGTGTTCATCTTTATGAGTCACATAGTGTCTCCACAAATAAACTTCAGTAAGATGAAGAAAAATGAAGCTACTTAAATTCTATAAAAAATAGAACATGAATGTTTTAAAAGGTGTAGCTAATGACTCTTTGTATTTTGAATTTAGATAATCTACTTCAGTAGTCTTTTTTGCATGCTACATTGGGTCACACTAATAAAATGGATGAATCTCTCGCTGTTCTTAGAATGTTTGGAATTGTCTCGTTTTTTAATGTCAGAAGTGTATGTACTTCATAGGGAAATAGGATCTAGCATTGAATCTGTTTTGCAGTATGGTCTTAAAAATATTTATTTATGTCTAAGGTTACAATTCCAACACTGAACAGAATTGTTTTAAATCCCCATCTGCTTCATTCGTAACTGAAAAGTAATCACTGATTCTGAAAAGCAATAAAAACCATAATGTTTTGATAAATGGAATTCAGGAAATGGAATTGCACATTTAAGAAAGGAAAATCCAGAATTTGTATTCCAGTGGAGTGGAAATTCCTGAAAAGAGGTAATTAAATGTCTTTCAGAAAAGCTAATTACTTCACAGTGAAAGTCATAAGATGGTGATTGATAGCACAAAGCTTAGATTTCACATCCCACATTTCTGAGGAGGGAGAAAAAAATCCCTATGTGCAATCTGCTCTGGTGCTCTAAAAACATGTATTTCAATATTGCATTTTGCCATGAAAAAAAATGGAATTTCATATGAAAGGGAAATAAAATTTGTCTTTAGCATTCCTTCCCACTCAGTTGTCTTTTCCATAGTTCCTTCTGTTTCAATCATCAAAATGATATTTTACAAATGTACTCTCCTGGTTTCAGCTGAAATAGAGCTAATTTTCTTTCTAGCATCTGGTATAGTGCTGTGTTTTGGATTTAAGATGAGAATAATGTTGATAACACACTGATATTTTAGTTGTTGCCCAGCAGTCAAGGAGTTTTCAGCTTCTCATACTGGCCTACCGATGAGAAAGTGGGAGAGGACACAGCCAGGACAGCTGACCCAGACTGACCAAAGGGATATTCCATACCATAGAGCATCATGCTCCAGATAGAACTGGGGGAGTTGGACATGAGGTGACTTGGCTCAGGAGCTAGCTGAGCATTGGATCTGGGTGGTGAGCAATTGTGCTGTGCATCACTTGTTTTGTAAAATAATAATAATAATAATAATAATAATAATAATAATAATAATAATAATGTCCTATTAAACTGTATTTATCTCAACCCACAAGTTTTACCTTTTTTTTGTTTTGTTTTCTTCCCAATTCTCTCCCCCATCCCACTGTGCAGGGAGGAGAGTGAGCAAACAGCTGTGTGGTTCTTTTAGCTGCCGGCCTGGTTAAACCACAACACGTATTCAACCCAAATTCATTTTATGTTGTCCATACATTTAACTGAAGCAATTAAATTACAGCCCCTATTTGCCTCAACAGTAAGTCATAAGACACATATGCCAGTGGCAGAAATTAAAATTATAATTCCACTCAGTAATGTAATTTTTGAATCATGTATTGATATACATATTTAACATTTTTTATTGTAGTTTTTTAATATAAATATTTATTTGGTAGTTTGAAAGCATTTTGGTTTTCTAAAAACTGGACATTTTAATCAAACAAAACTCAGCTACTGAACAAGAACTCTGTATCCCTAACTTATAATGCAGGCTAATTTTTCCCAGAAATTGTAGACAGACTAAATTTGGGCACTGAATGCTTTTGCATGCAATATGTGTGGAACATCTCCAAACTATTACTTTTTCAGAAAGCATTAAAGAAACACAATGACAAACCTTAGTGAACTGTTATTGTTCCTATAAAAATAATGACTGAATAAATGCAAAGAAGTTTGAGAGAGGAAAAGTGGTATCTGTACCAGTGAAGCATTTTTGTTAAAGCTATTCTTCATTCAGTGAAAATCTCCTTCAGAAATAACCACAATTGAATCTGCTGCCATTAGAATTGACATGTGCCCTTTTGTTTATTTTTCATCTGCATTTTACATTTGTTTCTTTTCTATATTTTAAACAATAATATTTCCAGAATGAGATGCCATAGAAATTGATATAATGGCTCCATTTGTAATAAGAGACAAAAATGAAATACAAGGACAATACATTCATTCAGTTAAGGTCTAAAGACAGAAAGCATCCTACTTTGTATTTATATAGCTTCTTATGGACTCATGCTGTCCTCTGATTGAAAATATTGGAAAATATTCTGAAATTTTAAAGCAGACAGATGAACCCTACACTAGGTAACAAACACTAAAGTATGTCCATAACAAATAAATCGTGCACCTTGTCTAAAGAACTGTCAGATGAAAACACACACTGTATTGTGTCAGAAAACTTTATGACTCTATTCTTCTTCCTTTTAGGTTATATCCTGTTCTTTTTTGCATTTTTACATTGTCAAATGTAGAAGTTTCATCTAAAATTGGGGAAAATATAATTTCCTTTATTTTGTGCCCTAACTCTTCAATCTGATTGATATTTACTGGAAGGAAATGTCATTTATCTCATCATCTTCCATATCCCTTTAAACAAAAGCAAAGTGTGTATTCTGAGGCTTCTGCTTTTCATACTATTTTTAAAGTTGAAATCCAGGAAATTCTGATTAAATTATGCAGAAATGGAAAAGCTACTGTATAATATAGCCAAACTTTATTTAAGCTATCTCTAACCTTAAAGAAGATAAATTTGGCACTCTCCATCTTTACCTGTAATTAAAAATAATGTCTAATAGTTGTCAAAGATAATAATGTAATTTTTATCTAGACCTCCAGAAGGTTTTAAACTGTGCTCTTTGATAAGCAGCATAAGAATGTGTAAAGTAATACTGCTTCCTTTGATTTTTTTCACGATGAGAAACAAGATTGCCTATCATTTGATTTCGGACTCAAATGCTACTGGTTTTGCAAATTATTTTTTTTTTTTGTCCATTGATATTTCTGCAGTATCTCTTTAATTGCCTGCCAGGAAGGCAACTGGGCAATGCAGAATTAAGTGTCACCTACAACCTCTATGCAACTACTTCTATTTACTCTCATCTATTCTCATTCTAAAGTTCTGATTCTGAACCATTTTATGATTTTTTATTATTATTAGGTTTTATTAATATTAGGTGTTAATTTGTAGCAAAGTTTCTTTACTAACAAGTATCTAACAAGTATCTGTAAGTGCTTCTAAGTACTTAGAAGTTAAACTTTTCTGTTTTCTTTTCTTAGATTTTATGATGGTAAACATCATTACAGTTTGGTAGTAATACTACTGACATACTCTCATGATGCCTCAACCATCTGATGGAGATGTTTTTCAAAGAAATTTAAAAGTAAAAAGATAAACATAATTCTCACAGATAATGAAAAAAAAATACTGAGGAAGAGAATCCTGGATGAAGCTTTCACAGAATCTGAATTTTTTGCAGATTCACCCACAGCCACCCTGTGGTAGCAGCCATTGTCTTAGAAATGTGAACTGTTTTTTTGTTGTTGTTTCTATTGATGCAATAGTTCTTATTTATTTGAGAGTCTTTGCCAAAGTTCCACCAAAATGTCAACGAAGGAAGCCTTTTATAGCTTGTGCACCTCCCACAGCTGACTGGAGTGAATCCCATGCCAGAGCAACATTTTCCCACTACTGCTGGACACTGCTTAATCATCCAGCAGCACATGTGCCTCCTTGATGTGGAGCATTTTAACCTTCTACCAATGTCACTGCTACAGATCACTTATTTACCAACTTTGACTTTCATTTCAAACTTTTGCCCTCCACTGTGATCATCTGCACTGTGAATAAATGCCTTTGGACCGTTACTTTTAACAAGCTTTGAAAAATAAAAGACAAAAGTGAAAGCAAATGGTCAAGTACGGAATTCTGCTAAGGCAGTGAAAAATAATTGCCATTTTGAGCAGACTAACCTGAGTGGTGGGGTTAGTGATCACTATTGGGTGCAAAATCTTGATGTATTAATTTTTACATATTTAAGTAGGATCAGATCTCATCTTCAAAACATTCAGATGAAAACTTTGGCTGTGTCAAATTTTGGCACAGAGTTAGAACCCTAGGCTGTAATTAAATAAGGTTCTTATGTCATTAGAGTGCTTGCTTCAGTTTGGGGTTGTTTGTTTTTTTTACAATTTACACAGAACTTTTTTTCTAAAATTATGGTATCATTACTGCCAGCCCAACTCAGGATATCATAAATATATTATTTTCAGTCAGCTTTAAGCTGAGTGAATTAAGCCAACCCCTTCTCAACCTAGTGTTTCAATGTAACTGCCGAAAAATCACATTTTAAAGTGTTTTTTTCCCCCTCTCCAAATAATTGTCACCAAGGTGAGCAGCTCCAGTGCCAGCATGATCCACCATAAGAAAGTAGTATTATTACCAAGAAAGTCTTCAGGTTTCATGAACCGAGGGATCCTCAGGGGGAGCCAAGAGAGACGCCAGGAGCCCGCAGCTCTCACGATAGCGGCTGACGAGACCCAGACAGGGCCAGGAGTAACGGCAGCCAAGTCCCCCCTCCCCAAGTACAAAATATCCCTTAGGGAGCACCAATAACCAGGNGCATGTGCATTTGCCCTGTGACTACCCCACCTTCCCAGGTGCCCTGACATGACAGGTGCAAGGCTCTGCAAGTAGAACCAAACAATAAGAGGATGATTCGTCTAACTTGGACGTGGCACTGAGACCAAGTCAGCCTAAGCCCTTCATCAAAACTGATTCCATAAAGGAAAAAAAGATGGGTCACTGACTGGGAGTCTCCCTTCTGAAGGGAATAGAGGGCCCAATATTTAAATTTGGACATGTGAATTATGCCTGTAAACTGGGTAGATAATCCAATTCATAGAGTGTATTGTAGTGGTGGGGCTACAGGGGTGGCTTCTGTGAGAAGCTGCTAGAAGCTTCCCCTGTGTCTGACAGAGCCAATGCCAGCCAGCTCCAAGATGGACCTGCCACTGGCCAAGGCCAAGACAATCAGCAACAGTGGTAGCACCTCTGTGATAACATATTTAAGAAGGGAAAAAAAGCTAGCAGGAGCTTTTGCAGACAGAGAGAGAGGTGAGAAGATGTGACAGAAACAACTCTGCAGACACCAAGGTCCGTGAACAAGGAGGGGAGGAGGTGCTCCAGGCACTGGAGCAGAAATCCCCCTGCAGCCTGTGCTGAAGACCATGGTGAAGCAGGCTGTCCCCCTGCAGCCCATGGAGGATGGTGGGGAGCAGAAATTCCACCTGCAGCCCATGGAGAACCCCACACCAGACCAGGTGTGGGCACCTGAAGGAGGCTGTGACCCAATGGGAAGCCCACACTCCTGGCAGGCTCCTGGCAGGACCTGTGGATTCGTGGGGAGAGGATCCCAGGCTGGAGCAGGTTTGCTGGCAGGACTTGTGACCCTGTGGGGGACCTATGCTGGAGCACTCTGTTCCTGAAACTCTGCACCCCATGGAAGAGACCCACACTGGAGCAGGCCTGGGGAAGAAAGGATGGGTGGGGGGGAAATGTTTTAAGATTAGGTTTTATTTCTCATTGCTCTACTCTGTTTTCTGGGTAATAAATTGGATTAATTTTTTCTAAGTTGAGTCTGTTTTGCCTGTGATGGTCATTAGTGAATGATCTCTCTCTGTCCTTATTTCAAGCCATGAGCTTTTGTTTATACTATTTCTCCTCTGTCCAGCTGAGGAGGGAGAGTGATAGAGAAGCTTTGGTAGGCACCTGGCCTCCAGCCAAGGTCAACCCACCACATAGAGCAAAATGGAACAACAAGGCTACAAAACTGTATAGAAATTATAGCAGGAAAATACAATTGAGTGTATCATTGCTTCTGAGGAATTGAAAGCAAAATAATAATAATAATAATAGTAATAATTAAAAAACAGTTTGAGGAATGTAAAAATGTTTCCTTTTAAAGAGAGCTGGAATAAAATATTTTGTTATATACATTAGTTATATTTTTTAAATTGTTATGCATTTTTAAAATGTTTTATTTTAAACTAAAATGTCTCCGAATTTTGAAATAAGCTCATCAGTTAAAGAGATAAGTCAGGCCACATGAAATAATGTTTCATAGAGGAAGACACATACTGGATATAGTTCTATTTATTTTAAAAATCTATCATAATAATGATGATTTTCATTGATATTCTCTGTTTTGATTAGGGTTAATCTTCATTGTAGGTATCAATCTAAATCTAATTGTCCAAATATGAGATTAAAAACAGCTATTATAATCTTAAAATTATCATATGTCACTATTATGCAATCAAAGTTTTGAGTTAAAAGTCTAGTTTTCCATTTGGTTTAGGTTTTTCTTGGCATATTGGTATTAAAAACTCCAAATAACTAACTGTTCATAAACTTGGTTAAGAAATAGAGAAAACGAAATGATGAGAGTACGTACTGATTAGCTAGATGCAGAGGTTCTAGACATAGCAAATTTAGTGAGTGACAACACAACATTTTTCATGACTCTGGGATCAGTGTTTTCATCTTAGATAAAATCTTTTTCAGTGACTCCAGGGGAAGCAAAGGTCCATGATGAATGAACCAGTAAATAGGTACATATATCTGACAACAGTAATCCATCCCTTCATTACCTCAGGGAGAAATCAGTGCTTTGCAAGCCAGTAGTTCAAGTTCACAATTCTAAGCAATAAAGGTGTATTGTCTTTTTTTAACAGGTGGTTCCTACTTCATTCTTTCAAAGCATACTTACAGGCTGCTTTGCTCCACAGAAGACCTTGGGTTCTGGATTCTAGTTGGATGGAATTAATTAAAAGCCCTTAGATTTCAAGTATGTCATAAGGTCAGCCTCAGAATTTTAAGACTCTTTTTCTTTGCATTTCATTCTTTGAAAAAGATTTTACAAATGGGCTGAATCATAAATTTCTGAAGCATGTAATGCTATATTTCTATTAACAATACTATTACTGAATTTATTTTTCAGGAAGCTGTGGTAAATAGGCATTTTAAAACAGATCAGTAATAAACTGATAATTACTAGTAATGAACTAGTAATAAATGCAAAAGTTTCAAAGGCAATTGTATCTTTCTGCTTATTATAAGTAGCTTGAATTATTACATAATGTAAGAGGGTTTAGCATAATGTTATTTAAAAAGTGACAGAACAACAAAATACAATTCAGGAAAATCACAATCAGTGATAACAAAATGTATTGCTCAGGAAGTAACACAATCAGAAAAGTTTAATTACAGCAACAGTTATATATAGTTGCTCCCTTGTCCTCTTACTCTGGGATTCAGTTTTGTGGCAGATTAACCCAGTCTGACACCAAAGCATCACATAGCTTCTCACTGACTCCCCCCACCATCTCCAGAGGGACAGGGGAAAGAATAGGAAGAGAAAAAGCAAGAAAACTGATGGGTCAAGATAAAAATAGTTTAATAAGGAATGGAAAAAGTCAGAAAAGAAAGGAAGAAGAAGAGGAAGAAGACAACTGATGCCCAGTTTCCAGGCAATGGCTATCTTCCCACTCACCCCATCCCCTCAGTTTTTGTTGCTGAGCATGACCCAATATGGCATGGAATATCTCTTTTGTCAATCTGGGTCAGCTGTCCCAGCTGTGTCCTCTCCCAACTTCTACCCCATTCTCAGCTTAATCACTGTGGGGGGCAGAGTTGGAAAAAGGAAGACCCTCAGGCTGCACAAGCACTCCTTAATAATAGCCAAAATATCGGGATGTTATCAACACTGATTTACNAGCCAGAGCCAGGACAATTATTCAGAATCAAACTCTTATGTGACAAAAGTTATAGGGTATTGTATATTGCCAACAGTGTTGCAGCCAATGAGCTTGTTTGTTACTAAATAGCACCAGGATCCAGACTAGTTGGTGTTTGGCTGAAACTACATGGTTTACAGTGTCAAAATCAACTTCTAAACCTGAAAGTGACTGTAATAGGCTTGTTATTAGTTTGCCATCAATATTTGTAAATATCTAAATTTTTACCTCTAAGATAATTTAGCCAGAATTTATGACTGCATTTTTTCTCGATTATTTCAATTGCATTGAGAATTTGGAGAAAATAACAATTTAAAAAAAAAAAAAAGTGGAAAAAAACCCAGGAAGGTTAATCTCCTACTATTGCATACTGAAAACGTCACCTGATGTAACACTTTACTTGGTTTACTCTAGACCCTATGTACTGCTTCTGTACATAGAATCCTCATAGAATTCCTATAGAATCATCCCCTGAAAGTGGTACTACTTTTAGAGGAAAGCAGAAAGTCTGGGTGATAAAAAGCTTCTGCATCTTTATGAGATTCTTAACCTCTCAATGAGATATCTGAGATCATTCACATTTTTTTTTTATTTTTAGTAATGTGTTTTCATCATACAGTAGATAACTCCAACTTTTAAAATACCTTCCTTTCTTTTAACTTGTCTCTTCATAAGCAGATCTTAGACTATTGCAAATACAAGTACTGTGCTAATATGACAAGGTTTGAGATATTTCAAATGCAAGAGAAATGTAAGTTCTTCTGCAGGCTGACTTGTCTAATCTAGTTTTACCCACCTAAAAGTTAAGTATGGGATACAAGCAGCTCTTCTTGGCACTCAATATAGTTAATGGAAGAAGGCAGCCTGAATGACTGTTAGACAGATAGAGTGACTGTTCTTCCAGTTGTAAAATAATGCCCTAAAACAAGCCAAAGAGGCTTTCCGTAATTTAGAGACAGATTTAGATGACTAAAGTATACATGAGTTAAACTATATAAAATGAATCCTATTTTTAAAGTCCATTAGATAACTAAGCTGTAAGATAATGAAATGTTTAAAAATTTAGATAAAGTATGTAAATATCACCTGCTTTTACCTGGAGTAATGGATTGCAAGTGCATCTACTATGAATGTTTGGCTCAGGATTATACTACAGTGTCCTGGGTTCGGCTAGGATAGAGTTAATTTTCACCAGAAGTTGAGAGGGGACAAAGCCAGGACAGGTGACCCAAACTAGCCAAAGGGGTATTCCATAACATATGACATCATGCTCAGCATATAAAGGTGGCTGGCCAGGGAGGGGCAGCATGGCTCTGGGACAGTCTGAATGTGGGCTGAGTGTGGTCATTGGGTGAGAAACTGCATTGTGTATCACCAGTTTTGTATATTCTGTTATAAGGACTGTTGTTATTTCCCCTCTTCCTTTGCTGTCCCAGTAAACTGTCCTTGTCCCAATCCAGGAGTTTTACCTTTGTCTTCCCATTCTCTTCCTCATCCCACCAGGGGAGAGGGGCGAGCAAGCAGCGTGTGGTGCTTAGCTGCTGGATGGGGCTAAACCTCAACCGTCCTTTTTGGTGCCCAACATGGGGCACAAAAGTTTGAGGTAATGACAGATCTGACCAGACCATGTTAAAACAAAATTGGTATATACATTTATTATATTAATTAAACAGTCACTGGTCACTATGGTGTTTTGTTTGTTCACGTGGCTGTGGCATGTAAACACCTTACTTGCTGTATTTATTCCCTGTGGCACTGTTTATCACCTCTGGGGGAGTAGTCAGGTTTCTCATTTTACTGTAGTGTGTAATATCAACTTACAATATGATAACATCACTGGTCATGAAGTTAAGCAGGTATTTGAATGTGTCATTGCTCTCATGCCCATACCTCAGATGATATCTCTTGGAATTGATTAATAATCCCACTCAGTCTATGGGGATGAAACGGGAATACTTTCCCCTTCTCTTTCACCTCCACTTTTTTCTTCAGGGTGGTTACAACAACTTTTGAGAATCTTGAGTATCCTTGGAGTGTTCAAGCCAGCATGCTGTCACTGATGTGTCTCCTGAATGTGTTTCAAGTCCTGTTTAGGGTTACAAAAAAACTATTTTAAGAATACCACCCAGAGATCTGCCCCGAGGCCAGATAGTCATGGGTAGCATGGCATGTGGGAGAGTATGGGACGGTATCTAGAGAACTTCTCACCTCCAATGGTTTGGAACTTCACTCCCGAACAACTACAAGACCCTGATAAAGTTACAGAGTATTTGAAAGGAAAATGCTGCAGCTATTCCAAAGAGGCACAACTTACTGCACTGTGCTGGGCCCTGGTCAGTATCTACCAAACACTGCTTGATAGTAGGCAGCGTCCTCAGGAGGAAGAGAGGGAAAACAGAGTGACAGGCACTGTGGCTACCCCAACCCCGGTAACACAGCACTGTGGCTACTGAAACGCTGCTGACAAGCGCTGTTGCTACTCCAACCCCAGTGACAGGCAGTGCAGCTGAACCAAAAAAACAACCCATGATGGTATCAGTCCTCCCTAGACACAAGAAGAAATACACAAAAAAATCAGTTCACTTAGAAAGGGATGATGATGAACCAGGACCATCACGAGAACAGGAGGAAGAGGCAGAACCAGAGGTAATCACCTGATCCCTGTCCCTGAGTGAGCTGTGAGGTATGCAAAAAGATTTCAGCTGCCATCCTGGTGAGCATATTATTACCTGGCTGCTCTGATGCTGGGATAACAGGGCCAGTAGCCTGGAATTAGATGGTAGGGAGGCCAAGCAGCTGGGATCCCTGTCTAGGGAAGGGGGCATTGAGAAGGCGATTGGGTAAAAGAGTTGCAAACCCTCAGCCTCCGGTGGCAACTTCTGTCAGGCACGAGGGAAAGGTATCCCTTCAGTGAAGATGTTGTATGTTGGCCAGGCAAGTGGATCACCATGGATGGAGTTATCCAGCACCTGAGGGAATTAGCTACGCAGGAGATGATTTAGTACAACCCACATAACACACAGTTACCCACAGATCCTGATGAAGTCCAATGTACCTGACACATGCGGCAGAATTTTGTGTGGTGTGCACCATTGTTGTATGCCAACTCATTGGCAGTACAAGCCTGGAAAGACGAAGAGGCACCAATGGTGGATGAAGTGGCTGGCCAACTGGGGCAATACAAAGAAAGTCTCTCTTTCTCTCTTATCTCAGCTGTAGGGAAACTGCCCCTGAAGATCCAGCAACTTGAAGACAATATGTCCTTTTCCCCACCTGTATGGACCAGTTTCTCAACTACTAGGAGTAAGCGTTCCTCTGCTCCAGAGAGAGGATATAGAGGGTAGACACCACGGGGCATCTTGTGGTTTTATCTACATGACCATGGAAAGGACATGAAGAAGTGGGATGGAAAACCTACATCGACCCTAGAGGCACAAGCATGTGAGTTTCAAGGCAAAACTATCACAAAAAGGGATTCTTCCAAGAAAAATGCCACTCTAGTTTCCAATGGGCAGTCTCCCAGACCAAATGGAAAGCCTACTCATATTTATGATCCACCTGAAGGGACTTCTACATCATTTTTGCAAGAAGTGAGTAACGAATACAATGAGCAGGACTAGAGGGGCCCAGCCTCCAGCCAGGTGGAAGAAAGGGACAACTGAGATACTGGACTGTGTGGATCTAATGTCCTGGCACATCAGAACCACAAGAGTGTGAGACACAGCAGACACTGGCTTAGGGCACTCACAAAGCCCCTGAGCCGTGGTGGGTAAATGGGGGTGGTTACAGCAATGGAAGTAGAGCAACTGACAGCGCAGAGGCAAACCCATCTGGGGTGCCCCGTTGTGGCAAGCTATTGCTGCCCAGCTAGAGAAGATGGTTGTAAAAGTCCATCATGTAGATGCCCACTTACCCAAGAGTCAGGTCACTGAGGAACATCAAAACAACCAGCAGGTGGATCAAGCTGCTAAGATTGAAGTGGCTCAGGTGGATCTGGACTGGCAACATGAAGGTGAATTATTTATAGCTCGGTGGGCTCATGACACCTCAGGCCATCAAGGAAGGGATGCAACATACAGATGGGCTTGTGATGAAAGGGTGGACATGACCGTGGACGTTATCTCACAAATTATCCATGAATCCGAAACCTGCTACAATCAAGCAAGCCAAGCAGTTAAAGCCTCTTTGGTATGGAGGATGATGGCTGAAATATAAATATGGGGAGGCCTGGCAGATTGCTTATATCACACTCCCACAAACCTGCCAAGGCAAGCACTACATACTTACCATGGTAGAAGCAACCACAGGATGGCTGGAAACATACCTTGTGCATCATGCCACTGCCCAGAACACTATCCTGGGCCTTGAAAAAGAAGTACTATGGTGACATGGCACTCAAGAAAGAATTGAGTCAGATAATGGGACTCATTTCTGAAACAACCTCATAGACATCTGGGCCAAAGAACATGGCACTGAGTGGGTGTATCACATTCCCTATCATGCACCAGCCTCCAGGAGAGAATTAAATCTGGCCAGGGATGTCAAGGACAACATGAAAAATTTCTATAGGTATGTCAGTGATAAAAGGAAGATGAGAAAAAATGTAAGCCCTCTCCAGAATGAAACAGATGACCTGGTAAGCCAGGATATGGAGAAGGCTGAAGTACTCAACAAATTTTTGCCTCAGCCTTCACCATCAAGTGCTCGAGCCACACTGCCCAGGTCACAGAAGGAAAAAGGAGGGACTGGGAGAATGAAGAACCACCCACTGTAGGAGAAGATCAGGTTTAAGAATATCTAAGGAACTTGAAGGTGCATGGAACCTGATGAGATACAACCACAGGTCCTATGGGAGCTAGTGGAGGAAGTGGCCAAATCACTCTCCATCATATCTGAGAAGTCATGGCAGTCCAGTGAAGTTCCCACTGACTGGAAAAGGGTAAAGAAAGCCACCATTTTTAAAAAGGGAAAAAAGAAAGACCTTGGGAACTACAGGCTGATCAGTCTCACTTTTGTGCCTGGCAAGATTATTGAGCAGATTGTCCTGGAAATGATGCTCAGGCACATGGAAGTGGAGGTGATTGGTGACAGCCAAGGTAACAGCATGGTGGCCTTCTATGGTGAGTTACAGCATTGGTGGATAAGGGAAGAGTGACAGATGTCATCTACCTGGACTTGTGCAAAGCATTTGACACTGTCCCACATGACATCCTGGTCTCTAAATTGCAGAGACATGGACTTGACAGATGGACCACCTGCTGGATAAGGAATTGGCTGGATGGTTGCACTCAAAGAGTTGCAGTCAGTGGCTGAATGTCCAAGTGCAGATCAGTGATGAGTGGTGTTCCTCAGGGGTTGGTACTGGGACCAGCTCTGTTTAACATTTTTGTCAGTGACATGGACAGTGAGATTGAATGCACCCTCAGCAACTTAGCTGCAATTTAGGGAGTATATTTGGCTTTGCAGTTAAGTTAGAAAACCTAAAGCAGTCTGATGAAGTCTACAGCTGGAAATCATTGCCTTCTGCTAGACAAGACGAGTAGCTATTTGAGTAGCAAGTATTCATTGAGAAGAGGCAGATATGGTCTCAACCAGTTTCATAGAATCATAGAATCATAGAATCATTGAATCATAGAATCATAGAATGGTTCGAGTTGGAAAGGACCTTAAAGATCATCTTGTTTCAACCTCTCTGCCATCAGCAGGGACACCTTCCACTAGACCACTTGCCCAAAGGCCCATCCAATCTGGCCTTGAACACTTCCAGGTAGAGGGCACAACCTCTCTGGGCAACTTGTTTCAGTGTCTTACCACCCTCACAGTAAAGAATTTCTTACTTATATCTAATCTAAATCTACCTTCCTTCATCTTAAAGCCATTACCCCTTGTCATATCACTACACTCCCCGATAAAAGATCCCTCACAATCTTTTCTGTAGGTCCCCTTCAGGTACTAGAAGGCTGCAATTACGTCTCCCTGAAGCCTTCTCTTCTCCAGGCTGAACAACCCCAACTCTCTCAGCCTGTCCTCACAGGGGAGCTGCTCCAGCCCTTTGATCATCCTTGTGGCCCTCCTCTGTATTTACTAGTTGCTCAGATATTTCCTAGGTAGTATTTTATTAAATGAACAGGCTCAAAAGAAGTTTTTTTATGTATATTAAGAATCTCTCAGACAGAATTATCTTGTAGGTAGCCTCTTGTAGTTTCCTCTACCATTAAAAAAACCCAAGGAGACAGGGTATCCACCAAAAGTGCTCTACAATGTGGATGAGGGCTGATAAAGCCGAACTCATCTTTAAGAGAATCTGCTAAGATTTTTGAGCACTGAACTATTTCAGCAGCATTAAAACTCAAGTCTTAAGATTTCTAGATCCTTCTGCCTCTATCTTTTTATTTGCTATTAAACTGAGGGTTTTGGAAAATAATAAAAAAAAACACAAACAAAACAAAACAAAACAAAACAAAACAAAAACAAAAACAAAAAACAACAACAACAACAACAAAAAACCACAACCAACTTTGTTCATTCAGGATCTTTTGACTGTACTATCAAGAGTTTAATGTAATTTTTCTTTCCTTTTTTTTTTTTTTTTTCACTGTGAATTTTCAGAATGAAACATAATTCTCCTTCTAAATTAATAGTATAGGACTTTGTGTTTTTTCCAGCTTGATATTTCCATGACAATTTGAAGACAATTTTTAATCCATCTTTTCGAAAGTTATCTCAGAAAAGCTGGTTATCTTACTGAGAATAATAATAATAATAATAATAATAATAATAATAATAATAATAATGCTGGCTGAAAAGTACTATTTGTCTACTACTGAAAATCCTGAATGAGAATTTCAGTTCCTCTTTTTACCTAAATCTTACCTTTGAAAAACATCACCACCAAATTTTGAAACAAGATTGGTTGACTAAGTTTTTAAATGAAGCTCATTTCAATCTTGTTGTAATATTTTATTATTTTATTTTATGTAGGTTTATGTGAGTATAGAAGATAAAAATGCTTTTCTGATGGCAAATTATTTCAGCAAACTGAACGTAGATGTAGATTAGCTTCATGTATTGTTATTAAAAGGTGAATATTAATAATTGTTTAAAAAAGATTGTAGTGATAAGATCAGCTATGAGATAAGACCCACAGATTAATTAAATGTCACCGGAGCAAAAAGGAAACGATGCTATCTTACTTTGGTTTTGCACAGATATATGAGCTCTATGGAAATTTTGCGAAACAAAACCAAATAACAGACCAAGAAAAAGCAATATACATAAAGATATTAATATAGATATAGACACCTTGCATATTTTTTGTCACCAAGAAGGCAAAGAATAAAAATTACCAGTTCATATTGAGTTACTGTCTGTGAATAGCAGGATTAGAAAGGAAGGTGAAACCATTGTTTAGTCAAGAGACCCATTAAACTAGCGAAGCCAGAAACTAACTTAAAGAAGTGGTCAATTGTTGCAATATCAACAATATCACAGATTGACAGATTGACAGAACAGTAGGGGTTGGAAGGGACCTCTGGAGATCATCTAGTCCAACCCCCATGGCTAGAGCAGGATCACCCGGAGCAGGTTGCACAGGATCACGTCCAGGCAGGTTTCGAATATCTCCACAGAAGAAGACTCCACAACCTCTCTGGGCAGCCTGTTCCAGTGCTTGGTCATCAGTTCATATCAGAAGCTAACAAAACATTTTACACTTATCCATCTCAAAAAAAAGTCATTAAAACTGATACAAAATACGAAATACACTAAACTAGGAAATGTGTCCTTCTACAACTGAGAAGGAAATGTACTTTATGTTCAGTATTGTGTATGGGCACAGGATTCCAACACTATAATTTCAGAGCTAATGCATTATTAATGTTTTAAGTTATATTAAAAGGGAAAAGTCTCCTGCTCTTACAGTGAATTGATTTCATTGAAACTTTTCAAGCTAAAAGACAAAATGTGGAACCTAGATCTCATCTAACTTTATAAATATGTATTGTTTCCTATGCAAACTAATTGTATATACAACAAATCATGAACTTTATCAATTTCTTAAAGTAGCATGCTTTAAATTGTTCAAATTTTAGAATCTTGAAAACAAATACAATTTTCCAATTTTGAAATAAGTTAGATATATTTGTTAAAAAAAAATCCTAAAGCAAGCAACTAAAGATGTAAATAGGGATGTTGACATAGATTTTTACACCTAAATTAAAAAAAAAAAAAAAGTTTCTGTATCTAGAATTTCAAACAGGTTTTTGAAAGCTGTTAACCATTCCTGATTAAATATCACTACTGTTGTATTTATACCATGAAATGTAGTTCTGAGGACTGGAAAAAGTATTTAGAATTTTACCTGTATTTCTGTTACAGTAATGTTTAGAGTAGTTATGACAAAACTATGCATGTCAGAATTCATATCTGGTATCATTGTTAAAAGTACATAACCTTTGTAGAAGTCCCTTCTTACATAGTGGCTACTTCCGTCAGTGCTACTGGACTCCACGCAAGTTGCAGAGTTCACAGCAGCAGTATCAAGGAATGAAAGGAATAGATAAGAAGCATGTATTCATGTGTGCTTGTATTTGTATAGCTCTTATAAACTTCTAGGAATTGCTAGAAAATAAGAAAGGCTTCAGCACTTGACATGAGAAGGCTTCATTGACAGTAGTTTGGAGATTGATTACCAAATTCTAGCTTGTTCTGTAGCTTCCATAGAGTTGTATAGTTTGTGCATGACAGGAAACCATATTTCAGGAGACTGAACTGTTCTGCCTGTTTCATAAGTAGGGAACT
Organism: Aramus guarauna; assembly: GCA_013400195.1. Classification (NCBI taxonomy): domain Eukaryota; kingdom Metazoa; phylum Chordata; class Aves; order Gruiformes; family Aramidae; genus Aramus; species Aramus guarauna. Next base: position 450,143 of record VXBL01005097.1, on the reverse strand, counting down.
AAACCATAAAAAGATTATGAAACTTTTCCAAGGCAAACAAATCTATGACAAAGAATAACTTTAACCAGATCTCCCACCTGACCATGTGGTAGCCAGTCCCTCATACTATCTACACCAGTAAGCCTGAAAAAATGCAGTTTTCCACCTAAGGGTCTGAAATTATCTTGTCAGTGACTGGAATTTATAGATTTGAACACTTTCACCATTGCTGTCTTCACATAGCTATATCCCTTGCTCAAATTAGTGTAGCTCCTTTATTTCAGTGGAACAAGAACACTATAGGATAAGGACCTTTGTTTCTCATTTCCTGAATGGCTTACACATGGCTGCATTTTATTAATGATAAAGTATTAAAACAGCTGGCATAGTATCAGTGTTCTGTTTATATTGTAATTTTCAGAGGCCTCTAACAACAACTTTTAAGTCACAGAATGCTGCAGGTATTTTAATTTGATTGTCATAGTGAATTGGGTGGATGTCTGAATGAGTAATTATGATTTGAATGTGCTCACACAATATTGTGTCATATAAATAATATTACAATGCTTACCTTCCAATTACTATATGAATATGTATGTGAGTATAAAATGAGGACACATGCAGGTTGTATAAGTGTCTAGGGTAGAAATTCTTTTATTTCTATCATTATGTGGTAGCCTGAAGAAATCAAAGAAGTGCTAGACTTTATGAAGAATGATAACAGAAACCCAATTCGCAATAGACTTTAGTGTTGTGGAAAACATTAGAGCCTAAAAGTGAGGACTGCACTTCCAGGGGTTTAAATCACAGGTCCAAGTGTTTAAGTTCTTCATATTCTGAATAAAGAAAGACAAGAACTGTTCACTGCCCATGACATAGGAGTTAGATGAGAGGCAGGAGGCATCATCTCAAACCCAGTGATCAGAGCTGCTTACATCTGACAGATCAGGGTGTAGGTGGAAAGAATGCATGACTCTATCACTTCATGTAATTATACTTTAGAACTGGGTAAAAAGACTTTACTGTGAGCAGGAAGACACTTCATCCTGCTAATAGGAAACACTCTTCCAGATGAAGAATTCTGCGTGCAACTAATTTGATTTTATATCTCACTGAAGCTGAGTAATAAGCTTGTTCTTTCCACACTCCTTTCAGAGCTTTCCCCATCCCTACCACTTCTCTCCTGCTTCCAGCTGCATGGTATGCCTTCCTCTACACATCACCAGACCTTTCTGTGGGCCATTTACATTTAATAAAACCTCCAGAGATTTTTCCATAGCTGTTTTTTCTATATTTTTAACTGATGAAAGTGTAGCACAGAAGAATGAAATAAACTCTTTCTGGCAGTACTTATCCATTACCTACATTTATGAGCTCTAAATCACACATGTAGCTTTTAGATGTCTAAGTTAGAGGTAGATGAATTTCATATTTTGTAGTATGTGCCCATACCTGGATACATACCTCGCAACTGAAAAAAGATCTGGGTACTAATGTGTTCAAGATGACTTGTGGCAAAGAGTAAACCCGAGTGTTAAGTAGAGTACAAGATAAAGTCAAAAGGAGCCTTCAATGACATAGCCAACTATATATGGAATGCACCAATTTATAGCTTTCATTTTTTGTATATATATATATATGCAACTGGAATTGTAATTTACAGTGGTAATCCTAGAAGACATCCTAGACATTTGTCAGCATCTGACTGTGAAGTATGGATTTATGATTTTGTCAGTGAAAGAAGGGTAGGAATCAAAGGTTCAAAAACTTCATGCAATGTAAACATTAGTCATACATTCATCTGCACTGTTGTGGAACATTTGTGGTTGTTTTGTTTTGTTTTGTTTTGTTTTGTTTTTAAATCTATCAAACCTTGGAGGTGCTGCACCCTTTTGCACAGCACTCAGTCAGGAATCAGAGAGCATTTGCTCTGGGAATAGAACAGTTTCTAACATCTCTCACCCTAAATGACTGGAAATTACATTTTCCAGTCTTTAGGGAGGACATCCACCACAAGTCAGTGAGCATTCTCTGAGCCTTCTGTGAGTAGCCTGTGCCACTGAGTAGCCAGAAATTAAAAATTCTTGAAGATGGAAATGATTCAGAAAATGAGAGTTTGACTACATGGTATAACTGCTAGAATATGCTCCTGAAAGAACAGAGACCTATTTCTATTACTATTTCCATTTCCTCTGCAATGTAAAATGCAAAGATAAGAATTCCTGAATGCCATTTATCTTCCTGATTATTTTTTCTAGCTTCAGACCACTTAGTTGTTTTTCACGTCAGGTTGATGTTAGCATCAGCCTGTCTGAAATATTTTCTTTTCTGAAATCATTGAAGGCAAAGTATATGTGTCCTCAAGCAACTTGATAAGAGTAACTTACCAAAATGATGTCTAAGTGGTAACTACTTTGTATAAGTAGTTATAAGTTGCCATCAAGATGGCAAAGGGAAGGATGAGTGAGAGACATAAAAAGAACAAAGAGGAAAAGAAAAAAAGGAAAAGAACAAAGGAAAAAAGAGGGGAAGAGGATAATAATAATAATAATAATAATAATAATAATAATAGAAACCCTAACCACCACTGAATTTAGACAGGAATTAAAAGACTACTTTTAAATATTAGAGAAAGAAGATTATAAAACACTATCTTGATAAAGAACAAAAAGGAGGAACAAAGCAAACCAACAAAACCCCCAAAACCATAACTGCAAATAAATGGACTTTGATCAGTTTAGCAGAGATTATATGGTATGGTTGCCTGCAGCAGCAGACTATAACTGATGCATCAAAAGGTTTCTTCTAGTCCCATTATGATTTATGATGGTATTCTAGTTTCTTAATATTCCACTCCCCAAATTTATTCGTGTTTTAGTCTATACTTTAAGATATAAATATTCAAGCTAACAGAATAGCAAATGATGTTATTGATAGCTTGGCTTAATTTTAAAAACTTAATTATAAAGGCAATAACATTTAATAAGATGCCTCTGATTAATTTGCTTCAGGGATTACTCTAGATTTCATTTAAATTTCTACATAAATTATTTTCCAGAACAATACATACATTTGTATATATATGCATATGTATGTTTATCCTTTTCAGGGACCTTAAAGTCAGCCCCAGTTATTTTAAGATGCTAGTACTATTCAGAAAGGTGTTGGCCATTTCAGGGAACTCTGAGGGCTGGTTATATGTGATCCTGTCAGAGATACAATATCAGTGTTGTGGTTTAACCCCAGCTGGCAGCTAAGCACTGCACAGCCGCTCACTCACTGCCCCCATGGTGGGATAGTGGAGAGAATCGGAAGAGAGAAAGTGAGAAAACTCATGGGTTGAGATAAAGACAGTTTAACATGTAAAGCAAAAGCCACACACGCAAGCAAAGCAAAGCAAGGAATTCATTCACTGCTTCCCATGGGCAGGCAGGTATTCAGCCATCTCCAGGAAAGTAGGGCTTCATCATGCAGAATGGTTACTTGGGAAGACAAACAGCATCATTCTAAATGTCCCTCCCTTCCTTTTTTCTTCCCCCAGCTTTATATGCTGAGCATGATGACATATGGCATGGAATATCCCTTTGGTCAGTTGGGGTCAGCTGTCCTGGCTGTGTCCCCTGCCAACTTCTTGTGCATCCCCAGTCTACTTGCTGGTGGGGTGGTGTGAGAAGCAGAAAAGGTCTTGACTCTGTGTAAGAACTGCTCAGCAGTAACTAAAACATCTCTGTGTTATCAACACTGTTTCCAGCATAAATCCCAAACATAGCCCCATACCAGCTATTGTGAAGAAAATTAATTCTATCCCAGTGAAAACCAGCACAGTTAGTCAGAAAAAAGCCTTCTAACCATTGCTGAATGGAGCTACGAGTGCACTTTTCTGGTCATTTCAAAAAAGCAAAGGTTTCCTATTAAAATTTCTTTCAATTTTCTTTAGAATGCCATATTCCAAGGGGAAAAAGTCATGGCCAGTGATTAAGTGAAGAAATTTTTTTCATCCCTGCCCTATTGACTTTTGCCAATATTTATTAAACCTTATTATATAATTTTGTTAATGCCTAAAGCTATGACCATTTGGATAGAAGACTTTAATATTTGCTTATTCTTTGCTAGGCCTCTGGAATGTAGCATAAGTTATCAAAAATGGTTTTAGATTACAATTACTCCGGAAGTCAATTTTGTTCTCATGTACAGAGGTTTAATTTATAGCTCAGGCTATTGGGGGTAAATTGGATGTATAGATTCAAATTCATCTTAAGAGAAGTATTACTTTGAAAGTCATTAGAAGGTCACAATTTCGGAGTGAGTATAGAGCCTTTGTTAATATTTACTGTACAGAAATGGAAGGAGGAGAGCATGAATTCGGGGCAAGTTATGTAACTTGTCTCATTTTATCCACCTGGAGAATCTCTATGAAATTCTTCCTATCTAAAGAGTGACTAATAGGAAGTAATTTGGTTTTGATAAGGGAGTTTATCTTTGTTCCTCTGAACTGAGTTGTTTTCTTCAGTTTAACCCATATTGAGCAAAAGAAAAAGGATTGCCTTTAACTTGACTTTCTGCAATAGCTTTAAAAAATAATGCAAGTCTTTCCAAGTTGATAATGAGTCTTTAGTTGGGAATTCAAAAGAACTGTTAGTATCATACCATCATATCCACATATGTTGTTACATAATACATGGTAACATATCAGTTGTTGGTAGCATCACATGTTAGGCTAACATAGCTTATCAGTGGTTGTTGCTCAGGCTCATGATCACGGAATTATGAAAGCTGTGGCAACCTGAGTTGCATTAGTTTCCTTGACACTTCCTGTCACGGACAATCTTTGAGACATCCTGTGATTTCATGTGTTTATACTTTTTTAAATCAAAATCAGATATCCTCTCTCATTACTTAAACTTTTCTTTAACTAATGGAACCAGAAGGCTGAAAACACTCTCAGGTGGCTGGGCAAATAGCAGCCAGGAGTATAACGAGATCCTGAGTAACATTTTTAAACCATCACACAAGTTTGGATTCAACTGTCATAGTCATAACCATTCAGATTTGTATACCTAACATTGCAGCTGCACCAATGTGCACAAAATAATTTAAGATTCATTGGGAAGGATGAGAGACACAGCCTACGGTTTACAGCAATTGCTAACAGTCTCTCCCAACCTGATTTATAAGAAAGGCATTTATTAAACACAGCCATGGGGGCAAGGCTTCTGTCTAAAGGAGTAGGACTCCGTATTCCTACATTTTAAGAAGAAACCTCCAAAGGGAGCTGAAATGCCCTTCTAGCTGTGGTATTCATGACCTGTTGGTTATAAAATGTACTTTCTTTTTGAGTCTTTTGATAATGAGAATAAGGGAACTGAATTTGTGTTCTGACAGTTGTGTTCTGCAATTAATAGGCTATTGTACAGCACAAATAAAACAATAATATAAAAATAAAAATAATATAAAACAATCTCTACATTTTGAACATCTTTTAAGAGAAAAGTCTTCATTTTACTGCGTTTCGTGCAAGATATTCTGTATGTCTACTTTCAGCTTCCAGAACACCTACTGCCTTGCAAGATATACCTTTGATTTTAAGTAGGTTCAGGAATTAACTAATCACTGATGTGATTATCAAAAATGAATTCAGGAAAAGGAGTTCTAGACAGTCCTGAGACATATGAGGAACTAGAGAGACAGACAGACAGAAGATTTAAATGCATTTGACATCTGAATTATTTGTATTTCATTCATTTTATACTTACTTAATAGAAAGAAGCACTTTTAAGGTAGAACTAATTATTTGCCTTTTTTTTAAAAAAATAAATCAATATTTAGATACTATGAATAATTTCTCCAAAATTACTGATTGTCTTCCTTAATTTTAAATGGATGATTATATCAAATCAGATGATCTGCACTTGTACTTCAGCATATTTATACAATGGCAACATGGCTGTTTGTCCATCAAGCACCAGGATGTAAGCTCCACTGCCACAGCATCTTCCATTTAGATGGAAGTCTTTGATTATATGCTATGGAGGCATAGACTGCCTGTTCCTGGGAAGAGGATTCATTATAATCAAAGGCATATAATTGAGGGTGCCATATTGGGTGCCAAAATGGCTGCGGTGGGTTGATCCGAGCCAGCAGCTGAGCACCCACACAGCCATTCTTCCACTCTCCAGAAGTAAACCAGCCCCCTGGTAAACCAACCCAGAGCAGATGGAGTTCAGTACAGGACTTCCAAACTTGCTCAGTGCAGACCTTCAGACTTCGTAGTCATATCTCATTAGCATGAATAGAAATTATATGACTAAATCTTTGATGAAGGCTAATCAGACCAATGGTTATTATTGTACCAGCAGATACAAGCTGAATGATAATTATTACTGATGATGCATCACATCTTAATTTGGAAACAAATCAAGCAATTTAATTTTCCTTAGAGGACAACAGTACATTATTTCTGTTGGTGAAAATGAAGCTGATTTTTAGCTAAATGTTAATGGAAGTTCAGTTGAGCTATTTTCATTCTGTGAATTCTTGTAACCTTGACAGGGAACCTCTTTGCAATGTTGTTATCCTCCACACGTATACCTTCAATTGGTATTTCTGCCTGGTTATATGTATCATCTTGTACAATAGTCCTCAACCTGTGACCTTTCTAGTCTAAAAATTGTGTTATCCATATCAATATACAAACCAAGAAGAAGGTATCTTGATGCCTACATTTCTAGAAATGTGTGAGAGATTAGAACTTTAAAACATTTATGATCTAGGAAAAAGTTTTCTCCACTATTATGCCAAGTGCTTCAGTAATATATGCATATTTTTAATGTATATATTTTTCAGATAAACAGAAAAGGAAGGATAGATTTCCATTTAAAATGGAAGTGATGTACTTTGTGTTTAACTCATCCCATTTCCACCCACAGACATGTTATTTTCTGAAAAGACAAGATTTACTTCAATGATATATATAAAACTAATCCTCGGTGGATAACTTTGTTCTTTAGGTACACTCTCTTTACCAGAGTGCTTAAGGTGCAGTGTTTCAAAACTTAAGAAAAATCTTGAAAGAGACTACCAAGTATGCTTATGCTTTTGAGAAAGCTGAGTAATCTTGTAGCAGCATTTATTTGTGTATTCATGTATTTATTCAATGGCCTGAACAAGTGAATATGGGAACAACTGTGCCTGGGACAATGAAATAATTTTTGACCAACTGTCAAACTGTAATATGGAATTCAAGTTAAATATCCAAATTGCTCACTGTCTACCAGAATATTTTAAGATTAACTAGAAGCTGTTTAACCCTTTTTACTTACACTTATTTTTCTGATTCAGTATTCAGAAAATTTGCAGGGCAGTTGTTTATCCTGTCAAAGCTGGAAGAAACAAAATGGATAAATAAGGTAACCAGGTGAGTCCAGAAGCATCACCACGAGGAATGCTCAGAGAATAACAGTACTCAATTTTTCACTTTTCTTTCATTCTTTCATAATTTTGTTCTTTCTGTCTTTATCTTCTCTCTCTCCTTTCTAATTGACTTCCACACTATGAGTACAATTTAGATAACTAAGTGTGAATGTCTAATGTAATTTCTGAAGACATTGTGTTTTGGAGATATCTGCATGGGATGTGCAAATATGATTCAATATTTCAAAATTCAATAGTTTTACAGCTAAAGTAATAGTTATATTTAACAGAGTCCTTTTATTCTTGTTTGCCAAGTGTCCAAGGTCATCACAGCCTAAAATCTATTTGGCCTAAAGATCCACTTCCATACTGAAATCACAGCAGACTGTAATTTTTTTCAGGTAAGTCATTGTGAAATGCTCCCCCATAATTTCAAAATATCTGATATAGTAAAACATGACAGTTTATGGCAAAACACACATACAGAGAAAAGGAAGCTAGTTTGCATGGATGCTTAAATTTCCAAAAGCCTGGTGGATTGGGCTTGAGCTCCTTTAACAGCCAATGGAGAGAAATGGAGGGTGTAGTGTCTCTGATGCATTTATACTTTACTATCACACAAATGATTGTCTCAAATTATCTTTTTGTTTCCACTGAGTATATACTCCAACTCAGATGTAAATTACTGCTTTTAATCAAATAAATCTTATGGAAAGACTATTTTAGAAGTCAGATGGGTTCAAGAAGAAAAAATGGCATACTCATCTGTCAGTTACAATGGTTCAGAAAAAAAGTATTCCTGTAGGAACAGCTTTTCAGTTTTTCCCATCCCCTTCACTTTATTCCTGGTACAGAAGAAGGGTGTCTAGCCTTAAATTATGCTATTCTACCTGGTGTTACCAAAAATGCAGTCAAAACTTCTTGGCCACAAGACAGTTGGCTCTCCAGGCTACATTTATAATTTTCTTTCAGTTGTGATTTACTCATGTTCACATTCATTGGTTCACCCTTCATGGCCTCCTAGTATTTTGAAAATGGAACTAGTTACTGAAAAAGAGAGTGACGGTGTGATAAAAAAAAATATCTATGAAGTTTTTGAAGCTTGATCCCACTGACATTCTTTAATTGAGGTATTTGGCTATTTGCTGCTGGTGCAAACAGTACAAAGGCAAGTAGTACTTTCCTTCCTTCCTTCCTTCCTTCCTTCCTTCCTCCTTCCTTCCTTCCTTCCTTCCTTCCTTCCTTCCTTCCTTCCTTCCTTCCTTCCTTCCTTCCTTG
>VXBL01005097.1:417002-441449 GCA_013400195.1 Aramus guarauna | reverse complement strand
CTTCCTTCCTTCCTTCCCCCCTGCATGTGTAAATTTGCAGTCAATTAATCTTCAGCAAAATCACAGGAGCCAATTGAAATTACCCTTGTAACACACTAAAACTGTAACGTAAGCCATAGCAAAAGAAGCTTCAAAAAAAAGCTTAGGGTAACAGTTTGCTTTAAGTGCAGAAATGGCTAAGAACAGATAATTACTGAAACTGAGCTAATAAGTAAGTCATTAAGCCATAGAAATTTGTAATCTTCTGTCTATACTTTGAGTCTAACAAAGAGTTGAGTTCCGTGCTATTAGTCTGAATTCTGTTTTCTGGTAACATTTATTGCAGTAGTTTAAAGACTACAAAGACATGAATTGTTTCACTTTTTGTTTTTAAAAAGCTGAAAAAGTTCTATTTATATACGAAGTTCACTTGGTTGCAAAAGTAGTCTGCATAAAAGATGTCTTCCAGAATAGATTCCCATTTCACTCTTCAGACATTATCTTCCTGGTGATAGAAAAAAAAAATAAATCTATTTATTAAACTTGATTTAGTTATGTAAAAGTTGCTTCTGCTGCTGTTTGAGACACCCTAGTATATCTAATGCGTTCCTTTGAGGCTGGAAGATGTGACAAAAGACCTGTATGAGGCCTATATCTTCCTTAATTAACAGTGTCGGGCCAGATGGGTTAACCCAAGCTTCTCAAATGGCTCCAGGTACCTATACATAAGCAACTGAATTGAAGCCACTGTCTCTTCAACTACCAGCCTCATCTGACCTTATGAAATGAAAAAGTCCAGTTTTGCAAGGCACTTGGAAAATCTGCCACTGAATCATTATCCAGCCCCACATTTCTGACACAATCAAATAAAAAACAATGATATCAGGATCTTCCGGATGTCTCTTTGCACAGCAGAGCAAAGTTCATAGAACACAGGAGAAAAAAATGCATAAAATTTTTCTGGAATGATGTCACCTACAATAGCAGATGTAGTAAGATAAAATAAAGATTAATGACTGTTACTTAGGAAAAGGGGGCAGCTGGGGTTCATTTCTGTGCCATATCTCTTATTTTGAGGCAAAATGAAATGAAGACTTGGGGAAAAATTACATAAGGTTCATTCATAACTTCTCACTTAAGGAAACTGTAACTTACCTCCATTGAGCAAACACGTAATGAGGTAGGTAGACAGTTAGTAGTGAAGCCAATAGTTTGTGACTCTGATATCAAATTGCTGGGAAGTTAAAAAAAAAAAAAAGTAGAAACAGCAAATACTGCTAAAAAAAATCCATTCACTCTAGTTTTAAATTTTGCTTTAGCAACTGTGCAATTTGTACTTGTTCTCTGCTAATATTCCAGTGAATAATTTACTGGCAGCAAGCTCCAGATGAATTAAGTATCACAACATGTTAGCAAAATAATTCAAATTGGAAATAGGAAGCATTAGCATTGAAAATATGCAAGATTAAAAGTTACAATGACAGAGCTAGAGCATGAAAAAGTTGTGACTGATGATTTCAATAACAGTCTGAGTTTCAAGTAAGTGCATCCAACAAACCCATCACAAGCTATTTGCAGAAATTATTCAGCAATAAATTTAGAATAAAATAAAGCAGACCATGTTCATAGATAACTCACTACTTGAATATTCTAAGAAAATTCCAAAGATTTGTCAGAAATAGGAAAAGTAAATTAGCCTGAATACTGTAGAAATTGGTAAAGGCAAAATGTTAACCTTTTCTATATTCATCCATTCAAGCATTTCAGTATAAAACTTTCTTTCAGTATTTCTGTCTTCCTCCTAAAAAGAATACTCATTGAATAAATACTTTTAGTATATTTGCAAAACTACTGAGATGCAGTATTTCTTGTCAGGATGGCAGTATCTATTTAATGTACTTATAATTCAACCATACAATTATCCTGAACTAAATGTAAACAAGGATGAAAGAACCGTCCCACAATCATGTTTAAACTGGCTAAAATATTACCATGTTGTTCAATTCTATTTTCTGCTTCCCTTGATAGTTTTAGGGTTTAATATCTGAAGAGTATAGACTTAAGACTTTTGTTTTGCATAATTACATTCAGATTTATTTGAATATATTCTGAAGTCTTTGGAATAAGATCCATTTGTGCCAACATTTTGGTTGTGTCTTATGTAACTGAGACACAAATTCCAAGCTTAACCTCTTAGAAGAGAGAAATTCTGAAGTAAGAAAGTGTGGGATTTTCCAAAAAAGTGTAGGTTGTGGATTTTGATTACATTTGTTAGATCCACAGTGGGACCAAGTGAGGGTTTTTTTGCTGCTTTGGTTGCCATCTATGGTGAGTTGACCTTGGCTAGCCGCCAGGTGCCCACCAAACCGCTCTCTCACTCCCCCTCCATCAACAGGACAAAGTATGATGAAATGCTCATGGGTCAATATAAGGACAGGGAGATTGCTAACCAGTTACCATCACAGGCCAAACAGACTCAGCTTGGGGAAATTAATTTAATTCATTGCCAGTTAAACACAGTAGGATAATCAGAAATATGAATAAATCTAAAAACATTTTCTCCCCACCCCCACTGCTCCAGCACGGGCTCCTCTCTCCATGGGCCCACAGGTCCCTGCCAGGAGCCTGCTCCAGCGTGAGCTCTCCACAGGCTGCGGCTTCCTTCAAGGCGCATCCACCTGCTCTGGTGCTGGGTCCTCTGCAGTCTGCAGGTGGATATCTGCTCTACAACGGTCCTCCATGGACTGCAGGGAAAAACCTGCCTCACCATGGTCTTCTCCAGGGACTGCAGGGGAATCTCTGCTCCAGCACATAGACCACCTCCTCCCCCTCCTTCTGCACTGACCTTGGTGTCTGCATATATGTTCTCTCACTTTTTCTCACTCTTCTCTCACAGCTCCTGTGCAGGGGCTTTTTACTTCCTTCTCAACTCTGTTACCTCAGAGGTGCTACCACCGTCACTGATGGGCTCAACCTCGGCCAGCGGCAGGTCTGTCTTGGAGCCAGCTGGAACTGGGTCTGTTGGACATGGGGGAAGTTTCTGGTGTCTTCTCACAGAAGCCATTCCTACACCCCCCACCCACACACCTGCTGCCAAAACCTTGCCATGTAAATGTAATACACTGTCTTTGGTAATGGTTCTCAGTTTATGTTCACGCACAAAAGACAAGATCAAAAGTTTAAAATATTTTAAACCTCAGAATGAAATTTCAGATTCAGTCATGCTGAAATTCTATGTTCTCGCCAGGTCTCCTGATTTCTTTCCCCTCTCCCAATTTATTGTATAGAAAACAAAAAATAAATAAACAAAAAATTCATGCCTCAGTCGGGCCCTCTGGGCCTGGCCATACAGCCATTTATCATAGCCATTTTGCTATCGCAAATTTAAAAACGGAGGGAGGAAAAAAACAAACAACCAAACACATCCACAGAGAATGTGTTGACAGCATTAATTATGACAGAAATGGTTTACATATAAATGCCACTGAAAAAGGAAAGAAGCCATAAAGCAAAAAGTAAATCTCATTCTCTTTTGAAATGTGGTCAGGATAGCAGTCATACAGAAACATTTTTTGGTTTAGTGCAGACTCAGATTTCAGCTGAAAACTGCATTGCTGGTTTTGGTATAGAAATTACCTTCTACAGATCAGTAATCCATAAATGTATGTCAGACTTGAGACTTAAAGCCTAATGTGATTGATCAGTTTAAGATTTGAATACAAAACTGAGGAGGTAATACCTGACTGCAAGCACATCCTTACTACGCTGTAAAAGCTATATCAGAGGGCTGTATTAATCTTAGAGACGGATGAACCTTGGAAAATCTGCCTGCAAAGCGAACTCACCAGGCTATCTGATGTGCTCTCAAAGACTGCTAGCTCAGCAGGGTGAGCCTAATGTATTTCTTTCAGTGAGAGAGCATGAAAAATAGTGGTTATCTCCAACTAGCTCATGGCTTCATGTTTTGTTTACAAAAGTAGATCTCTAGTTCTTACATTTTTGTAATACAATTTAGAAGGCGGCTGCTATTTTTTTTTTTTTTTACTTAATATTTTATCTGTTCTCTTAACTTCACACTCTTCAGTCATTTCTATTTTTCTCTCTATTGGTTATTGCATAATGAATTTCAGCCTTTATGTTCTTCATTCACTTTCATCTGTGAGCTCTTTTATTCATGGCAATCTCATCTTAACCTTGTCTGTTAAACCTAAAACCACTTCATTTTTCAAACATTTCTTAAGGAGACTCTGAGCTTGATTCTCTTTACTTGAGAAGCATCAAGTTGAATAGAGCTAAAGGAATTATTCTAAAATTCTAAATACACAAATAAAGGAATACTGATATTAATCACATAAAGTTTGTGGGTTTTCTTCATCACACTTTATTTTTTATCTGGGCTTTATCTAGCTACCTTAGCTTTGAGGAAAAAAATATCATCCTTTCCTGCGACTGTAATTTTCCCAGGAAAACTGCCCATGGAGATTTTATTTTATGACTTTGTGAAAGCAGTAAAGGTAACACTATGAAGAAAGTAAATAGCCTTGCATATTAATGGTACTACCTTACCTAGCATTGACCCTCACTCTGGCATTTATGTTACCTAAACAAGAAACTCCACAATTAAGGATAACATATTACTTGTTTGTAAGAGAGTTTCTGTTTTCACTGAGTTTACTCAGAATTTCTTATTTATTATCTGCTGATGATTTTTCAGAATAGAGACAAAACCAAGCATTCCTATACTGATTAGCTAATAAAGTGGTATTTTATCCCATTTTATGTCACCTTCTTTCCAAGTCCTTTGGAGAAACTTGCACCTTTTGGAGAGAAAAAAAACCTTCTAGATGTTTAGTTTCTGCCATACAGGGAAGCTACAGATTGGAATAGATAGATGGTAATTCAAAACAATTTTAATTCCCATGGAAAAAAAGGAAGAAAAGAGGAAAAAGAAAGTGGAATCATATCTATTCCACTCAGATTAGCAAGGCAAACTGGACTTGAATGAAGCTGTGGAATCCCTCAAGATCTGCATCCATTAATTTTCTCTTGGTGAAAGAGTCACTGCTTAAATTACACAGAATTAACAAAATGATCATGCAGTTTAAAGTAAGAACAGATTTATTTGTTTCCTTCCTTATGTTATTTTTGGGGATCAGAAAAATCAGAATACATTTCAAAGAAAAATTGCTATTCATTTTTCAAAAGATAACAGCTGTCATGAGTGATATTAGAAATACTATTAAGCTCAGGGTCAATGCTCTTTCTTGGTTTTGGTTCAGTTCAAATATTTCTCATCCTTCAACTCCATCTAAATTTATCTTTCCTGTATTATGGTACTATTAGTTTTAACTTCATGTCCTCATTTTCAGTCTTCCTATTTTCTTCCTTTTCTAGAGCTACCTTAATTTTTAGCAAGTGCCTTCACTGTATTACCCTACCCCTTGGCACAGATAATATTCAGAAAGAGTAAATAAAATGCTGTTGTTGTTTATTTTCACTGCTCTTCTTTCACTGCAGGTTTACTAAAAGCAGTTTGTTCCAGCTCTCATGCTTTTTTCCCTATTGCCATGCTCTGTAGTGTCAATAGGCTTAGATTAGTTTGAGCTAATATTTGCTCTATAACTCTGTGAAGCTCTATTCTTGTCATCAAGAACAGAAAAAATGATATCTGTACAAATGAATTATGAAACCTTCTTATATAGATCTTGCCATAAATTCAGACTTTGTTAGCAAGAAATACTTGAGAAAGAATTTCTTGCTAACAATATGCACCCTTTCCTTGTGTTGGCTCTTATAGGGGATAAGACTGATTCAGTTTGTCAATGATGAATGAAAATGTGTTCACTTACCTTTTTTTTTTTTTTTTNTTTTTTTTTTTTAATTGCTGTTTGGGGGTTTAGTGAATTGAATCATCCAAATGGGAGTCCAGGAAATCATGAGCACAAAGAAATTAGTGAAAGCAAGAAAGAGTGCCTTTTGGTGAACTGTTGGCTCAATACTGTTAAGCTACTGTAGATTCAGAAAAAGAGCTTCAAAGTATATTACTTTGTTTTACCATACACTAGCAATAAAGCTTGTTCAATATAGTTGCAAAAATTTTAGATCAATGTTAGCAAAATTTAGCAAGTCTCATTCCTACTTTAGAAAAACAGCAATTCTAGTGATCTGATGTTTAAAGTTTTATGGATCAAATTACGCATTTCGGTTATGCTTTTGGCTGGATAAGCAAATCAGGGTTTTAACCATTTGAAAAGTGTATCAACCATATAAACACTTGTAACTTTAGAGTTTGGGAAAAGATAATTAACCCAGAAGATCATTTTTTCATAATATTTGAGACAGAGAAAATTATTTAAACTACTATATATTTAAATTCTTATACCTTAACTGAGCTCCCATCCAATGAGAACTTTCATCCAGAACTTTCTTCAACTTAAAGAAAATATTCAAAATATTGGCTAGTAATATTTTAATTTGGTTACATTTTGCCAGTATCACAAGTTACTCTACACAAATTGTGCGTGTTATTTTTCTATTATATATGAGGCTATAAAATCTGTCTGCCTGTATTTTAAATGGAGAGTTAGCATTTTGATTTTTTTTACTTCCAAGTATTTATATTTATGTTGCATTACCATGTTTTTTTTCTTTAAATAACAGAACAGTTTGGATTAATAACGATTTAATGGAGCTTTTCTTTGATATCACTGACATACTTCTCATTTCTATTAAACTGTTTTGCATTACTTCAAAGTGCTGTTGATTTATGAGTCATAAATATGCAAAATGCTAATTTGCCATGTCTCTAACATGCCTCTTAACTTTCTGGTTTTGTGATTATTGTTGTGCTTGTATTTGTTTGCACATAATTTCATTGCAAGAAAATATTCTGCAGCTAAAAAATATTTTAGTTTAAGCATTTTTGGATCTAAGAATGTTCCGTCTTCATCCCAGAATCATTACTGGCTGGGTCATGTTTGTAAATGAGGTTCCTACTATAGTGCTAACTTTTTTGCAGTCATTCCCATACCGACAAAGGCATAATATTACTCATATTAACATTCAAATAATACTCATTATTTAATTTTCTTTGGGTTTTCTTTGTTTGCAGAGAATGATTTTCTAATTAGTAAAGCGCCACGGCTATTAAAAAGAAAAAAAAAATCCCACATATTCTCATCATCATTGTACTTATGCTGACTGTAGTGATAACAGTTTTTAAGCACTGAGCAGCATTCAGTGTGTTGAGAATCAACTCTTCTTTATAACAGAAGAGAAATCAATACAGTAAAATATTTTTACTGATTTTAGCCAGAAAAAAGAGGAAGAAGATGTGCCATGTATTCTCATATCAAAACACTTGTTAACCTATCAGCATTGCTTGTCTTTCACAGTCATTACAGGAAAACTTCAAAACCTTCCTTAACTGATCTTTCTCTTGTATTTTTTGCTAAAAAAAATAATAATAATAAAAAATCCTTATTCTATTTTCATATCATCTAAGGATGAGATATCCTTATCTGATATTCAGGAAAAATAAGGAAAAACAAAGTGGACAAAGGGGTAGGTAAAGAGAAGTGTGAAATGAACTGTAAATCTTGTCTCTCTTTGCAAATTCTTTTTAAGTGTGCATAATGTTCTCTTTGTAACATGATTCCTTTCTGTTTTCCTCAATCAAAGAAGTAGAAAAGACCGAGAGTATTATATTCACTTTTTTTCATTTCTTCAGTAGCAGCTGCTGCTGCAGCTATGATCTGCCATTTCGGTGTATTTTCTCAGTGGAGAGAAGCTGAAGCATGTATGGTTTCTTTTAGAGTCTTCTCTTTTCCCATGCCTTTTCAGAAGACCCTTGTAAGTGGTAATTATATAAATCATAATATCTTTAGAATATATATATATATATATATATATATAAATTTTGTCATAAAAATCTGCAAAAGAAAAATATTTAGAGTCCGATTCACAAGAGGAAATGCTACAACTTCTTAATTTAAAATACAGGTTCCCATTAGTCAGAATTAAATTTAGAAATCTGTTTTTAAAATGTGAGCTACTTAGACATCTCAGATTCACATCACCACTGAGCATTAGTGAGTGAAGAACAGACATGGGTGAAAAATATACTTCTGAAAATCCTTCCAAATATAGCTTATTCATTCGGCAGGAGGAAGAGAGCAGGAGGAGGCTAAAAACCAAGATGTTTACTGTAACCTAATGCTTTGAACACTTGTGCAGTAAGTGACAGACCCTGCAGATACAAGGGTCTCAGCTGATATGGAGCCCATTCCTGCTGTTTCATTAGCATGCCAAATACCTCTTCACATGCAAACTGTTACCTTCAAGTACCAGTCTCAGGTTGAAGAAAATAAAGAATCACTGTAAATCAGAGATTCGTTCATTCTCTTTCAGGTGTTGGTCAGTACATGAATGTTTCTTCTCCAGTTCCTTTCACTTCAAAGTTAAATAGCTTGCTTAAACTGAAGTTAATTGTAGCAGTTGCACTTTAGCTGGTGTTTTAACCTGAGTAGTTTGATTTTGCTACAGGGGTATAGTGCTGTTAAAAATTTCTTCTCTTCATGGATGAAAAGGAAATACTCTTGCTTCATATTAGTCTTTCTTCCTCTGCCAAGAAGAAAAGATGTAACAAAAACAAACAAACAGAAATTGAAACTGATCACCCTGAAATAATGTTACTGAATATGAAGCTGATCTAGGAAGCAGAAGGAAAGCCTGCTGAATTTCTGACTGTACCAGATGCTCTATTTCAGATTAATATCAATGCAAAATTTATGGTTCCAAGGCAAGTATTCTGGAATATAATTTTTTTTTTCAAGTTTAGACATTTACAGAATTATTAATAGTAACAAAAGTAGACATTTAAATCTGGATCTCTGGCATCTCAGAAGAGTATCTTAACTATTACTCTGTATACAGTACCTTTGCATTGCTGGACTAAACACACCTGTTCTGTGTTGGATGAATGTTTAGATAATAAAAATCCACGATACTCGAGAATTCGCCATAAGATGAAGTTTCAACTGCTGTTACTTCTTTCTCTACTGAGGTAGTGGGACAATCAAACATAAATACTGGAGATGACTGGAAAATATAATTATACTATTAAGGAAAGGTAGGAACATCCACATTTTCTTGAGAAAGTTTGCATTCTTGCTAATGAATGGCCAAAAAAAGAACAAAAAAAGGCTTATGTCAGCCATAATGGCAGCCCTGCTTCCTTGTTATGAACTACCTGTGAATTTTCACAATAACGACACACTAAGGAAGATATTCTCCATCTCAGGAGAGTAACAGATATTAGCAGCAATCTCTTTCCAAATGCTAGCAAAAGTTGATAGAAACATTGAAGCAGAAGGAAATAAAAGAACTAGAGATGTTAAGACAGAAATTTCAGATATTTCTTAGTGTAAAAGAAGTCTGAAGACATACATAAATTATTACAATACTCATAGTCCAAAGAAAATAACAGTAACAAGTCTCATATGAAATACCAATCTAGTCTGGGAACATTTTAATGGATGCAAAGTAACTCATCTTTTTTTAATATAAAACCCAAAGTCAAGAAAAATCTCAAAACCCATCTTCTTCCAAGCTTTTGACTTGAGTGGGTTTTTTTGTTTGTTTGTTTGGGTTTTTTTTCGGTTTTTTGTTTGGTTTTTTGTTTGTTTGTTTGTTTTTGTTTTTTTTTTTTTTTACTTAAGTGTTCTAATTCTGCAAAGCATTATTAAGCCATAAAAGCCCCCTGCATGGACAAAGAATGTGTCTAGGAGCCAGGACATCACCATTTCAGATAGCTTAATCTAACAGCACTCATCAAGATTCCTGTCTAGAGGGAGATGCGGATCAGCTGCATCAAGAAGCTGCTGTGGTTAGCTGGCCCCAGCAATGCTCTGACGAACACAGAAAGAGAGCGTCCCTTTAGCAGCAGGAGGGGGCTGTTGCCTTCAGACTAAGGAGTGCTTGCACTAAACCTGAAATGTGAATCCACATAATTTAAATGTCACGTAATGAGAGGCAAAAGTTGATAAAAACATTGAAGCAGAAGGAAATAAAAGAACTAGAGATGTTAAGACAGAAATTTCAGATATTTCTTAGTGTAAAAGAAGTCTGAAGACATACATAAATTATTACAATACTCATAGTCCAAAGAAAATAAGAAGGCTGTTGCCTTCAGACTGAGGAGTGCTTGCACTAAACCTGAAATGTGAATCCACATACTTTAAACGTCACGTAATGAGAGGCAAGCAGGCTTTCTGGAACTCAGATCACTTTAATTTCGTCGACGGTAAAATATAGGGAAGCTGATATGCTATTACATAGCAATATCAACTTACTGTAAAACTCCAGCATAAATTCTGAAGCATCTGGGAACTGAATTCCTAGTATACCTTAAGTAATAAACCTCATTCCCAGATTTCAAGATGATCAGGAGCATGGAAATACTTTAATTTCATTGCATATCCAAGATTACATAATTTTTTTGGATTAATTTTAAATTTAATTATTGTTTTTTAATTTGAGATAAGATTTAGGAAAAGTAGTGACTATAATTACAAAGAGCAGACATTATATAAGAACTCATTTTAACAACATGAATGAACAGTCTTGAAAGGTACCATTATTCTAAAAATGGCTTTAATAAATATATAAAATCTTCCTTCAGAAAAAAAAATATTGAAAGATGGACAAACTGTATACATTTTACCCAGCATAAACTATATTTCTGTATATTTTTAATATTCAGTAATATTTATCAAATAGAGGTTTCTGTGCTGAGCATTCACACAAAGATCCAGATTGTGCTGTTCTCTAGGATTAAATTGATTACACTAGAAAAGTTTTTCATTAGAAAAGAGGACAATCACATGAACGGAAAGTAAAACATATGAAAAGAGATCATGCACTGAAAACAAACAAGACTTTAGGTGTTCCTTTTTGAAAATGTGAATAAACCTGAAGGATAAAAGTACAACAGAAAGGAGGTGCCTGCAAGGCATTTATCAAAATGCAAATCAACAATGTATCTTGAAAATCAAGAATGACAACAGCAAGAAGCATGGATGCAAAATGTCATAAGATATAATAAAATCACTTAAAAAATTGTGGTTTCAAACCTAAGATAATAAATCTGTAGACACAGTAAAGTCTGAAGAGGTTTTCAAACTTTTCAAAGAAATCCAAGTTAAATGCAGACTTAAAGACGTCTAGACTTCATGGGATCTAGGGAAAATTATTTTTCAGTGTTAAAAACCTATGAAATACAGTAATCGTCACTCTACTAGTAGTTGGTAGAGAATCTAAGGTCACCTCAGAGCATAATTTTGTATTTTAGCTATACAATTTATTTTTATTCACAATGAGAGGCTGGTGGGGAAAGAGAAGAGAAACAAACTGATCAAATTACCAAGATTTTTTTTTTCTTCTTTAGCAGACATGTATTTGTCTGTTTGTGGTGGGTCTAGAAAAAATAATCAACAACCTGAAACTGTACATAGTTCTGAAAGAATTTCTGCTTCAGAGATCTCCCCCCGGCCCCCAGTGCAATTTGCAGTCCTGCTGTGGTCAAGCATTTAGGTGAGTAGTTAAATGCCTTTGTTCACTGAGATCCCAATAACTCACACATGTCCATGACTGCTCTGAAGAACGGAAAAGGTGTAGCCCTGACCCTACCTCTCTGTCAACACAATGACTTTCTTGTGCAAGCTAATCAGAGACCATACTTATTGAGGGTAAATAGCAGAAAACACTGAGTTATCTGTAGCCACTTCAAGAAGAGTTTGCTGTCAAGTGTCTATGAAGTAAGCTGAGTCAAAGGGAAAATGAAGATTTTGCCAAACAAGCTGATCCAGAAAGAGAAAATTAAACACTGAGAACCATTGTTCAGCTTCAGCTACAACCCTGTGCAGCACAAGTGCATCTATTCTTCCTCAAAGGTGGATTATAAGGTGTTGCTCCTAAAATTAAGAACTTTTGGGGGAAAGTAACTAGATACTCAGAGTCTGATAACACATTTAGAAGCCTGGAGTGAGAATTGAAGGCTCACTCATAGTGAAAACTTCAAAAGTTTTTACTTTCTACTTCAGGCATGTAGGGATAACCTAGGTACAGGAAACAGTGTAGTACTCTGATACTGCAGGCTCATGCAGAAATGAGAGTAAATCTAGATGGGCCATTCACCATCGCCTGTACATTTGCAGAGGTGAAGTGGATTTACTGGTTCTGCTCTTCCAGCCATATCACTGCTGGATGTAAGTAAAGTTTGTGGGAAAATGTAAATATTTGCATGACATTGTTTTGCAGCTAAAGCCTAAAAGCCTTGGGTAGGGTGGTGGAGGTAGAGGAAAGTCTCCAGTCCTCAAGTTTTCCTGTTTCAATTTCAATGAAGATTTCTTTAGAAATTCTCAGAGAAGAATGTATAAAGACCTGTATTCACACTATGAAAAGCATTTTCTGTGACTTGAAGGAACTTTGCTCAGATTTACTTAATATGTTCTATATGCCAGCTGTAAAACCACAGAAAATTTTATATCTCTAGGTGGCTGTTTCAAAAATTAGTTGAATGTGAGGGTAAGAGGTAATATTAAGTGCCACTTCACTGTTGTGAAATTCTAAAACTGAAATTCTGCCATGCTCGTGTCAAGGCATGAGGGTAAAGATACTCATTTCATTGTGGCAGCATGCAGGCTAATGGTCCTGTGGATTTCTTTGTTGGATATGGGACTGTGACTACAATTAAACTAAAAAGTTTATAAAAGTATAGAAGGTATCAGAATTTGCATTCAATAATATACACTAGCAGGCTCTTTAGTTCCTATCATTATATGCCAGCTGCTGACATGCTACCAAACCAATTAAGGAAAGTCACCAGAGTAAATTTAACTACAGCAGGCTGTGAATCTGAGCTGAAAAATATCTCACATCCTTAAAGCCAAAGTAGCTGTGATTTGCCCTACAGTAAATGTCTGCTGTGTGATAGATACAGGTAGCACTCTGCGTCCCATCTTTGAGGGCAGCAGGGAGGAGGTACTGCAGAGAGTGTTACGGAGCAATTATGAGAAGGACGGAAAGGCCAAGTTTCACAGTGTCTGACAGTGAGACAAATGGACCCCATTGCAGTGAGAGATAAGAGATGATGCCTGCACTTAATAGTTGTAGGTCCTGGATTGCTTACATCTTTAAGTGGTGAAAAAGACTGCACAAAATGTTACACCAGCATGCAGAAACCACTGTACCAGCTCAGCCACACTCTGAGGCTGCATGAAGTGTACAGGGTGGAAGGAAAGGCACACACAGGACGGGACGTTCACATCCTTCGAATATCAGGGAAGGTTCTGTCCCGCGTTGATATTGATGAGGTTTTAGACAAGAGTTTGCAAAAATGAGCAGCATAATGAAACCATGGCTCAGAAATGCTGAAAAGAAAGACACAAAATCGTATTTACTTTGATAGCACAAGCTGAGGAAAAACATCAGCACAGGAGAATTATATTTCACTCTGTAGCTGGTCAGTAGTGAAGAATAAACCCATTTCACCATCAAGACACTTAGCAGAACTTCACTCATGCTAAGCTGAAGTAATTCCATGGTTTCTAGAAATAAAAAATCTGACAGATTTGAGCAAGTGCCTTCCTTTACCCATTTTCTAGCTTTCCCATTCCAATCCATGTTTCTAGAATTAGTTGTTGCCTTTGAGGGATTGATATACAAGGATACAAAAAGACTCTTCATAGTCCATAAAGATTCACTGTTTTTAATTTTTTTTTTTTTTAGAGGCATTTACCTGTAGAGAGATAAAATATGAAAGGTAATTGTATATGCTATTTAATGATAACTTTTAATGTAACAAATCTGATACATCTGTTTCTCTTAGTACACTGCATTATTTAACTGATTTTTTTTAAAAAAAAAAGTCAGTAAAAATGTCCTTTACATACTATCATAAATTTGGCCATGTCATGCAAATTCCAGAGACACCAAAGAATACAGTGGATCCCGTGAAAAACCCAAGGCATAGATTTCCTTATATGAAAGCAACATAATTCACAAGATATTGATCTGAAAGAGTGAAATTGTCTAATTGATATACAACGTCCAAGATGCTTAGGAGAGAGATAATCTGTACAGGAAGTTGATGTTTTCCATCTGAATGAGTAAGATATATTGGAGTTTCAGGCACCATGTACTTTAAGATGTGAAGTACAAATTCAGGTCATAAATGAACATATAGTAGAGAGCTGTTCTAACCTCATGGCCTATAGATTACATAAAAATAAGTCATATATATTCCAAAATGCTTGACATATTAGTAAGGATTTGGAAATCCAGCTAGTAATAATGGCTGTGGACTAGAAAATTCCTATTAAGAGAACCATAAATCTTGGGTGCTGCAGCAGCATGAATGCTTTAAGGTATCTTAAAGCAGAGGAGTGTTTTAGATTGAAATTGGGATTTCTATGGCAAAATAATCTTGGAAAGGAGAAATAATGTAATAAATAAAAAGAGAAAAAAAGAGTGTCTCAAATTTAGTGACATTCTAGTCCATTTTGGTGTAAAATAAAACTTGACATTTACTCACCTTTAAGTTATGTACATAGTAATACTACCTTGCCATAATAATAAGAATATCAAAGTCATATTAAAACCATACTATCATAGGTAAAGCAGAAAATAAAATTTTGGGGTTTATGCTATCCAGTAAAAATTTCAGGTCAAAATATCACCGCAAGACCTTCCTGAAATTGAAAATTAAACCCTTCATACACACAGACACTTAGACACATATTCCAGAGAGTGAAAGGAGAAATCTTTTGTCTCAGGAGTGCAGAGGTCTGTACATGGACTGATTACAGCCCAGGAAATTATGGGAGGTAATCACAAAAGACTCAGAAGGACCAGAGTTTGAGAATATACACGGCTGTTCTACCATCATCTCCACAGGAAAACTACATTTCATACTTGGAATTGGTTCTCAGTTGTTTTGCGTTTGGCTTTCATTCATGCCCATATAAAGTGATCACCCTTTTACTCTATGTACAGCGGGTCTCTTCAGGGTTTCAAGTGCTCTGACATCTAAATGCTCTCTACGGGGCAGGGGGGAGAAAAAAGAAGGAAAAAAAAAGGAAGTAGAGTAAAAACAGATTTCCAAATTTACAGGCTCCTAACTGTTATTCATTCCACTCGTGGAAGGAGTGAGTTTGGATTGGTAGATCTGCATTGCCTATATACAGATGAAGGTGCATAAGATTTAAATGAACTAGAAATGCTACATGGAGTATGGAGACCTGTGTTATTCACAGTCAGCTTTGTTGCTATAAATTCTTTGAAGATCATCATAAAAATGTCTTGAATCCTAGTTCCCATGAAGGTCCATTTCCTATTGAGCCAGCTTCTGTTGCAGCATAGAAAGAATATCTGTTTTTTATCAGTCTTTTCACACAAGGAACAAAGATGTAAGTGTGCATGCACATGTAAAGGCTGAATCTGAGTTTATGCAAGATGAATACCAAATTTGTGAGTTAGGAATTTCCAACCTGCACTTTGAAAGCGTTGTGAAGTAGAACAGGAAAATCTCTATTTATTTGCATCTCTTGAGCTGTCTGCTACCACTCTTACTGAAATACAATTCCTTCTGGTCTTACACAAAATAGATGATCTCATGCAAAACTTCTAATTCCTTCCTTTATGTGTTCTGCTAGGGGAGCATAATTTTTATTTTGCAATTCTTTTACTGAGAGCAGGCAGACAACATAGCCAAGTAGAAGAAAACTTATCTCACCAGAAAGATGATATATGTATCTAGAGCACAACGCAACTGCATTTTGCAAATCTGCAGTGCTTTCCCAGAAACGTCCCTAGGTCAGCTCTGCACAGCGGTTCTCACACTGGAAATAGTGAGACTGGAGTGTTCTGCTCCATCATGCAGCACGATGCCTCTAATTCTGATCTTGATCCTACAGAATTCTGACTAGTACTATTACAATTTAGCTCAGGCTGTGCACACGAAAAAATGCCATATATTTGATGTATTTTTTTCCACTGTAAAATGTATGCATATATAGATTTTTTTTTTTTGCTTTATTCTTTCTCTGTAAGATAGATTGCATTATAATCAACTATTTTTCATTAATATAAAATAATATAATACAGTACTATATGCATGCTTACCACAATACAAGACAGGAAAAAAGATTATGACTTTATTTCCAAGTAGAGTTTATTTTAAAGTATATTAATTTGGTCTTATATTTGTGTTATTTTTTTAAAATTAGGTATGCAGTGTCTCAAAATAGATCCATTAAAACTCCACTAGTTTCACCTGCAGGAATAATACTGCAGCTTATTAATATACTTATAATGGAGAAAAAAAATATAGGCAGTGCACATTAATATCATAATACTTGAAGGTATGAATTACTACAACTGTTTGGATCCCAAAAAAGGAAAGAGTATGAGTTCAGGCAAAGCACTCACACTCACATTTTCAATAGCAGCTAACACGTCTGATAGCTTCAGCTTTTCAAAAATTGGAGGGATTTTAGTTTTCAAAACTCCCTCGAGTACGGAAAAAAAATAATCAGAGTGTTTAATAGCATTATTCATTTGTTGGGTATGTGCAGGGAAGTATTTTTTAACAGAAGAAATAGATATTTAATACCCTCCATTGTTTTTTTACTGGAGACTTAGGAACACAGGATGAGATGCCTTGAAGCACCAGTTCTGGTTTCTTGCCCTCTATGGACTTAGCAAATTTCATTTGGAAGACAAATAGACAGTTTTACTGTAGGTTGGGGTTTTTTTGGTTTTTTTTTTTGTTTTTTTTTTTTTTTTTTTTTTTTTTCCCCAAGAACTCCATAGATGTTACAGTTATGAGGATTCCTTTAATATTCAGTGGCATTTATTCACTAGAACATTAAATATGTTTCATAGCATGCTACATACTGCACAATACATCTGTCCTTAGGCAATAGACAAAGAAATAATAAAGTGTGGACAGTTCAAGAATTCAGTCTCTAAATTACACCTGAGAATCTTTTTCTACATCCAAGACTGTAAAATGAAAGGTAAGATACAATGATTAAAGTTTGGAGGTGGCTGGGACAGTTTAAGATGAAACAGTAGAAGAGAAAGAAAAATCAAAACAACTATGCAAATAGAGCATCTTGTAACATTAAAAAATATTACTGTGTTTTAAGAAAAGGAATTATAATTTCTGTTCCATCTAGTAGGAACATTAAAGGTCTTTGAAAAACAAAGACCTAAATACCATTGATTCAGAAAATCACGTTCAGCAAAATTGTGAAAAAATACAGTGAAAAGGAGAGATCTTGAAAGATGGTTGTTTAACTGAGATGACACAGAAACAGTTTTCATGGGGTTTTTTTTGTTTGTTTGGTTTTTTTTTTTGTTTTTTGTTTTGGTTTTTTTGTTTTTGTTTTTGGTTTTTTTTTTTTTTTTGGTCATGGTGACCTCATAGTGGACAACATATATAATTAAATACAGAATCATAGGATCATGTTGGTTGGAAGAGACCTTTAAGACCATCAAGTCCAACCATTAACCTATCACTGCCAAGGCCACCACTTAACCATGTCCCTCAGCACCACATCTATGCATCTTTTAAATGTCTCCAGGGATGGTGGCAACCACTTCCCTGGGAAGCCTGTCCCAATGATTGACAACACTTTTAGTGAAGAAATTTTTCCAATAGCCGATCACACATGGATAATATTCATATGAATGATGCATTTTTCACTATTCTGAACAAAAATTGACTCAGATTAGGATAAAATCAAAATGTATTGGAAATAAACATAAGAATTCTGTTAGTCCAACACATTAGTCTGCTCCAAAATTGATGACAATGTAAGCAACTGAAGATAAGGAACACAATTTCATAACAACATGACAGGAAATAAATTGTTAGTGCCTAGAAGAATAAAGAGTAAAAATAAGAATTTTTTTTCTAAGTACTTTCCTCTTTCCCGACTGAAATTATGTTGTGAGCAATGATATCTATCCATCTGTATTAAAAATTTCTAAGTTTGGATAGCTATGAAAGATCTTACAAAGATACATCTGAAGGTTACCTCTGCTGTATCTCAATATTATGATGACAGACTCCATAACAGAAACACAAACCTCTCAGCTAACATTCCATCTACAAATCACTAAAAGTGATGTTTTGACGGCTAAAGGTTTTATCTTCTTTTTATAGTGTTTCAGTACTATATGGAAAAGCTGGCAAGGTTGCTACTGCTTTCAAAGAGATAAGCAGTTAATAAAAAGATATTTTACCTGACCAATTTATTGTGTGTATCCTTGTTTAGTCAAATTCAAAACATTATAACATCATCAGTAAAAAGCTGAAAAATTTGTAGTGAAACATGTGAAGTTTTCTTTTTAAGAACTGGGAGTGGAAGAGACTACTGTGAAAAAGAAAATAGAAGTGGTTTGTTGTTGTTGCTGGTTTGGCTTTTTGTTTTATTTTGGTTTGTTTGTTTCAATATAATTGTTTTAAGTTGGGGTTTATGACAAGAAAGAAGGGAAAGTACGTTTCTGTTTCAGTACTCTCCAAATATATAAACTTAATTTCTAACAGAGATATATTAAAATGTTTTACTAGAAAGAGTAAAGGAAAGCTATTTTGTGATTATCAGTATAAGGATACAAAGAATAAGAATTTCATTGCTAAGGTAATACAAAATTTTATATTACAATACAATTTCTCCACTCTCCTCTTCTTCAAATTATCTAATTCTATCAATGTGCCTTTCTTCAGTTTGTTATGGGCTTATACCACCCTTCTTAGAAATCTCAAATTTGTGCTTACTATTATGGAATCTCTGATAAAAGACTAAGGCCTCTTCTTTTGCCAAAGCAAATACTAATACTCCCCACCATTGAACTTACAAGCCTCTGCATATAACTCTAATACATCTATATCTGCATGAATAGAGTTATTTCTTATGATTGTGATAATCTCATGTATAGCAGGGTATTTAAATTAAAAAAATTAAAATATGAAATATACTTTAAGTAGAAAAATGCTAAAAAAAGAGTATTTTCCATGAACAGCTGCTCAGAGATACTAGGTAAGGATGATACAGTTTAAGATTAGCTCTCTAAAAGTTAAACATAACTGTCTCTCTTTTTATTATGGAAGGAATCTGGTCAATTAAACTGGGCTAGACATCTAGCTATATATCATATACTCATTTTCTATATAAGACTTACTCCACTACAGTAATAGTGTCTGTTGGGAGACAAGTGCAGTCATCTTGTATAGTTTTAAATCCTATGCATATAAAATTTCTGTTGACTTCTTTGGAAAATATGAGTTTTCTTAACCATTTATGAAGTAACATAACTATCCACCTAACTCTCTTCATATATTGTAATCAAAAGCAAAATGTTGTACAAAATAAAAAAACACTTAATAGTAAAAATTAATAGCTTGGAGAAAAGAAAGATTTCTAAATTGTTTTAAAAATACATCACTATTAATTGAAAAACTGCAGTGGATTTAGTACAGCCAGATGACAGATTCAAGTCTGCACACTGTTATTGAAGACCTGATGTTCTGGAAGATGCATCACTTCAAATAGTCATAACTTGTTAAGAAGAAGCAATGGTTACACACTTAATTCATTATTTTGAACTACTTTAAAACATTGAAGCAACAAAGGAGAATGAAGAATCTTAACTTTGTGGCAGCACATAAGAAACAGAGAAAAAAATACACCACAAACTCACAGTTGTAATACATAAAATCTATCTTTATAAAAAATTTTCAAAACATTCTTCTTGGAAATATGTTACTTTCTAAGGCTATTTATATGATATTTCTAGTCTAAATTTGAAAATACTGAAAATCTTAGAAGAGAGTCTCTAATGATCAGGTTACTCGCTACCCAGAGAAATCTGGGAAATACAAAGCATACATACTGAGTCAAGCTTTCTGTCAAGCTTTCTGAATTTTCTTGCTGTTATAAAAGTAAGTTCTATAAAGTAAGTGTCTTTTTATATTTATTTGAGTCTTTATTTGAAACGATTTTGGCATGTCTTAGAGTATTTTTGCTTTTTAAGGAGCATTTGTTTATAGGTGAATTTCTGGAACTCCTCTTCATGGTGACAAGTACCGTATGACACGTGCAAAACTATTTAAAATGGCATAGCTACTTTCTGCTCAGGTTATTATAACATGATCTTATTTACCTAATTGCATGATTTTTTTTTTTTCTTAATGACTTAGCAAGCTATTTGTGATATGTCTCTAAGTAACTAAAAGCACCATGGAATGAGTTCAGCACTGAAAACCTCATCCATGGTTTAACTGTTAACTCATACCCTGGGTTTTTCATGGGTAACTAAAATCCTCAAAGATGAATCACCCTGTAAAAAGCTGATGCCAAACATGTGATTAAAATCAAACCAAACCAATACAAAACAACCCCAGAAACAAACAAACAAACAAACAAACAAACAAACAAACAAACAATCCCCTTCCCCCCCAAAAAAAAAAAAAACACCAAAAAAAACCTCCACCCAAAACCCAAAAACCCACAAACCAAAAAAAACCCCACAAACCCAAACCCCAAAGCAAGTTAGCCTCAGGAAAAGGCTTTATATCTGACCTTTCATTTAGCAGTATGAGCATAGCCCTCCATGTTGGTATGGTCCCATATTTAATTTCAGTGGTTTATAACATTTTTCCTTCTTTTAATAGAAATAATTTATCTATATTTTTAACAGTGTTAAACCCTTGGACTCTCTCAGGTATCCTTCATCTTTTGTCATACAGAAAATGGATTCTTTTGGCTTGGATAAGCGGGATCCATAGGTCCACTCTTTTCTCTCCTCTTCATATATGTGTGTTTGATTTTAGCTTTCCACTCCTCCCTCCCTGATCAACAGAAGGCTAAGACACTGCTTACCTCTGTAGATCTCAACAGTACATTGTTCTTTAAAAGCTGTCTCATATTTCATCTTCCTTAAATCTCTTTTGATATCATTTGTGTTGTTATGTGTCATCTGGGTGGGGGAAAAAAAACCCAAAAACTAAAAACAAAAAAACAACAACAACAAAACATCTCTTTTATTCCCTTGCAAAATAGGTTTGAAATGACCCTAATTAATGTGAAGGACTCAGGAGTACCTCTATTCACTTCACTTTCCAACACTCCACCCATCAATTAATGACTGTGTGTGTGTATTTTTCTATTCATTTAAATATAATTCAACATGAAAATACACAAACTGTTGCTGACCATGTTGTAAGGTGTTTTTAAATGTTAACTCAGAATCTCGTTATGGGCAAAAGGGAACAGACCGTAGTAATTGAAGACCCAAGGAATTATTGTTGGCCTAATTATAATCTTAACAATTTAACCAACATACAATAAATATGTACCACTAATCCAGCTACAATATTATTAAAACTTATATTCCAAATGACTACAGAAAACCTTGCTTAGAATCACTCTGAAATATGTCAACAAATGTTAATATTCATGTTTAGCAAGCACAGTAACAAGTGCAATTATTTGTTTTTTCCACTATCTCAAATTCATGTAATATTAAATGTCACTGCCTAATGAGAACAACTACAAAGATAAGACTTTCCACTTGCTACTCATTTACACATTCTAGTGAAGTTAATTTATGTCAAGGGATAAATTCCCTTGATCCAAAGTCAATATTGTGTGTTTGTGAAGTCTCATTATCAGTGGTTTGGTATGCTTAATCGATTCTGAAAAATTTCAAATGAAAAGAAATTGTTAAGAAACCAAATATACGCACATTAAAACAACAACAACAACAACAACAACAACAACAAAAACCCCCCCCCCCCCCCAAACAAATAGCAAAGGGTCTTTTATCCATATTTATCATTATAAACAGCTGTCTGATTATTGATTTGAAGACTGTTCATTCAATGCAGTATAAATAGGATTTATGTGATGATGAAATATGACTCTCAAACTGAGAAATTTCCATCATTCAGAAGTTTTCTGCATGATTTGTGTTTTTTACTCACTGTATAAAAAACCTTAAATCTACTTTTATGCCAACTAGGAGTAAAATCCTGAAAAATCTACTAAAGATTATGTCTAAGGTGCTTAGAATCCCTCTTCTTTCTGTCCATTAGGTAAAATCTTTAGTTGCATAAAAAGGTTTTAAGAATAATTGTCTTGACCAAGAGAGATCTTTCCCAGTTCAAAAATGTGTGTATTCATGCTACAATTGCTGAAGGTGAAACAGTAATCAAAGTTGGGGGTTTTTAATCTGTCAAAAACACTAGCAGTGATTCACCTAAAATATATTTTTCTGTCTGTAAGGATTATTTTTTTTAAAATCATTCTGTATTTTTGAGACCCTGTCAAACAGACCTTTTTTGTCTGTTCACAGAAAGGAACTGAACACAAATGTTGACAGTATCTGTCATTTTAAAAGCAAAACTAGAGACAAAGCTAAGCAGTTAAACTCAGGGAATAAAATTAATTATTTGATGAAAACAGACTTTAGGGCATATTTTTACATTGCAGCCTTACTATACATAACTTTATTTTTAAGATATCTGAATTAATCAACTAGAAAAGATAAATAGAATTTTCCGCTTTATAGGCCAATCATTGACAAAAAACAACTGTATAATGGCAAGAGATTAATCATTAAAACAAAATTACTTTTTATTTTTCAGTTAAAACTTAGGTGGAAAATGTTCTTCTTACTTCAGAGACATTTCCATGTTTTTGTTTTTCAGTAAGGCAAAATTCACTTTTCACCTCATTGAAATTCTGAACCATAAGAAGTTTTATTAGGAAAAGTAAAGAATAAGGTCATTCTGTCCTCTCCATAAAGAAGATTAAATAGCTACTGTATAAAAGCATTATAGATGAGATTACCTTGAGATTCACTAAGGAACTTTAGACATCCCATAATAAATTTACTCTAAACCTATGTAGATAATAAACAAACAAAAAGGGCTGATCTGCTCTTTTTCCTATGAATGTTCTGAACAAAAGAACAGCAAGATGTATCACTGAGTCCAAACCTTATTCAAAAGGACATTCCTTTTTTCAAATAGTGTTGAAATTGAGCAAGCAATTTAAAATACCTCATGCCAGTAATGAGGAGTTGCTTATTCACAAAAACTATAATGACAATAAAACATTTTTGAAAATACTAAAAATTTTTGTACATACATATATTTAAAAACTGGTTCATATGTAAAATACCTCAGTGCAAAAGATTCCATTTTTGTTTCTTTGTTGCTGAGAATAAATGAAAAAAAGCTTCAGTGTATATATAACATTCTGCAGCCTGGGAACCTAACATAACGTTCATGATTAATGCTAACCATCTCATAGTTTTCATCCTGGTTTTGCATGTAAATAGCCAACTTAGTGTTTACAGAGCAGATCATAAATTTGGAGTATTATGTATGTGTTTGGTAACTATACTGAGCTACAGTTCATTTGCGGATGAACAGCAGCAGTTCCTTTTGGATGAAAACTTATATTTGTTCCATAAATGTTATATGAATAAGTACATCATTAGTTTCATTTTGCAGATGAGGAAAATAAAATGCAAAATTATTTATGTCACCCACTCAGCCAGCTAGTTGGGCATTACTAAAATGGCAAAGTTAGGTTTCTCTCTTTTATTGAGGGAGAACAATCCGCTAAGAACCTGAAGGTGCACAACTCCATGGGACCTGATGAGATGCATCCATGGGTCCTGAGGGAACTGACAGGTGAAGTGGCTAAGCCACTCTGCATCATATTTGAGAAGGGGTGGCATTCTGGTGAAGTTCCCAATGACTGGAAAAGGAAAAACACAACATCTGTTTTTAAAAAGCGAAAAAAGGAAAACCCGGGGAACACAGTCGGTCTCACCTCTGTGCCTGGCAAGATCATGGAGCAGATCGTCCTGGAAACTGTGCTCAAGCACATAGAAAATAAGGAGGTGACTGGTGACAGCCAACATGGCTTCACAAAGGGCTAATTGTGCTTGACAAGTTTGGTGGCCTTCTATGATGGGGTTACAACATTGGTGAATAAGGGAAGAGTGACTGAAGCCATCTACCTGGACTTGTGCAAAGCATTTGACACTGTCCCGCATGACAACCTGGTCTCTAAATTGCAGAGACATGGACTTGACAGATGGACCACCTGCTGGATAAGGAATTGGCTGGATGGTTGCACTCAAAGAGTTGCAGTCAATGGCTGAATGTCCAAGTGCAGATTAGTGATGAGTGGTGTTCCTCAGGGGTTGGTACTGGGACCGGCTGTGTTTAAAATCATGTCAGTGACATGGACAGTGGGATCGAGTGCACCCTCAGCAAGTATGCTGATGACACCAAGCAGTGTGGTGTGGTTGATACACTGGAGGGAAGGGATGCCATCCAGAGGGACCTTGACAGGCTTGAGAAGTGGGCCCATGCAAACC
>VXBL01005097.1:336626-416757 GCA_013400195.1 Aramus guarauna | reverse complement strand
ATGGCAGGGGGATTGGAAGTAGATGATCTTTAAGGTCCCTTCCAACCCAAACCATTCTGTGACTCTATGATTCTATGATCTAAAGGTAGCAGCTTGCATGTGTCACAGCATGTCCAGAAACTCAGGTTACCCAGTCACCATTCCTAGTCCCCAAGTAAGTGTCCTACAGTCACAAGGGAAAAGTTCAAATTCACATCTCCTCTCTATATGAAGATGGCACACAAGTCAAACCAGGAGTCCACTGTTTTAAATGTGGACATAGGCAACCTTGAAAGATTGTCCAACTATTCAAAACTATCACTCCTCTTCTGGCTTTTCTTTCTCTTTGCATTTATTTTAAGTGATAGACAAGGAAAAGTACACTATTAGTTAGATGTATCACTGAGATCCTTATGCTACATGAGAACAATCTATCAAAAGTGACTTGGGGAGGATATACAGAGAATTACATTTGTGCTGCTAGCTTCAGGAGAGATCCTGGACTCTCCTTGCCAGATGCAGAAACTTGCTTATGACTCAGCTCTGGGTCAGAGCCAATTATTCATCCATGATGCTCTGGTTTCCAGGAAAATGAAAGATGATCTCAGAGGCTAACACTTTGAATTTAAGAAGACACACCATCTAAAATAGAACTGGAGACAACCATAGTGAATCACCACAGAACTATATATCCTGATTTCTGGCTACTTTCTTTCCAATTGTACATGGTGTATCTATTTAAAATGTATTCAAAATAGGTCTATTTCAATGGACAAATGAAAATTCCTATAAAGAAGCCTGCTAGCTCCAGATAGTATTTTTAAAAGAGAATATATAATCCTCATATTTAATGAGTGTTTTTAAGTAGTTGATTTTATTTATTTATTTATTTATTTTTAATAAATATCTTACTCCATTTTCCTGACTTTGTCTTTTATGGGATACTTTTCCCTTATTCCTATTCCTTCTATGTCTATGTGAAATAATTTTAAAATATGAATAGATAATATAGCAAATAATGTACCTTAAGCTTAAATTATGTCCTTATCCAGATCAAATTCCACATTGCATTGCGGCTTTGGTTGTAGGCAAAACGCAGGGATAATATCAGGCCTGGTACCAACCTACCTAGATAGAAGAATAGCCTCAGGAAAGAATTGCAACTTCAAGATTCACAGTCCTATGCCTACTGTTTTGTTTTGGTTTTTTTTTTTTGTTTGTTTGTTTGTTTGTTTGTTGTTTTTTTTTTTTTCAAAAGTTAGAGTCAGAGGTTGATACAAAATTTCAGTGCATATACTTTAGTTTGAGGATGCATTGCTACACTGGTGAATGAGGTATCTTTACATCTTTTGTCTCTCTAGGTCCTTGATTAAACCAAGTATTTAGTTTTCAAGTGTGGCACTTGTGTTTCTTTCTCAGAGGGCACACACTCTCCCAGGATCAACTTACCTTAAAAAGCAAAAGAAATCTCATGAAACAGATGTTTTTAACATTTTACACTTCATTAGTTACAGCATCTTCCCATATAAATGTTACTCTAGGTGTGAAGTGTGGTTTTATTTGTTTGTGGAATTTATTTTGTCAATCACTATTCACAATCATACTGATAAAGCCACCAAACTACTTTTTTTATGTCAACATGTCATTACAGAATGTAATATATATGATAATGATGCAAAGTATGACTAGTAAGTTCCTAGTTTTCATGAAATTCGAAATACTACCAAGCAATCCTCCACTGTTTTATTACAGAAATATTATCCAAGTCAGTGCTAGAAGCACTGATATTTAATGCATCTGAGTCATAGAAAAACATCCTACTGTTTTCTTTTGGTTTCTTTAGGTGGTTAAAACTGAATTTCCCAAGTACTTTTTTCCATCCATCTTACCTTTCTTATCTTAGAGACCCAGAACACAACTTAGCATAACATTTTCAACATAATTTATGTACTTGGGAGCCTGAATCTCAGAGGGAAATAATGAATCTTAGGGTCCTAAGTTATTCAGCTTTTTGAAAACCTAACTTCTTGGCTTCTCTGTGTAGACAGAGTAAGGACTTCAGCCTTGCTTCTATATAACTAGATAAAGGAACAATGAATATGCATTTTCTCATAGCATAAGATATGTTTTCATGCCTGGTCCTACTATAATTATGAAGCAAACAATCAGGAAAAGAATGGAACCATATTTTTGCCCTTGCATCATGTCAATCAAGGGAACTGAGTCATCAGAAAAGGAGAAAGAAGCACATCACAGTCTTTCTCATTGGCACAACTATACATAGCATTAACTACAAAGAGTGAAGGAGGAAAAGGAGTTTGAGTTTTGACTGAGGTGATGATGGCTACATATACACATTATATAATCTTTATAAACACTATCACTGAGCATAGATTATCTGAGCAATAAGACTACATATAAAATGTGAATGTAAAGTCTTCTGATGAAGTTAGAACTACTGAAACAATAGTTGAAGAAATATTATCTAGACAAAGGAGGTCATGGAAAAAGGTGACTTAGCTTTAGGTTATCTTTTGATGTCGTGTAAAGAAAAAGAACAGGAAATGAAGAAGAGTTCATTTCCATAAAATTAATACATATAAACTAAATTATTCAGTGATAAAACTTTCTGGTAAAACCCTACATGGTTTCACATACAGGTTGTGCTCTTCTTTTGCTGACAACAATCTTCTGAGCATGGCATCCCTCTTATCATTCCAATTTATTATAGCTTTGAACTTAGGAAGAAACTAACTGCATTTGTCCAATGCTAACAAAATGAAAAATTAACAAAACCAAGATGACTTTTCCTTAAAGCTATGCTATACTGATCCATCAAGGAAAACAAAACAAGGATCCCACCTCACAAGAAGAACTAAATATATTAACTCTTACATCATCTAGGAACTGAAATGCCATTTTCAGAGGTAATTCTTTTCACTTTGAAGAAGGAGCAGCCTGAAAACAAGCAGTTTCACTGTAGTTCACAGGTTGATTTTTTTGGATGGTTTCAGCTGAGCTACTGTCATCATTAAAACATATAATTTCTTTTTTTCCTGTTTTCAACACTTTGAGATTCAGAATAACTCTTATCTATCTGCAATTCAAAAAGGCCCTGTATTTCCTAATCTTTATAAAATCTTTCTTATGAGCTTAATACTGTGCAGAACAAAAGAGGAAAACTACAAACTAAGCATTAAAAATGCTTACAGTGGTGCTCTAAGATAAAACTTAGGAACATTTCAGAGGCACAAATGCATCTGTTGCTTCCCGTTGGCTCCTAAACAACTTTCATTTTCCCCCTCCTTTATGCTCTACATGTCTTGCAGATCTAACAGTTACAAAACGGCAGTCACACCATACTCTTACCTCTGATTTTGGTATTAGAATTCCTAGCACTGTAGATATGCCCTATTCAGGGACATCCACCTACTCTAGTAAAGTCTCTTGACCACATTCAGCTCTGAATGAAGACATTTACCAATTCTTAATGCCATGATTACACATTGTCTTAATACAGCTTCATACCAAGGAATGGAAATAAATCAAAAATACTGTTGTGATTCAATTGAAGGGTGTTACTCAGGTGCTGATCAGGCCTCAGATTTACAATTATCAACATAGCAGGAGAACAGGCCTGAGCCTGTTTATTTGATAACTGTCCACAGAATTCTCCTCTAAGATGGTCTGGATAGAAGCACTTTGTGCTTCTTAAGCTGAAAACATTATTCCATTTCAGTGGATATTCAGATGTCTACTCTTAATTGTCTCCATTGTTTGCTGTTATATTAAATTTGGCCAATATGCCCTGCTACGTGTACATAAAAATATTGTTATAGTCAAAAAGCTCTAATTACAAGGCATATCATTATATATAATTACTTTTCACTTTTCTCATTCAATTTCATACTGATCCAATAATGCTTTTAAGAAATAAATTTCATTCAGGTAGGAGCCAATGACAACCCCTCACTATAAGTTTTGCTGAAGAATTGTGCTTGATAACATTTAAACAGCAGTTTTCTTTGTAGTTTGTAATTTGCCAAAGAAATTTCTTTATACTGAAACATTCATTATTTGGATCCATACAAGCTCTCCCTTGCTCCTTCTCTGTTTTCACAGGCTCTAAATTAAAAAGAAGTCATTATTTAGGTATCAGCAGTATTGGAAACATAAGAAAGCTAACTTTGTAAAGAGTTATCTATTAGGAGAAATTCTAGATCTTAAAGATACAAATGTTTTCCCTTGGTAACATCATGTGATGGAAAGCAAACAAAGCAAATATACAGAAATAGATAATATCACACAGATTCATGGGTCAGCAGAGACATTTGACTTGATTAAAGTTCAGATAGATATATTGAGAACATCCATGATGCAATGTAGATTGTGTATATCGTGCTACCTTTATCAACCTAAAAAGTTTACAAACAAAAATATTAATGACAGTTCAATACAACCTTTCTTGGGGGAAAAAAAAAAAAAGAAAGCAGAATTGTTCTGGTTTGAGCTAAGATACAGTTAATTTTTCTTTCCAGTAGCCAGTATAGTATTGCGTTTTAGATTTAGTAGAGAGTAATGTTGATAACACACTGATGTTTTTAGTTGTTGCTAGGTAGCTGTAGTGTCTACACTAAAGGATTTTTCAGCTTCTCACACCCTGACATTGTGCAAAAGAAGCTGGCAGAGTACAGATAGGACAGCTGACCCAGACTGACCAAAGGGATATTCCCTACCATACAACATCATGCTCCATATATAACTGGGGAGGCTAGCCAGCAGGCGGAATCACNAGGCTAACCAGCAGGCGGAATCACTACTTGGAAACAGACTGGGCATCAGGCTGTTTTTTAATTTTTTCTTCTGCATGTGGTGAGCAATTGCATTTGTACATCACTTGTTTTATTATTGATATTAATATCGATATTAATACTCATATCAGTATTAATAGTACTACTGTTGTTATCATTGTTATTGTTATTGTTCTCTTTCTTTGTTATCCTATTAAACTGTCTTTATCTCAACTGACGAGGTTTTTTTCCATTCTCCTCCCCATCCTCTTGAGTGGGGAGGGCTGAGCAAGCAGCTGCGTACCAGCTGGTACAGAACTTTTTGGTGCCCAATGTCAGGCACGAGGGGTTGAAATAATGGCAGATCTGACCAGAGCGTCTTAAAGCAAATATGTTATAGGCATTCATTATATTAGTTTAATTGTCATTGGTTTTCTGGTCTCAACATTGTTTTATTAATTCTCAGAACTATTCTAAGAGTTGTGTCATGTAACACCTTACTTGCCATATATACTGGTTATTGGTGTTTATGTGTGGTTTCTCACCTCTGGATGCTGGATTAAGGTTATTACTCTGCTGTTTGGTGTAATACTGGTTTATGGTATAACAAAATCATTGATAGTTGGACTAGTTTTGTATTTGTATTCAGTGGCAGCTGAGTCTGTATTCAGCAGTGGTGGAGCAACAGCAATGGCTTCATCTCCATATTTTGGGAGCCATCTGTTGGGAACTATTAGCAATTACACTTTTTACTTTTTCTCTTCGGAGAGTCAATGTGTGTGGGAGACACCTTCCTTCCCATTCCCATTCTTCTCCAGCCTAATTACAGTAACTCTTGAGAGTGTTGAATACCGTTGGGATGTTCAGACTACCATTCTCTATTGCCAGGTCTCTTGAATGTAGGTCAGGTTGTGTTTAGGGTTAAACAACTGTTTAAGAATCCTACCTTGAGATCAACCCCCACGACAAGCACTGTGGCTACTCAAATGTTGGCAATAGCACTGCAGCTGAACCAGACAACCAACACATCAGTTGCCCTTATACATAAGAAGAAATGGACATGAAAGTCAACTCGTTTAGTAAAGGATGACAAAACAGGACTATCACAAGAACAGGAGGAAGAGACAGAACCAAAGATAACCACCAGAAGTAATCACCCAAACTTTATCCCTGAGTGAGCTGTGAGATATGCGTAAAGATTCCAGTCATCAATTAGGCGATTAACTTGTCACCTGGCTGCTCTGATATTGGGATAGCAGGGCCAGTAGCCTGGAATTAAAGGGTAGGGAAGCCAAAAAACTGGGATCCCTGTCCAGGGAAGGGACCATTGACAAGGTGATTGAAAAAGGGACACAAGCCCTCAGCCTCTGGAGATGACTCTTGTCGGGCATGAGGGAAAGGTATCCCTTCAGTGAAGATGTTATATGTCACCCAGGCAAGTGGGCCACCTGGGTTTATGTATATTGATTTTAAAGTCATTCTGGATACCTCTAAGAAACACATATTTGAGGGGAAAAAAGCTAAGATGCAATAGTGTTACCTAAAAAAAACTTTAAACAAACTTTACACTTTCTTCTTTGAAAATGGAATGTCTCACAGCAACCTAAAAGACATAGGTGCTAGTAGTCTGTTCCAAAAATTAAAAATGTCCTGTTAGGAATCAGACTGCTTTTTCATTTGGGGTGAGAAAGATAAAAGGGAGATACGGGCTGAGACACTCTGTCTCTGAAAAATAATGTTAGAAAGACCCAGATAGGAAAATTAGAATGTACAGAATTAAACAGATAGTCAGCTGCTAGGGAATTTTTGTTTCTGTAGAAGATCATCTGTTTTCCAACTCTTGTCTCTTACGTATTCTAAAAAAAAAAAATATCCAAAATTAATGATATTCAAGGTGCTTTACAAGGTTGATCATTTTATATAATTCAGTAGGCATTTAAGTGCTTCTAAGAGACAGATGCTTGTGAATGGAGTGGACGTTTCTAAAATGTTTAACTCCAACATGACTGATGATTTTTTTTTATTTGGCTTTAGAGCTTAGCTTTATTTGTTCTATTGATCTTTAAATTTTTTTTATTCATCTCAAATTTGTAGATTTTAATGGCTTTAAATCAGTCTTTGAGACACAACTATTTACCTGCAACCATAACTACCACAAAAAAACCCCAAAAAAACCAAAGCAAACCAAACCAAACCAAACCAACCAAACAAACAAACAGAAAACTCCACTGTCTTTCTGATAACTGTTAAGCTGAATCCTTTGTTCTTTAAGTTGTGTGTACACTCTGTACTGCAGAATCTGCAGACCAAGGCAAGGCTACCGCAGGTCCATGCCCCCAGGCAGCAAGGAGGCTGAGGATGCATTCTCTATAAGCACATGCACGCAGAATACATGTATACACCACATGTATACACCACATGTATACACCACATGTATACACTCATACACAGCCGGGCACAGAGATCAAACAGACGCACTCAGTGCTCGCATAAACACAGTGGCCTCATCCTGCTCCCTCCTCTGGCTGAGCAAGAGATCCACCAGTGAGAATATATACACAGATGTAAGTACAAGATGGATCGCTCTAGCAGCTGGGCACAGACACTTAGTCTGCCTGCTTGCTGGCCCTGGATCCCAGTCTCCCCAGTTGTGGGGACATGAACATACAAGACCCCATGGCTGCAGCCTCTGCCAGTACAGCTTGCCTCACTTAGGTGTGTGCACACACACACCAAGACACACAGATACACACATGGATACTCACACACCCAGATATGGCCAGGACATCACTGGTCCACCTGATAGCCAGTTCCACCGTGGTCTCACCCTTAGAGACACAGACATAACCCTGGCTCTCAGGCCACTTCATCTGCTCTCTGTCCAGTGATCTTTGCTAGTGATCACACACTCAGACACCTGCTTTTGGTCCAGTTCCTGGCACCATGGACACATGGGCTCCTATGACCTGAGGTCCTGCTCTAGTTCTTGGCATGTAAGTCCACTTACTCTGGTCTCTCCAGCCCCTGGTACTATGACTCCAGGGCCCACTGGCCTTTGGTCTGACTCCAGTGGCTGGCACTCAGACTCTGCTCCTCCTTCTCCCCCAGTCCACCAGGACAGGACTAGAAATGGCATTTTATAAGGTAGGACAGAAGCATATCCTGCACTGATCCGAAGCAGAGTTTTGCTGGACAAACACACAGACCATCCATGTGTTTATATGCAACCAGCCCTTTTTATCCCCTTATCACTCTTTTTTTCTATTTTTGGTCATCCCAAATCACCTATTTCCCTCCCTTTCCCCACCTTCCTCCCCTAAGCACCCCATAGTGCAAACACAAAATGCTCTTCCCTTGCATCCCATAATATGTCCCATATCTCCAGGCATTGACCCTGCTCAATCCCAAAGGTCCTCTGGAGACCTGCTCCCCTTGACTCTTCCTGATGGGTTTCAGGGGCTGGGGATCTCCTGGGACAGCCCTGGGAAGTGCCTT
The DNA here is from genome assembly GCA_013400195.1 of Aramus guarauna. Taxonomy (NCBI): domain Eukaryota; kingdom Metazoa; phylum Chordata; class Aves; order Gruiformes; family Aramidae; genus Aramus; species Aramus guarauna. The sequence goes on along the minus strand of VXBL01005097.1, from coordinate 408,493 downwards.
TGTGCCCCTGTGCTCCTTTGTAGATATGTAGATGTGCTTTTATCACATAACCTTACACCTTGAGGTGTGAATTCACCTCATTAAATAAATTTCTCAGCCTCAGGCAGTGTCTTCCAGCCAATAGTTGTTACAGACAGATTTTGTACCACATTATCCTTGCTTTCTTTGTATTTGAACATAAACCAAATATTTGGAAGCCAGAACAAACGCAGCCCAGTGCACAACTGTTGTCCTTGCTACTTTGATGATTTTAACTAAAGAAAAAAGTAGACATTCAGTGCTGCATGAAGCAGCTAGAAATCTGTTAGACAACGAATACTAATTTGTGCACCTGAGCAGCTGAAGGCTGAGAGGCAGTGTTTTCCCGGTGAACACCCGAACTCCCAGTGTGATCAGCCAAAATCTATCTTTTGGTTATTTTAATATATTTCTGATATCGTGTTTGAATGTGTATGTGTTTGCATTTCAACAACACGACCTAGTGTGTGCCTCACAGCTCCTGTGGATAAAGAGCAATGGGAATCATGATTTCTGAGACTCATTATGTAAACTGCTCCCTCAGATCCATATTATATTACATTTGAAAATCATTCCACACATTCAAATGTTCATTTTCATAACACTTCATTTTTTCCACAGACAACCTGCACCACGATGGTCTGTACAACAGTGTGTCACACTGATATATCATCAGGTGAATAATACAAGATATGTGACCCAAAGGCTTTTTGTTCCCTGCAGCAGTTCTCCTGGTAATATCCCTGCAGTAATTATGAAGAATCTGCAATGATGTGCAGAGATACTCTTTCGTCTGACACCCTAGGGAATTCTGGAGAGACATGTCCTTGGACTTAACTAGATTGATGGCCTACAGGTCTTTTTTTAGTACGGTGTATGTGGATAATTTTTTATTCTAATGTCTGTGGAACTCTGCAGTGAGTGATGTCCTTGACCCCCTGCCAAAATGATTCCCTGAAGGCCCTGTATTAGATAAGCGTGTTTTGTCCCAAATCTTTCAGAAAAGTGAGTTTATCACTGTTGGAGATTTTTAAGAGGGTGATGACTCCTGCAGTATATATTTGCCCAAAATTTTAGACTGACGAAGCCCCTGGCAATATTCTGTGTGGGTGTTTTGTCACTTCTATTAATTGTATACATATAGGAGTTTTTCCCTTCTCCTTCTCAAGCACTGTCATGAACTATTCCTCTCCTTTATAAAAGTTTCAGTGTATTTCACATTTGATGTCACAGTCTTATCAAAGCCTGCTTTTTATTAATTGAGTATAGGCAACACAGCAGTGATGCTGCAGATGTATCTGAAGATCAGTAGCTGTGGAACTACACCAAAGCTGGTACCATGGAAGTCTCTGAGAACAACCTCCAAGTCAGAATCCAAATAAAATCAGGGAGGTGTGTAACTTGGGCCAGATGAGCTCACCACTTTATAGCTGCAAGTGGAGACATACTGATAGAAGTGGGAGGTACGCACTATTCCTTCCATGATGTGCAAAATAAAATAATTAAAAAAAAAAAAAAAAAAGTGGGGAGTTAGGATCATCAGAGATGATGCCTCCATCTTTCTTTTCAAGATACTTCCTAAGGTAATGGGAAATTCTGAAGCTACTCTGTCAAAGATCTGGAGGTAAAATGATGGAGGATTAACCCTAGTACTGATGAAGATAATGGTTTACTTTACAACTCACACGTGGATCATGGAACTTAGTATCTTTCAGCTTTGGATGGGAAAGAGAATCCTAGTGATTTAACTGTTGAAACACCTGCCTGCATAGGTGCTTACAGATATTTCTTATCACTGCAGAATTTCCCACATGTCTTTATAAAAGAGACAACAATTAAGGGCAGATCTAACCTAATATCCTAAAGTCAATTCTAGGATAAAAAAATATGGAACATAAATGTATTGTTTGAATTACTATTACTTCTTTGATTTTTTTTTTCCATCTTATTAAAATATATTCTTGTAGATATTGCAAACAGATATACATCTACTTTTTTGGTTAATGACTTCCTCATTTTGCTTAAAAAAAATAATCTCATCCTCTCTGTTGTCTGCCTAAAGCCACAAGAATCACGAATACATTCAGAAAATTCATATCAGAGTCTAACATATCTTTCTATACACTTTCTCTCCTACAGCTCATCGAATGCAACTTTATTAATAAGTATATGAGGACTTTTGTTCTTCTTATCTGCCTGCAAGTTTCTCACTAAAGATAGTAGTAATTATGCTAATACAAAATATGATACAGACTTATGATCTCATGCTTGTCTAGGGGATAAGTATTCTAGACTTTACTCCAGGCATATGCTCATTCTTTTGCTGTTCAGTCCATTCATGTGTGTACTGTGGAAATCCAAAGCGCATGACTTCTAACTAATATTAGTGTAGATTTGTGACATAGAAGAAATTATCTAGCATGTTCACAGGCTCACATGGAAATAGAATTACATGGAAATTTTATTCCAGATCCACAAAGAAATATCTAGTTCAAAACCCACATGCAACAGATGTAACATCAGTGAGATCAAAGCATGCAAAGTGTCTGTGATAAAAACATTTAGAAAGTACATGTTCTAAGCTTTGCATTTTGAAATTTAGAAAGGTTGGAGCATTTTAATGGAAACAATCTTGAAATACTGGCAGAACAGCAATGTGGCAAGTTACTGATAATGGTACTCATGCTTTGTAAAGTTTTCATAAATTTCATTTGAAGACATTCACTCTTTTAACCACAAAAAAACACACAGTAAGTTTTGAGTAAATATAAACACACACACAACTACACTGTCCTAACAATAGTTTGATTCCCACCTTTTAACTGGCTTTTGTTGGGTTTTTTTGTTTGGTTAGTTGGGTTTGGGGTTTTTTTTTTGCCTTTTTGTTTTGTTTTGTTTTCTTTTTTTCCCCTTCTAGCTTTCTGTTTATTTCTGTCACAGTAGTATCTCTTCAGAGCTTCTGAAATAGAAAAGCAGCAGTGTAAGGTTGTGAATAGTTAGTTCCCTGTTGCCCTGGTGATTTGGCATGATATGTAATTTCAGCCTCTTTTTTTGTATAGCTCCATATGAATACCTGTGCATAAACTACAGGTAAAAAGAAATCTATTATTTGCAATGTGATTGAAAGAAGCAGTGTAAATGTCATGTGTGGTGCTGAAAGAGTAATGGTTGATGTCATTACAGAATGTTCATTCACAGAACCCATGAACGTTAAAGCTCAAATAGTGTTCTTTGAAACTTAAAGGGGATGTAGAGGTGAATTGAACAGTCTGCCTTTCTTCCACTAAAATAAAAAAGGGGAAAAATTTCCTGTTTAGCTTTCCTTTATCATGATCATTTTCATAAATATGATCCACAATTAGACTTGATAGCTATGCAAGAGCATTATCAATTCACAGTGACCTAGCATGCCATTATTTATTTCCAAAATGCAATACAGCCAGTAAACTCACGTTAAGATTTAAAGACACAGATTTTTACAGCTAACTAGCTAGCTATGTCAAGTCTCACACTGTGGACATGAAACTCACATACCATTGTTGGGAAGCCCTCGCAGCGTGGCTCCATCATCACTCCCTCCGCATGTGCTGTAGAAGCTGTTCTACATGCAGGAAAGTCTTTGAGATTCCTTGTGCCAGAGGAGAAGGATTCTGTACGACACCTGAGAGTTTCTTGCCTTTTTGTAAAGATCAGTTTGTGTGCTTTTCATGAAGTGGTTACAAGATAAAATTTACATGAAAAGCCGTGAGAACCAAAACTCATCAATGTGTTTTAAGAGAAGGGTCTGCTGCTACTCCAGAGCATGTTCTCTTCCAAGTTTGTGTTTCAAAGGAATAGAGAAAATCCAGAATTTTTTAGTAGCCATATGCATAGCTATATCAGTATCTTAAGCTAAGCTGAACTTTGTCCCTGCAGCTTTGAAATTAAGCCTCTGAGATTCACCCTCTTCTACATATTTCTTACTAGCTAGCTCTTATCAACTGCATACTGCCTCTTTTGTACCTCAGCCTTAGGCAAATTGTCTCCAGGTGTAAATTGCTGTTATATTCTAATTCTTTCCATATACTGCATAGGGAACAAATGTATCTCTACTATGAATCTTTTTTTCCTAAAGATAGGCTAAGAACTCCAAAAATATTTTTTAGATATTAAGTAACTAGATAATTAAGGCATCTTATATGAACTAGTTCAGAATAAAAATCCTTTTTTCTTTTCCTTGCTGATCTTGAAAAAGATATGTGTTTAAAGTTCAAGCAAAGACATTGCTGAAATTAAAGATTTTTATTGTTTGATGCACATTTTAGAGAGGAAAGTCCAAGGAAGGGCTAGAAATAGAGTTCCTGGTAAAATTGCTAAAATATTTTTATAAATCTGCAACACTGCTTCTATCTTGTATTTTTTTCATTATTTTGACTTTTTGATGACTTGAAGGAATGAATAACTCTATTGCATGTTCACTATTAATCTTAGAAATTTTAATTTTATGCTGAAATTCCCAAAGTTTCTTGAAGAAAAAGGATTTTTTTTTTTAAGTTTAACCTTTTATGTTTATTTAGTTAATAAATTACTGAAGTTCAAGATTTATGAACTTGAAAAGGAAAATTGATATCCGTAAGTTGGGTCAACTTAAAAATTAAAGCATAAGGACATGACCAAAACAGTCAACACTCAAACAATATAAATAGAAATAATGCTGATTTGGTCTTTTTACAAAGTGACTTCCATAGTCATACTTTGTATATTGTGAATGGCAGTAATTGTGCATTGGTGGTAAATATGTTAATAATTTAATAAATTGTTGAAGTCGCTTAATCATGTATTTTTTAAAAAATTTGTATAGTAGCTGTGAGAGTTAAGAAATCAACACTCTATAAGCATCATCAATGAAATATTGCAAGTGATCTAAAATTATATTTGACAATGTGGAAAGAACATAATTGCTTTTTGCTGCAGGTATACATATTCAAGTAACAATTCAGTTTGTGAGGATGATGATTGTGAAAATGTGGAATAACATAATGAGGCTGAGAGTTTTTTTTTTTTTTTTTTTCCTTTTTTCCCTTGCAATATAGCCCTACTACATTGGCAAGGTATCTTGGCTAGGGTTTACTATGTCACTAGTGCTGTCATAAAGCTTTTGTTCAGCATGAAGTACAATAGAGGCCTTCTGGGCTTACCCAGAATAAACCTTAATATGACTTCTTTTTGTCTGAGAATGGAAGAGTAATGACATTCTTCTTCCAAATTTTCAGTAAGTAATGACTTCCACTTCACTCCACTTCCTCCACAAAGTAAGCATATAAATGAGGTGCCAGTTGCCAGAACTTTCAGGTTTCAGGGATTTATTCTGCTTAGTAAATAGTGCATTGCTTTCTTTCATGTATAAGAATTTACATAATCTTTTAAAGTATAGCAGACTGTGACCTGTGATAGTGGAACTGGTGTACAAAAAGTGTGAGAAGAGGAATTTATGTCTGATTCAGGATAATAACACTAATTCATTGCCACATCTATCTGCTAGGTTCCAGTTACAAATTATATGAAATTCACATTTAAGTATGAGTCCCCCTAAGTTTAAAGAAACCCTGCCAAAATCATGCTATGAAAGGCTCTAAAACTTTAAATGCTGTGTAGTCACTGCAGGATTATTTTACCTAATAACAGCCATCTACAATTGGGCATTTAATATAAAGCAATTGTCGCAACTCTAAAAATAGGTGCTTCTAGAAGAACAGAATTATTCATTTCAAATAGAAGTAGAGAAATAGAGAATATGAATTGTCTTCATAGATGCATTTGGCTACATCTGCATTATAAGCAGGTGTACTCCATGGCATGTCCCACAGTCATAGTCTCCAGCTGTCATTGCAAACCTGAATGAAGTATAGAGCAACTCCCTTCCAGCCTCCATGCAAAATTTCCTTTCTGTGGGAAAGTGAAACAATAGAGACATTCCTGAGCCTTGTGACATAGAAGGGGCAGCAGAGAAGTAGTTGTCATTTTTACCTTTCTTTCTCTACTCACTATGGATTGAAATAGCTAGTTTTGGCAAGATGCCCTGCTTTTACCCAACATATGCTTAATGAGTTTGTTAATGCAGAATTTTTCATTTATAGTTTAGACATTTTTTGCTATGGAAGTCTGAATCGAAACTGCTCATTCTATATTCTCTTTATACTCAATGGAGAGAAAGAGGAATTCCAGCTTGTTCATTTGTGCTTAGCTGGTCCTAGCTTTGGGTGTAGTAAATCACACCCCTGGTATGCCTGGTTTTCCTTTATTGACAGCAGAGTGTATAGAGAGTGACTAAAGCACACATAGATTTCTGTATGTAGACAGATTAATACAGCCTTCTGTGATATATCTTATCCCTGAATCCTAATAGATACAGCACAAAACAAGTGGGGAAAATGAATATGTTGTTTTGTTTAATAGAGATTAAAACCATGGCATGAGGATAGTTTTCTTTTCTAGATCCTTGTTTACCCAACAACAGTGTACAAAGTATTACATTCTCATAATAATATGTTGATTTTTTTTTTTTTTCCCTTTTTGACAGTACTTAGAGTATGTGGAAGACCAGTATGTCCAGCTTTATGTAAATATAAGTTACAAAAGTTTGGTCAAAATCTATCAGAATGAAAACCATGCAAATATGTCATTAAATGAAGTTTTTTATGATATGAGATTTACTAATCAAAGAAGATCACACAGCAGCACTTCTGTGTTTGGTTTAAGATAAAAGTTAAATAAAAAAAACCAACAGCTGATATTTTGAATATTTTGTCTTGCTTAATGCATGTCTTCTGAGGGCAGCTGGGTTATTGTATTCTTTCTTCCACAGGTGCTTGACATATTTAATAAAAACAAACTTTAAAGACATTACTTTAGCATTGCATCCAAGATTTTCTATTGCCATGTCTATTGCCCTTAGCCTCTGGTCAGTAGAGATTTGCAACTGCCTCAGAAAGAAAGAAAGATCAGTTTATGGTCCTTAGCATCTGTTGTAAAAAAAGCAAAAGATAGAAAGGTGGAGTGAAAAGCAAATAATGCTGGATATGTATGTGTTCTCATCACTAGTTCACAAAATTCAGTAGTATTGGCACTAAAAATTTCAAGATGTATAGAAGATAGGCCAAAGCTGGTTGAAATAGGCAGCTGACATTTGTCTCTGATGCTCTGTACTCTGTGTTAGTGAAGTTATAAAGGCAAGGGTATTAGTTACATTATTTTGTAAGTGAACATAATACCTCCAATGTGCATTTTATTGCAGCTTATGAAGTTGCTATGCCATACAGAAACACTAAAAGAAGCATTTATAGTCAATCAAACAAAACCATAAAAGAGCTGAATAAAAATCCTGCAGAGCCAGAACAAGAAGAAAGGACCAATATAGATCATAGAATTATTTTGGTTGGAAAAGACTTAAGATTAACTTAGCACTGACAAGACCACCATCGCTAAGCCATGTCCCTAAGCACCACATCCATGTGCCTTTTAAATTCCTCCAGGGACAGTGACTCAACCACTTCCCTGGGCAGCCTGTTCCAATGACTGACAATGCCTTTGATGAAGAATTTTTTCCTACTATCCAGTCTAAACCTCCCCTGGCACAACTTGAGGCTATTTCCTTTCATCCTGTAACTTGTTACTTGAGAGAAGAGACCGACATCCACCTCACTACAACCTCCTTTCAGGTAGTTGTAGAGAGCAATAAGGTCTCCCCTCAGCCTCCTTTTCTCCAGGCTAAACAACCCCAGTTCCCTCAGCTGCTCCTCATAAGACTTGTGCTCCAGGCCCCTCACCAGCTTTGTTGCCCTTCGTTGGACATGCTCCAGCACCTCAATGTCCTTCTTGTAGTGAGGGGCCCAAAAGTGAACACAGGACTCAAGGTGAGGCCTCACCAGTGCCCAGTACGGGGGGACGATCACTTCCCTAGTCCTGCTGGCCACACTATTGCTGATACAAGCCAGGATGCTGTTGGCCTTCTTGGCCACCTGGGCACACTGCTGGCTCATATTCAGTCAGCTGTCAACAAACACCCCTAGGTCCTTTTCCACCAGGAAGTGTTCCAGCCACTCTTCCCCAAGCCTGTAGCAGCGTTGCATGGGGTTGTTGTGACACAAGTGCAGGGCCCAGCACTGAGCCTTCTTGAACCTCATACAGTTGACCTTGGCCCTTTGGTCCAGCCTGTCTAAATCCGTTTGTAGAGCCTTCCTACCCTCCAGCAGATCAACACTCCACACAGCTTGGTGTTATTTGCAAGCTTACTGAGGGTGTACTCGATCCCCTTATCCAGATCACTGACAGATATTTTGGTTTATGCTACTTAGAGTAGGTGAGATTGACATTCTGATAGAAAACTTATAAAAACCTTATAACTTTTAAAATTTTATTTCCTTGAAAAAGATTAGTGTTTATTATGGTACACAGCTATAGTAATGAAATGTGAAACTGTTTTAGTCTGACATTATTAGGAAAAAACCCAACACACCAAGGATACATATCCAGCATGATACAAGTAAATGTTCTTTTCTTTTCTGTTTGGTTCTGCATGGATAATTGTAGAACAGGAAATTTATATTTTTGATCTTTACTAATGCTATTTACTTTAAAGGAAAATAGCACAAACTAATCTTTTCAGAAGATAATCATAGAGTTGTATGATTGAGGCATCAGTGTTTAGACACTGAAAGTAAGAGGAAGAGGACAAGGAGTAGTAACTTTTTTTGGACTTGGGAGAAACTTACTGGCAAAAGCAGTCAGATACTGTAGAACAAGATAGACGCAGCAGATCCGTTTAGGATAAGATGAGAGGATTGTGCTATTTCTTGAGATACCATAAAATCTGGAGACCAAGTATTCTCCGCTCTCACAAGCAAACAATATGGTTGCTGCTTTAAAATAACTTGGCAATTACAAGCTCTTTGCATAAAATCTAATTTTGTTGTCACTCAGAATACTTGCAAAGAAGGTAACAATTGCTACGAAATTAAAAGAGTCTGAAAAGGTGGAAGGTGGAAATAAGAAATGCTGTCATCTGCAGTACATAATAGTGCAGCAGTTACATTGTAAGGAGGAACTCTGAGGTCAGAGGAAATACCAATCCTTTCACTATGCAATTGGTAAGACCTAGAGAATATTACTCTGAAATGGATCGAGGGGTTATACTAATGCAACTAGAACATCTGGGCCTGAAAAAGGCTTACATCCTTGAGGATTACAGCCATGAGGATTGTTAAAGGTCTATGATTTCAAAGTCTACAATTGATTTTAGCTTCCACCCCCTCCACACCACTTATTTTGCTTTATATTTGGCCTGGGCTTCTTATTTCTAAAGGAGGAGGTCATTCACTCATCCAAGCTCCATAGACAAGGCAAGCAAAACAGAAACCATTCAGGCTGTAGAAGACCTCTGTTGTACTGATCTGTCATCAAAAAGACCTTTTGTCAGGACTGCACTTTTGGCTTGGCTCAGAAAAGCTGATGAAAAAGTCAGACGGTGTGTCCTTGTTTCGGCAACACGGTGCCACTATGCTTGAAACAACAAAGGGAATAGAGAACAGCTGAAAGTATTGAAAATCATTTTGAATGCTCACTTTGTAAATAGAGCTACAAATGTTCCTCTCTGATCGATGACTTCAGGGGCTTCTAGCACAAAGGAGAAGAATAAATTCAGATCACTTGTTATGCTTGTAAAACTGTGCCAGAATCCCAGTACAGGTTGGTAGAAGAGGGAGATGGATTGACCTTTAGAGCAGCAAGTCACAGGGAAAAACAAATATTTTGTATTTGCTGTCCTTGACATATTCCAAATCCCTAATGTTCTGGTTAAGTGAACTCTTGCTAACATGAGAATGCATCAATTCATGACAATTCTTATTGTTGTCAAAATAGTTCATGTCTCGGTATTTGATGGAAAAATCAGTCTATTACATTTTGAGAAAGAAAGTGAGGGTAAGGTACATATCTTTAAAGACTCTTCCCTTATCTTCATATATATACATACATATACACTAAATTCTCTGATACTGGCGTGTCACTGTATACTGCTCCTTGTTTATTACTGACAGAAAGCATTACTTCATTATGCAAGGAGATTAAAAAAATAAAATTAAGAAAACCTCTCTGCAAACTTTCTTTGAAGAAATGGTATCAAGACAGAATGTTTGGATAAAGAAGGAAAGAAAAATGCTGCAACAGCTCTTAGTCAGAGACTCACGCTTTTTGAGATAAAGAAGATAAAGCATTCCTCTGTGGTATTCCAAGGAAATTTTCTTCTAGTAGTCATTTCTTGAGAAGCAAGGTCAGTCTTTCCATATCTCTTTCTAAATGAAAGAGACCTTTCACTCATCCACCTAACACTATAGAGCTCCTGAGACCACTGCATTATTGAAGAGGCTGCAGACCTGCACCACAGCTTTGCCCTGTTCTTCAGAATGAGTTCAAGGCAATCCGTCCTTTGAGTCTAACTATTCTTTCAGTTCTACCAGTTCTTTCCATAAATACTCAGAAATCTCAAGATTGCTTCCCATTATTAAAAAAAAAAAAAAAACAAAAAAAAAACCAACAAACAAACAAACAAATAAAAAAGCCCAAACCAAAAAAACCCCAAAGGAATCTGAATCTTTGCTCTTACACAGTGAGAGAAAAATGAATGTGTTCTCCAGATAGACATCTCAGAAATGTGATCAAGCTCTCAATGAGAAAATATCAATTCCTGCATAAAGCTGGCTTTTGGAAAATATGCATGGTATTAATATAAGCTGCCTGATAAAACAAGAATATCTATAAGGCTCTCTGAAAAATAGTCTCATAGTCTATTTTTTTATCTATCACCAAATTAATGTAGACATTTTTTTTTTTTCACATGACCATGATCACCAGTAATCACTGAAGTACCACCCTCTAATAAAAGCATTAGGTTTATACGGAAACTCTCTCAGATAATGACCCATGGGTGGTAAACTGACTTCCACAGCAATGACCACTTATCCTCACCACTTTCCAAGACTGTTTTCATGTTTTGAAGGTTTCAATTTATTTTTAAAATCAAATCAACATGCATGGCAAGTTGCCTGGCAGAAAGACACATAGCAGCAAAGTCTGTATGAGCTACAGTGATAAAAATCCTGTAAATATCTATAGTAGATAGACAAATGGAAAAAACAAAATTAAGATTTTTTTCATGTAAGTGACTCCTTATTTCAGAAGCAAGCTTGTTTCCAAGGACAGCTAGTATCTATTTCTACTGAATAACAGTAGAGTCAATATTTTATGTCAAGGCTAAGTGTCTGTTTTCAGGTGGCTGATCTAAGGGGCCAACCAGAGAAAATACACCACTTCTTAGAAAGCCACTCACTGATATTTTCAAGTGGTTGAGTATCTGAACAAAATATGTGATTATGAATGACCTTGTATTTTGGTTCACCAGTAGAAACTTCCTGTTGTGACTATGTGGATGATTTTTTATTATTTCACTCTTTATATATTCCCATAGTCTTCCCTCTAATATTGATGTATTCAGGTTCTTCCTATTGCAGAGACCACAGAAGAAAAGTACCCTGTCAGTAATGTGACTGACTTACGTTTTTTCTTAAAAGAACTAAAAAATGAAGGAAATTATGACACTATTTATTATGTGTCTAGCATAATAAAAAGCATATATAAACAAAAAACCTCACTAGTACAGTGAAGGCTCAAATCATGCAGATGAAAGTTCACATGTTAAATTAAACTGTTTCAAAATAAGAATGATATAATCTATCTATCTGTAATTACACATTTACAAATACCTATCTATACAGGAAACACGCAAGAAAAGTGTGTTTCCTTTTAAGATGGATGCTGAAATGAGAGATAAGGAAGCAGGTAATTGATTCTTAATGCATTTGCTAACTCTTTATATGTGGAGATTGAATTCTCATCTGGGCACTGTTGCCTGTGCTCTCTTGAGCACATTGTCAGAGTGCAACTTATTAACAGTTATGATAAACATCCTAGGAAGACTGACAGAAAAAGTATGAATACTACCATTGAGAAAAATTATTTTGATACATCATCTAAAAAGTCCTATTCTCTGTCTCCATCTACTGGAGGATTCTTAACAACTAGCAGACTTGAGCTTTTTCTAACTCTTCCTCAATGCATATGTTCTTTTCAAGGAAAGCTAAACCCCATTTCAGAAAAAAAGACAAGTCTATCTCTCTTGAAAATGAAAATTTAAGTATAATCTCATTAGCTGAATCACATCCTTTTAGCCATAAACATTCTTGTAAACATCTAAAGTGTTACTATACAGAATGTAGTGACCTAAATTTAGGAGTCATCATTAAAAAAATACCAAAGAACGAAAACCCCAAAACTCAACACCTCTCACGGGCTTAGACAACAGAGATTCCCCAGATTCATCTGAATTGGTGAAGTTCCCTACATTCCAAAACTTCTGCAACTGTAAGGCTCTATCTATATTAGTAGTAAATGCAATTCAGTGAAGACTACAGCAAAACACCTAGTGCAGAGGACCTGGAATTCACATTACATGCATTTTGAAATGTTTTACCTTGACCTAGTCATAGCCTGACACCAAAAGCCTATCAGTAATTGAAACGCCTTAGCTGTTAGTGTCACTTCTTGTGGCAAAGTATAATCTGAAAGATGTCCATTGTCTACACCCTGAGACCACTCCATGGCACAACACCTTAGCACAGTAAGCGAGGACAACTGAGCAATTTACTTAAAAAATGAACACACAAAAAAACCCCATTCTGATCTGAACCATAGTGCTAATGTCAAGGCAGAATGCAGCTGTGCTAAAGACGTACCACTATGTGGGCAAAGCTGAGCATCTCACAACTTATCCTTTGCCTCATGTTATTTGAAATTCAAGGGTTGTTTCCAAAGGGGGACAATCAATCCAGCGTGCTTGCAACTAATTCACTTAACACAAACTGACAGCATCACATTCAGCATAAAACACAACAGTCACAGCCACTTTCATTTAATATCATTGTTGGAAAAATTGAAGCTGAACATTCATAAGTATCTTGGACATAAAGTGGGAGATCTGTATTACACGTTTTCCTAAATTTCAGAGTGTAAGCCCACACCCTCTGTTCTGCAAGCAGGGCATCCTATCTGAGATACAAGTTCTTTGGATGAAGGAGGGATGACAAGCAGTTTATCCGAGGATCTTCAGAAGATTAGAAAGAATTAGTGAATGAAAAATAAGGAAAAAGTAAAACTTGAGGGCCTGGTCTCTGTCCAAAATCAATTAGGATTTTGCCTTAAAGAGCTGTTTAATAAGCTACTTTTATAGTATGAGCAATATAGACTAGAAATCAACTTTTTCCTGTTACTAGAACTTTCTTCATTAGCTTGCAGACTTAGTCTGTGTCTTAATCCAGTAATCATTCAGTTTATGTGGTACACTTACAAAATTAGAAAATATGATAAAATATCTCAATCTTTGCTTGCAAATCCTGCTAGAGTAGCCAATCTCCTAGAAAATGAGAGAAGTGGTTTTCAACCACCAAAGGCTAGATAAGTAAATCCAGAACTTACAGAGACATGTCTAATCATGACCCTATTATAAAAACAGGGAAATGATACCTATTCTTTGTCCTATTTTCTCATTTTGCATTCTCCATCAGTCTATGTTATCCATTCTAAATGCATGCCTTACAGATTATGTTGCATAGTAGAATCAGACACAGTGAAACACAGCTTATGAATCCTTAGCTGGTTTAGGCATTGAGGTTATTTAAATAGCACACCTTTCCATGTACTGAGTAAGAGAAAATTCAATGACAGAACAATTTAATATTTTTTTGGCAGCTAAAGAACCTTGCCATAGGTATTCAGGATAATAAAGATCAACATGATTCAGGAATATTTCTATCTGATAGTATACAGCCAAAATATACATATACACCTATGTACAGCTGTCTGGGCAAAATTCTGTATTTCTGGTCCCCTATGTATGCTGATGTGCCAAAAGTACCACGTGTGCTTTCTGCCAAATTGATAACACACTAGACTCTTTTGGCTTTATAGAATGTGTGTAAAATGAATGTGGTTACTTCCTCTAATGCAGTAGAGTAGAAAAACAATGTTTAAGATCATACTCTCAGGATTTCAAGAAAGTCCTTCAGGCTTTTTAAGATAGGGCTGGCAAACTGAAAATACAGTAAGAAAATAAAGCTGGAGCCTTCTACTGTACACCTGTGTTCTTAATAAGCAAGAAGCCCAAAATGAGGAAATGAAATTCTGCTTTCAGCTTCAGACTGCTTCAATGTTAAACTTTGGGACTCAATAAATAGATTTTCCTGTCTTATTACTCAGTCTGTCTAGCGTTAGACTGAGAGGGAATTACAAAATCATGAAATAGCATGAGGAGAGGTTTACAAAGAATTGAGGGTTGTTTAGAGAATGTAGGTGAGCAGTGCTTTTTACAGAGTAGAGAGAGTCAGGGCATAGTCTGTTTTACACAACAGATTCTGTGTTTGTGTTGTATAAACTTTTAGGAAGGAATTCCTTCTACTGAAATCTCAGGGAATAGCTGCAAGAATTTTCCACTAGTCACCATTAAGCAAAGCTTTCCAAATTGCACTCCTGGAGTTAGGCATTTATATTTAGCCTGTGGCTAATTTAGGACATCTAACTATTTTCATAGTTTCATGCAACAATTGACATCTCAAATTCTGCTATTTTATGACTTTGAAGCACATTTCATCTCTTGTCAAAATCAGCGGAGTCTTTCTAATAATTTCAATAATAATTGGATTGGGCCCATATAGTTCATTAGAAAACTTACTTTCTCACGCTGTTATGCAGGATGAATAAATCATGACAGGAAAAATATTTCTACCTGTGATCTCTATGCTCTCATCAACAGACTTTTGTCACATGCAATTGGAGGTTTAGTGCTAGAGTTATTTCTTTAATATAATTAGGACAGGATGTTTTATGACTTTTTGTCCAGTTCAAAATTCTCAACTCATTAATAATGTTTATAGCAAAATGCCACTTAAAGAAACTTTGCTGCAGACTACAAAAGAGGACTCTGAATTCTTTTTGCATGTAACATAAATAGTGAAAAAGTCAGATTTTCAAGTTCACAAAATACTCTTTAAGCCATAATTGAAAGCAAACAAAAAAAGATATCTTTTTCCTTTGAAGAAAAAAACCCACTCTCTAATTTCGTTTAGAGGGTTCATTATATTACATAGAAAACACATCTTTAATTGCAAACAAATAATGAATAATTAGTTAATAGTTATTACTACTGCTTATGGTTTATATTTTTACTTACTAACTTCATTTGAAAGAAGTAGAAGTCGTCATATGTATCTATGAAATTATACAGGAAAATACAATCACATTACCCAGGACACATATTAATGACTCATAGGGTACTTTAATTCAGAGACATTTATGGAACTGTCAACATTTAAAATAATTTTATATTAATTAAAGAGCTGATGGAAGAATCTAGGAAAAATTGTCACGTACAAGTAACAATATAATGTGTGCATTACTTCCAATGTCTTTTTTTTCTGTCTTTTTTTTTCTTTTTTTTCTGTCCAGGTTGCACTTACCTACTCTAATACTGCGTGTCCTCCAAATTTCCAGACCAAGTATTTCATCTTAGAACTGAAGACTCCTGACTAACTTAATTCCTGAAATCCTTTTCTGTAAAGAAAGATGAAAGAGTTGGTGTGCTCTGAAGTTTGTCTCAGATACCGATTTAGGATATTGCCAGAATAACCACATGGGGGTTTAGTAGTTATCCAAGCTCTTAACTTACCACTGTTTCCATTACGAAATTTGGTTTTAGTCACTATTGTTATGGTTAGTCTCATTATAGAAGCACTTAAGCAAGTGGAGTATGCTAGCCCTGTTATTTATCACCCACTTTTTTTTTTTCCTATTCTTTGTAGAAAAACGATCTTTCACAAGACCCATTGGAGTACAGGAACATCATTCTGCCAAAGAGAGTTAGTCAGAGATGTCAAATGCACCTGCAACAGGCACTAAGTAACAACCACAATTCACTGCTATCCTGTTGTCTGCAGGTGCTCTTTTCTTAGATTAGCAAGTACTGCAATTTCTTCACAAATCACTGTGGTCATCTATTGATTCATATTCCTCTAAACCTATAGACATTGTCATCAAGTGTGCAAAGGCAGAATGAAGAAAACACCATCAAACAATAAAAAAGCAAGAAAAACCTAGTACATCCTGTTCTCTGCCTCCCCTGCCAAACCCAAAGGTTTGACTTTAACCTGAAAGCTATTTAGCACAAAACATTAATCTTTTTCCCTTTGACAGGCTGGCAAATATTTTGTGTGATTCATGACTTTTTGGGTGACAAGACACTTTTGAACTGTTTCTGAAGAGCTGATTAATATAATTGGAGATTTCACTCTTGATATAAGTGGTTCAGGAAGTTTAAAGTAGATTTATTTTGCTGCTTGAAGGCACTGTGTGTGATGTTACTTCCTCTCTCTTTCTTCTTTATTGGTCTACTTAAATGGAAATGCTGAGAAAACAAAGCCATAATTCAACAATTCACATTTCGCGGCAAACAAATAGACTGTGTTCTGTCTTACCAACTATACTGAAGACTTAGGAGTTCAATAGGAGGTACCTTACATTATCAACCTTATCAAGTATTTACCTGAGTCTGAAATATCTGGAAATATCTACAGATTTCATTGTGTATTTATTATCTCAAATGAAAATGAAAACAAAACCCCCCAAGCCAAACAAAAAACCCCACAAAACAAAAAGCAACAGTAAAACTTTAATACATCTGCAGAAGAAATGAAAGCTAAAAGACATTTCTACATTTATGCCCTTTAAAAAATGGCATGGTTTATTTGTGCTAAATATTTCTGTATGGGTATTTAGGGATATGCTTTAACAGGAAAAAACAAACAAACAAACAAAACCCAAACCAACAAAAAAACTCCAAACAAACCAACAAACCAAAACAAACCAGAACAGAACATGTCCATGGTTTAGTGGTGGGATGGCAAGGTTAGGTTAGTGGTTGGACTTGATGATCTTAAAGGTCTTTTCCAACCTAGATGATTCTATGATTCTATGATTCTATGTCCTTCACAAAAACTATTAAAAAAAAAAATATTTAGGAAAATTGATAGTTCTTCAGACCAATGGTCCATCTATCTTAGTAGAGTCTTCAACTGTGACTGCAAAAAGCCACCTATGAGTAAATGCAAGGGAAATACACAGGGTACTTGTACTAATATTTTCTCCACTTCTGACTACTTTCAGCATAGATTTTTTGAGTGCACGGTTGTTTGTTTGTTAGCCAGAAGTTGATATTGCTTCCAAGTGTTTCCAAGTTTCTTGTCTTTCAAGCTTTTTTCAAAGCTATGTAATTTCCTTGCATTTACAATATTCTTTCCACAGACCTACTGGCTTCTATCAGAATAATAATGTTGATTATGATGATGCAGTACTTTAATTTGTTTTGAATGAGCCTCCCACTAAAGTCTCATTTTCCAGACTGTTATTCGAGATAGAAGGTATCACCTTTTCCCTACCTACTATACAATCCTAGATGCCTGCATCTGAGTAGTTACAATTAGATAGGATGAACCCCTACATCACCTTCTATAATCTCAAATTTAATAATTCTACTGATAATAATAATGATACATTAAGCAGCTTGAGTATTATTGGCATTAATAGAAAATATTAGGTTGTTTCTTTCCTCTGCTTGCAATCTTTCACATGCAGTTCTCTGATGTTTGCAATAATTTACATATGAATAAGATTAGACTTTATACGTATTACCACAAATGACTTATGTGCCATGTTACTGTAAAAGTTTCAAGAAGAGCCATCTAACTTACACTAGTATTGATCTTGTGTGGTAGAAAAGAACCTAATGTACTTTTCATTGTATCTTATGTATTAAAAGGTTTTAAGGCCCAGTCTATATAATAAGAATAATCTTTAAGTTATACTCTTTGCTAATCTTTCTTTAAAGTAATTGCACTACTGTCATACTACAAAACTGACTCATGACCTATATTATGTAGTAATTCTGTGCACATATACTCTTATCTACTGAACAGTGACTTTCCTTGAGTAAAAAAACCAAAACCATAATGACTGTGCCTGAGGGACAGTTAATGTTTATGACTCCTCAAATATGTACCTACTATCAATGAAATTATAATTTGCATTTTGATTATCCTCTTATATTAAGAAAACCCCTGAAACCTTCCAATCTATAGGTTTGTATTACTTCACGAGCCTATATTTTCTTATACCTGTCCTCACTGATATGAACACGATTTCAGAAAACATCACACAGTTTATTGATCTGAATAAATACATTTTTACTTCTTGTCAAAGGAAATAAAATTTACATAAGATTCATGTTACTTGCTTCTGGGATATAAAGTTGGGATGCTAAGTACTTGTGCTTTTTTGCATCACAAAACAAACACAAAATTCAATTTTCTATAAGCTCATATTTCTTTAAACTTCCTTTCTTGAGAACTGCTGAGTAGTTTAGCTTTTTCTATATCTTAAGCTCACCTATTCCTTTCATTTTTTTAAAGATAAATGAATACTAAAAATGAAGTGAGGCAATGATTTTTTTAAAAACAACTTCTCTTAAAAAGTCCCCTGCATTGGTTGGTCATACTATTCTTTTCTATCATTTCACTCTACATTCATCTAAAATTTGTCTTTTCTAAATCTTTATCATCAGTTCTTTGGACTGTCCACATGCATCAGTGATTTCTTTATTTGCCTCAGGAATGACTTCCATACACTTCCTTGAGTTCTCTTTTGCTTTTTGGGCAATTTTCTTTGAAAATCTATTGACACAATTTAACTGGTTTACTATCAAGGTAAAATAAATCCCTGCAAAAGGTAAAAGTAAATATCAAAAGCATTTTTTTAAGTATCACTATGGTTTTGCTTCAGTGAATGATACAAAAGAAAAAGTTTGGAAGTATATCAAATAGTTGCAGTTCTTCAGATCTCAAAAGTAGTTGGGATAGCAAAGCAGATGAAAGTCTGTCTCTTGGTTTGATAAAACCAAAATCAGAGAATAATAATAATTAAATGCTTTTCCTCTGTATGGATAATAAAACCTTTTAAACTAGCCACAATAAGTTGAATACAAACTCATTATTTTTTGTAATTGTGCTCACTACACTTTGTCTTGGCTCATAGACAAGTGCTTCAAACTGAAAAAGCCAATATCAGTTCAAGATCAAGTTTAAAATAATATGTTGTGGAATGTTACTGATTTCATATATGTGAGCAAAGTTTAAAAGTTGCAGCATATGCATAAAAGTGAAACAGATGAATTATCCTTGTTTATCACAATCACCTTATTCCTGAATTACTCACCAGGACTGTTTGGGCAATTTTCTTTGAAAATCTCTGATATTCAGAAGAAAATGAAAAGGTGTGCAATCATTCTGAAAATTCCTGAAAACAAACAGTTTTACTGAAAATTAGTAATATGGCATTTTTAATGTACATGCAAGAGAGTTTATATTTATATCTTTTACATCTAAACCTGCAAAATTAATAGACAGCTCACTTTTTATTGTCTTACTTTGTCAGTGGGATACTTTTCCTGTAGGATGAATGACTTCTGGCAATGTTTAAGCATGTGGTCGCTAGAGATACCAATGACTAGATCTGGCTGGGTAGTTTCTTTCAGAATAGATGAAGCGCTTTTTTTAAGTTGTACAAGTTGAAGCTGGGAATGTGTCAGCATTTTAGTTCAGAGAACCACAATTTTGAGGAAAGTCCCCTAATCATCCTCTTTTACTGTGCATTGCTGCAAATCACATTAGTGCACGTAAGCCAAGTTCCTTTCAGGTGAAGCAAAGTGTGGACTATGTTCCAATCTAGATCAGGACACTGTGGCAGATCCAGTGACTTGTTCTTTGGAGAACTTTGAACCAAATGTTCAGGCCAGAGAGCAGACAAAAACTAAGCCAAAGTAAAACCCCTAACCTTTCACACTGTAGATGCAGGGATTTTATCTCAAACTTCTGTGATCTGCTTCTGTTTTAATTGTTAATGTAGACACAGGCTGAGAATACAACATCTTCCAGTCAGTGAGGATAAAGTCCTCCCTGTGATCATGTCCTCATTTCATTCACCTGCTCCTACCTACCATGTGTATATTTCTTTATTACAGCTGACAAACTCTTGGAGATTTACACTGCTTCCTAGGATTTCATTTCAACATTTCCTTTTTGGTCTTCTGAGGTGGCATTAAGCCCTGTCATAATAAATAGCAATAAATAAATAAATAATACTAGTGAAATAGATTAGATTAGATTAGATTAGATTAGATTAGATTAGATTAAGCATTTGGACATTTACCAATCCTGCATGTGTTTAACAACCAAAAGTTCTACACTTAATTGATGGAAATAAATTATGTTTGCTGAACTGAAAAAATCTGCCAACTTCATTCAAATTTTCAGGAAAGTACATAGACTAGACTAAAGTTACAATAACTGGATAATTGAGAATAAATTATTTTGCTTATTGAAAGTTGTCTGGAGGATATAGTTTTTTGTATAATTTTTAAGGGTAAGGGCAGGATTCACAATACGTACCAGAGTTGTACTTCAACTTCTATTAAAATCCAGCCTTCTAATGTAAGACATTTGCACCATCTGCATATTTCAAAGAAAAACAAACATTTTTAAAAGCATATTGACTTTTAAGTTGCTGAAGTCTAACCAAGCTTGTACACTGCATCGCACAAAATTATTCCATATCAGCTTTTTACATACAATGATAAAAGTCTTCAATTGACTAGAAACTGGTATATTTAAATAGACTTTTCACATAAGTAGTTCTTTTTTTGCTTGTTTCACAGTTCAAGGTAGGCATTAGAGACTGGAAAGAAGTATTTCTGCTAGTGTACAAGGACTGAGAATTTATAATTTAAATTTCATTTAAACAAAAAAGTTCTTCCAGGAACCTAACTTCTATACTATAGTAAGGTTATTTATTGATTGGCTTTACTAATTCAGAGGAATAATAATGAGTCTTGTCTTTCTCACTCTCTCCCATTCTTTTTTTAATTGTCACTATAATTTAACAAGATATTATGCTGTCAGAATTTAATTAAGCCTCTCAACAATGCCATCTGGTGGGGTTAAAACCAAATTATTTAGAGCTCGTATCTTACTCCTGACAACAGAATTATTCTTGGCAACCTCTTTCAAGGAAAAGGCAAAACAAATAAATTTAATTCAGTCAGCTTCACTAGTTTAACAGTACTAACTACCGAAGTAAGATATACTAAAATTTATATTTCTGAGATTATCTAAACCAGAGTTGATCATATGCATAACTAGTCCCCAGACTGCCTCTTGCTGTTACTGTTGCCTTCCTACAGAATGACATACATCCATCATATCCTCCACTTACAGCAGGAGACACTTGTATGTCCCTTTTCCATATTCATCTATGGTGGCTTTATGATGTTTATGTGAGTGTTGTACTGGATTTTTTTAAAAGCCATGCTGCTGCAGCAATATATTTCATTAACTTAACTTCAAAGGTATTCCTGAGCTTGTGGGCTCCTGAACTTCCCCACAATATCTAATTTAAGTTCCTCAGGGGCTCCCCTTTGCAGCAAATTAACTATTACTCTCCAAACATCATTTCAGGAACTGCTTCCTAAAAGCTTAATCCAGAAAAGCCATCACAGTTGGCTCTACCCCATATATGTCTCCAGCACTGTTTTGAAGACCTTCAGACAATCCTAGTTATCTTCGTATCACACACTAACGTATACCCTTAGACTCACACTATTTCAGTACTACTTATCAGGGCTGGGACACTGTTTTCATTCCATTTATGCTTTTTGCACTACCACCCTTCCCCAAACCAAGAGTAATAATACATTATTATAGATTCCACAGACATACCATGTAGGACCCGGAGAAGATCTATGCCAAGTGCTATGTAGAGTGGACACAAGCAGTCCATCCCAGAGAGAGCAATGTAGCAGCATAGAAGCAAGTCAGTCTGGAATACTTGGCAAAACGAAGAGAGGTCCTATAGAGAGGAAAATCCCCTATCACTGCAAATGTAGCTTATAAAGTCCCATTTCACAGCTACTGAGGAACATGAATGTACCAGCTTCAAATATAAAATACTTTCATATTTTACATTTGAACTGGTCTTAGAAGAAATAGAAAAACATAATTTCATCAAGAATCTTACCTTATACACTCTGGATGCAAAGAAGCCTTTAGGGACAGTTCTTCAAGCTTTGAGTCTTGCAGAAGAGCAAAAGTGAAGTCAAGGTGACTAAGTGTGTGTTCACATCCATACTCCTCTCTGGTTCAAAGACATATGAGATAAAGTTTACAGGAACTGAAATCTTTAAAAAACCCAACATATCAAAACCCCATTTCTATTACCCTTGTATACCTCTTGCATCAAATTCCTGAGAGGGACCTTGGTTCATTCAGTCAGCTGAAGAACAGTGAGGAAGAGAGTAAGTGATAAGATCTGGAGTACATACAAAAGCTATCGCTTTACTGCATTCCTGTAATGGTAATAAAAATGTGAAGTGGAAAAAATTATTTAAATTTGACATTATATAAATCAGCAGTAAGTAACTGCTGATACTGTTCCAGCAGTGGTGCAGAAGTTTTCTGTCTGACCACCTCTTCTCTGTGTCAGTGACAGAACAAGGTATGGTGGTAGAATTGCCCTTCTGTTACCATTTGGAAGGAGAAAACATTGTATTAACAAAGTGTACATGAGCCAAACATGAAAAGGTGTGCTAAGCTGCGAACCTAGGAACCATGTATAAGGAATACAGATCAGGCAACCATGAGAAAAAATAATCTGAAAGTTGCCTGACATTGTCTAAAAAAAAAACAAACAACAGTATGCTGTTAGATCACAGAAATGAAAATGCTGAAAAGCAGTGCAGGGGATAAAAAATTCTTACTGTCAAAATACTGAGCAGATGCTAAAGCTTACAGATAAAATGAATACTGACATCACATGGGAATGTCTGGATACCCTCAGGGAAGGTCTCCTGAAATGTAGACAAGTGACAGAAACTGATTGAGAAGTATAGACTAAACCTTTCACTGAACAAATTTTAATTAGGATATAATAAACAGCTGTAGTGATGGTGAGTAACCTGTCTTCACCAATGGGGAGCTTTTTGCTGACATCAGTTGAGAAAGAGCTAACATGCGTACCTGAAGTACAGAATTTACTCTGTAAGAACATATTTGAAACACAATGCTCATTACTCCTGTTATTGAAACTAGTCCAAACTGCCAGGAGAGTTATGGTAAGAACCTAACTTGATCAGACTTTTAAAAGATATCTGTCAAAATTTTTTTGTTTTTGTTTTAGGAAGCACTCTCAAAAGACAAAAAGTGCTTTTAAAAAAAGTTGCAATTTAGTATATGGTAGAACAAGTAACTTTTAAAAGTAGAGGAAACTCAGAGGAGACAAGAATAAACCAAAAAAGGATCTTTTGCCTCTTGTGTCCTTGCAGGCTGATCTTTTGCTCCTAGCTTGATTTCAGCCTGGCAACTCAGTTTCTTTTTCCTATGTTGGGTTTTAGGCAGTCCCCTCTGGACCCTAGGAATTCTTTCTTTCTCACACTTTCATCTTCATTTGCAATAGAGTTTAAATCTTTGTTGTACTGCACACCTAGCACATTTCTTGTCTTTTACCTTTTTAGAGCAATATAATACACATGCNTTATTCACAACAAAGATAGGCTTCTGCATCTCTTTGCTCTTTCCTGATTGAGGACCTACACCTTCAAGCTCTTTCTGCATGGGGAGCTCCTGTGCAACCATGGAGTGTTTATTTGACTGTTGCTAGGAATGACAGCAACCATGGGCAACAAAAAGGAGATTTGGCAGTCCACTTGTCAGGGCAGAGGTCCTGAAGTCACTGCTTGAGATGAAATAGGATTGCCCAGGTTGGTACAACCATACTGGTAACACTGCAGGACACAGTCCTGGGTGGCATTGACCAGTGACCTGCAAGAGCAGATCAGAAGGCTTTTCCCTACCGAGTCCTGTGAGAGGACATGATTTCCCAGTGCTAGGTTGCAGGGAATGCTGGACTCCTCCCTGGGACTGGTCTGGGATGGTTGTGACTCCCACCCTCATGCAGGTAAAGTCCAGCCAGGCACTGAGTCATTCAGTGAAGGGGCTGCAGGGAGGGCTGAATAATCTGCAAATCAACAGAGCGGGGCTGAACAGAAAGAAGATTGATGAATACTTCACAGAGACCCTGAAAGTGCAACAGCCTCAGCCCTGTTTTGCTAGGGAAGGAGAGCTAAGGCTGTGCTTGAATCAGTAAAGCTTGGAGAATACAAGGTTGGGGCAGGATGAAAGTCTGGCTCTTCTGGCAGCAGGAAGAAAGTTTTTCTCCTCTTGCAGATATGCTCTTACAGAAGAGGAACTGAGCCTTGGTAACAGATGAGAGTGAACAACTCCCACCAGGAAAGGCATCTCAGGCAGCTGAGTATGATCCATGCATTGACCCAAAGACAGAGCAGTCTGTGTTATTGTTTGGAAACTTTGTTCTGGCAGAGTGAGGGTGGGGTGATGGTGAAGGTACCACCTACTCATCAGCTGGGCTGTCTTAACAGGTTTTGCTGTTTCTCAGGGTCTTGTATCCAGGATGTGTGGAGAAACTTCTGAGTCCTTGGATGAGTACCTCTTGCTGCTCATCCATGTGAGCACAAAAGTTAATGTTAAGCATACCAAGGATGCTCAGAGCTTCAGGTATAAGGAAGGAAGGCATAGTAGCTCACGTGGTGGTGTCCTTGCTTCTGTCAGACAATGGAAAAGACTCAAGTAGGTGCAGCTTCAGTCTGCCAGTCAACATCTGATGGAACAGTTGGTGTCATGCATCAGTCTTTTTGATCCCAGGACCCTATTTGAGGAATAGGTTTGGCTGGGGAAATGCAGGATCTATTTTTGAAAGTGAGTATCTTCACTCAACCTATTATGGAGGGGTTCAAACTAGGCTTCTTGTGGGAAGTTATACAAAGCCTAGAAAGCAGTGAGGAGGTATGCTAGGGGAGGCTTTCTCATTTCCATTAAGAAAGCAGTGTGACTGGGAACCCACCTTGACTGACTGTACACAAACACATGTACCATGGCAAATAGACAGGAGGAATTTAAGAGTCTTGGAGTGATATTAAAGGTATGATCCCACTGAGATTCCAGAGATGTGGTAACATAGGTTAGATGACTGCAGAGCTGTGAAGGGGAAGACAGGAGTTGTGTTCTGAACTCAGGAGGGGCTCAAATGCACAGAGATCTGCTTGTGAATGACTGGTTAACTAGCTAAGAGATTTTTAAGTGAGGGTAAGAAGGGAGATAAAAGGAGTGATGTCATAGTCAGGTGTCTGTTACATAATGCTTGATTAAGAGGGAATGAAGCCGACATAGAAAAGGATCAAGATTACAAGGTCAAGTCTGGATGGAGTACTTTAACCACACAAGTATTTTCTGAAGGGCAATGTGGCTGGGTACAAGCAATGCAGAAGATTTTTTTGAAAGCACTGAAAACTGAACGGAAAAAAGTTTTGCAGAAGTCAGAGTTTCTGTGAGTCAAGAGTATGCCCTTGTAACAGTGAAGAACAATAGCATCCCAAGCTCTATTACTAAGAGTGTAACTAGCAGGTTAAGGGAAGAGATCATTCTCATGTGAGAAATGTCTGGAACACTGTCCAATTTTGGGATGCACAGAAGAAAGACATTGAAATACTGGAGTGAGTCCAGCAGAGGACTGCCAAGGTGGGCAGGGGGCTGGAGTGCATGGCCTAGGAGGAAAGGCTGATGGAGGTGGATTTGCTCAGCCTAAAGACATGGCTCAGGGGAGGATCGTGTTGCTGCTGTCAGCTACTTAGTGAGAGAATACAAAGCAAGTGGGGACAAAGTCCTCCAAAAAGTTCAGTGATAGGACAGAGGAAAAGGCACAAACTGGAACACAGAAAGTTCAGATAAGATACGAGCAAAAAGAGTCTTTGCAATGAGGGTGATCAAACACTGGAACAGGCTGCCTGGAGAGACTGTGAAGTCTTTATCCCTGGAGACGTTAAAAGGTTGACAGGACACGTCCCTAAACAACTGCATGAAGGTTTGAAATAAGCCCTGCTTTTAGTGGGATTTGGACTGAAGGTCTCTAGATTTGCCTTTCAACTGGAATTATTTTATGATTCTGTGTTCCTTTAAAAAGCAAATAAGAGAGTCGGGTGAGCCTTGACAGATGAGGGAGCCTGCCCCTTTGTATTGGGAACGACTGAACTTGAAGAGAAGGCTCAAGAAGAGTCAAGAGACTGGAGCAGACAGAACTAACAGCCATGCAGCAGATGATGGTGCCACCTGCATCCCAAACAGAGATGCTGAGAGGATGAACAAACTGTCAGACAGGCCTCAGGTGTGTGGGAGAGGAAAACTTCTAGGGCCAAAAGAGGGGTTTTAGAGTTGGCTGCCAGCCAGGAAGTGGTTCTTTTCATTGACATCAAGCCTAGAAGCAAGAACCTACAGGAAAGGACACTGCACGTAGGGAAGAGTCTCACTAATGTCAAGCTAGTAGCTTGGAATTGGTTTCTTTTAAAGAACAAATTATACAGGCTTAACTTATGAAACCTTATTCTTGCTGGTGGTTTTCTTATNAAAACATCTCTGTATTATCAACGCTGTTTCCAGCACAAATCCAAAACATAGCCCCATACTAGCTACTATGAAGAAAATTAACCCTCTCAGCTGAAACCCGGACAATATGTTATTATATAATAATGACTTGGTACATTTTTTTTGGTTTTATAGGTTTTTTCTTCCTTTCTTTTTCCTTTCTTTTCTTCTTCTTTTCTATAGTTTGTTGTAAGGAAAAAAAATCCAGGAATTTCAAGCAAATTACTCTGAATGAGTTGGGGTATGATGTCCAATACTGTAATACTTCAGAAAAACAAAAAACCCAACCCAACCCAACCCAAAACAAAAAACAAACCAAACCAAAACAAACAAAAAAAAACACACAGAAAACTAAATTAAAAAAATCAATCAATCAATCAAACAAACAAACAACCCCTCTTTAAAAGGATTCAGTGAAACTGCAGTGCAACATAATTGAAACATTGTATATTGTCCTGGACATGGAAAATAACCTTATTTGGATGTTTACGAAGTATTTTTTTGGTTTTGAAAGCATGAGTCTAAAGACATGTTGCACAAAACCAGAAAATCTGACTGAATTTTGTAAGCTAAGATGAAATAAACTAAAATCAATAAGGATTTTATTTCTCAAGCTGCGGTTGGTTGGTTTTTTTTTTTTAAGATGTGCTTGAGAAAAGACATGACCACTAGAGGGCAGAGGTGGATAGCTTTTTAAATACATTAGGCATCATTCTTTCTAGAAGTACTTTTTTGTGACAAGTTAGTTATTTTGAACTGGTAATGAATTCCTGAGCTAGCTACAGACTACAACGGAATGACAGACAGATTCAGGTTCAAACATTCATTTGAATACCATTAATTAAGGTATGTGAGTCAAAATAATTTAAAATAATTACTAAGAACATAATTGCAAAATTACTGATGAGACATGCAATCAATAGTGGAATAAGATGGTGGGAAGAACAAAATATGAGGATGATATAGTAATTGTGAAAGGAAAAAGTAGTACTAATTGGGAAAAAAGGAAAGTATTATCTCCCGATGACAAGGGATGGGGAGGGGGCAGGAAATATTGTATCAGATTTCTATATTTACTGAAATAAAATACAGTGTTTAAAGTTGAATATTTTATATACGGCTTATTTCATAGCTTATTTTCATGGCTTGTTGAAAGAACTTATCCATACTAATTGTATTTATATAGTATATCCTTCCAAATATCTTAAGATGAATTTACTTTTACAATTAATCTTACAACAGCTAAATGTAGAGAAACTGATTTTCAGTACATTTAAAAATTTCCAAGCTAATACAGTGAGTACTAGTATTTTTAAGAACTTAGTATACAGAGTTTTCATCCCCTACTACTATTAACTCCCAAATGCCTAAGTGCTTACCATTGTGTCTTGTTGGTTTCATTACATTTTCTCAGGTGTTAGATTGGGAAGAATGTAACCTTTTAATTACATTTAAAAATGCACTTAGTTACCTTCTATTAGCTCACTGATATCTTTTATAAAGTGTCCAGAAAAATATATGAGGCAATGCTAAAATATATTTTTTAATAGTAAATGTGTGAATATTTTTCTGCACTGTCATAATACTCAGTTATGCATAGCTAAACAGTCATTTGTTGGCTGAAATTTTGCTCAGGGATTAAACCATTAAAATATAGTTGCCTAGCCTCCATTTCAATAGTCAGTGGAGAGCTGGGATTCAATTCGGCTACCTAAATGCAGACTGTTAATGTTGCATGAGACAATTTAGACTAGCTGAGAAATCCAGAAGTTTGACAGCTATGATGGTTAAACTACAAGAGAAGTGGACATATTGGAAGGCACCTGGAGCCCACAAAGGGTATGCTGGGTCACCATTTGCATCTATGCAAGCAACAGGTCTAGCCTCAGTCTTACACACAAAGTCTTGTTTATAGGTAAAGAGGAAGCATACCTTTCAGATGCTTACAATCAAGAATGTATTGTTCATATAAATAAAATCTTAAGAGTCTAATCAGTATTAGTCCACATCTAGCTGTTGCAGAAGAATAATGAATAATAATGCAGCTAAAGCTGTTATACACACTCTTCTTTTATACCCCTCTTCCTAGTGTTACACTCACACTTCCCCTGCTCCTTTGAGTACTAAGGTTCGTGGCTTCATTAAGGTGGTATGTGGGAAGGTATTACAGTTTTCAGCCTCTGAGTCCTTTGTCAGCAATAATATGATGTTCATGTTGATGGTTCCTTATTCCTTTCTCTAGGATCCAGTTAGGAGCATTCTTACGTGCTTGCTAACACATTTTTACATCTTTGTTCTTTTCTCATTGTTCTGCAGTCCTGTATTACTTCCAAATATACTATGTACAGTGCCTTTTACCTATCTTAGATAGTATTGCTTTATTCTCTTTGTTACTCCTAAAGCTATTTTTTTTCAACTCCTGGTCTGTATTTCTCTAGCTGACCATGAGTGAGTTGTTAATATCTGTGGGGTCTCCAGTGCCAAGCCTGTGCCCCATCACGTGCCTGAGCTCCTCTACACCACATCATGTCCCTCTACGTCAAAGGGCTCTGCCGTTACACCGGGCCTGCCTTTCTCTACACTAATGAGTCATTAGTATCTCTACATAGGAAAACTGCTCATTACTACTGTCTGTACAGAACTATGGTTCTACCACAGAGGTACACAAAAGTAGTACAAAGTAGTCCTACACATCTGGACAGTCAGAGAAATTGCTGTCACAGCTACATTAGGTAAAACAAAGCTGCAAGCAGGTCAACGAAGTTCAGAAAGGGCAGGTCTGACAAAACTGAGGCCTTGCAAACTCAGTACAAAACTTATAGCATGTTGCTAGAAAAAAGCATGCCGTATTGCTGTTCTACATGGTTTCATCCATCAATAAAATCTAGAAAGCTATGCAACTTTACAGCTAATGAAATGTAGGACCTCACTTCAGCTGTCTCAAAATCACTGCCTAATGACATTTGAGATGCTCTTGGGATTCCACTTGGCTCCAGTTGCTGTTCTTGCAGGGTGCAGACCTCCCATAAGTCCTCTTCTTGCACACATGCAGATGTCTTAGATACTCTAGGATACCTCAAACACTGGACTGACTGTCCAGGTAATTGATCCCAGTCCAACTCTGTTTTAAGATTTCAGAGTGATTAATAACCTTGTAGGTTCTGCTGACAGTCCCAACCTGTTGCTGCAGTGGGATTTGAGACACTTCATTCACTTGAGCACAGTCAAAAGCAGGAATCTTAACCTGTGTGGTTAAGAGAGAATATACCGTAACAAATGTTACACCATCAGATACACATTTACATCCCCGCCTATTTATATCGTCCTGCCTAGGCCTCCACTGAACATTGTTCTAAACTCTTAACTTTCATTAGGTTATCTACAGCCATCGTTTTACTCCTCTGTGTGTACCTCACTTTCTCTGGAGAAAAAAATTGTCACAAAAAGTGGGATCGTTAATAATTCCTCGTGGTCTTCATCATTACAAATTCAACCTTTATCAAGACTATAACACACAAAATTTAAACTCTTTAGTTTCCCATGTAATCTAGAGGTATGTAGCTCCAAATAGTGATGTTTTGATCACCACAAGCTAATTGATATTTTATTCAGTGATGTCAGCAATTGTGCCCTTTTTTCAGGCTGCAGTTTCATTATGTACCTCTGTAATATTTCTGAGGTTGGTGGGTCAAAATTTGTAGCAGAATTCCTTTCACTAACCACGTGCTAGTCTACATCATCTGCTTAATGGACAGATCTACTAACCCAAAATGATAATCAAATGAGTTTGTTGTGATGGATGAATGAATTCAAATTACCAGCTCCTTTGTAACAAGGCATCTTGATATAGAGTGACACATAGTGTTACTGCACATCACCCAGAAAATCTGAATCAATATGTGTCTAATTTTCCACAAGCACAGAAGTTGAAAGAGAGCAGCTAGCTTTTCAAAGCAGATCCTGTCAAAGGAAATTGCTCTTTGGTGTTGAAAGTAAAAGAGCTTATGTGAAATTAATGCTAGGGATTTTTAAGTGGTCATTGTAGTTACAGATCTATAATCTGGGATACAAGGTGAGGTCTAAAATCGATGCCAACACTTTATAAAAATCATGAAATTGTCTCTGGTCATTGCATTCCTGGTGTGGCTGCATGAGTAGAACAAAAGAGATGCATAAGAAAAATATGTCCCATGCATTTATCCAAAATCTTGAGTAATCCAGTTTATTTAACTTTCAGTTTGACTATATTCAACATGCATGTATTCCATCACATAATCCCACTTCAATGGGAGTAGCCTAGGACTGTTTCTATTACCTAAAGAAGGAATAATTTTTTTCATGCCTAGCTTTTATTTTGAGAACCAATGTGCAAAATCATAATCAGATTGATTTGGGTGAGAACAATGCATACCTTATTTCATCTCCAAGGGAAACACAGTAGAATAGTTAAAAGATTTCCTGGTGTAATTAGTGAAATGTGTGCACTTTATTTTCATTATAATTGGATCAGTTTACTAGAGCAAAATAGGTGAGCTAAAAATTTTATGACTATTTTCTCCTTGCGCTAAATATATCACTCTAGTTACAGGAACACTTCCATTATTTATTAAATGTCTGCATGGGACTTTTTCTATCTAAGCAGTTATAACAGAAAATGGACAGGCAGCAGAAATATTAAATATATTTTCTTTGCAAGCATTTTAGAGAACAATGTTAAGCTTCTCCTAATAGCTGTCTAATAGTAAGGTGATTCATGTCAACCAGTGACTATTGCAACTTATTTTAGCTTAGGCTCTGCATACACTATATATAGTACAGGTCTGACAAATCTAGGTAGTTGTGGTGTAACAAGCAATAGCTCTTACATTAGATGAGAATGAGGGAAGCGAAGTCTTTCAGACTTCCACTGGGAGTTGATAAGAAGGAAACAGAGGAGGAAATTAACTAATAAAACAGCCCAAATCAGCAATGAGATTTGAGTGCAACAAAGTAGTCCCTGTCTTATTGCCCCCCACTGTTGGCTGTCCACCCTGCCACAAGGACATTTAGACTGGATTGGCCACCAGAACAGAACCTAATTTACCCCACTGTTGACTTCCCCTTTTTTACCCAAACTGTTCAGGTTTACACAGGCTTAGGTTGTGAAGAGCAATGAAAAGAAGCACTTAAACCTATCTTAAGTGGCTCCATCATTTGGTTGTCTCTCTCATCCATTAAAGGCAGCCACATTTTCCCTGGCAAACTTTTCCATTAGACAATTGTAAAGAGAATCTAAACAATCTCAAGCCAAGGCAAGCCTAGACAAATCCGATACTGCACACTGTCACTTAATTAGAAAGTCTATGGACTTCTAGCTGTAGCAAAAATTCTGTTTCCTGGGCTGGAAGTTCGATTAGCTGGGTCTATTCAGATACATGAGGCTGGATAGGATTCATCTATGAGTACTGAAAGAGCAAGCTGATGCGACTGCAAAAATTATACAAAATATGGAAAACTGTGGTGACTGGGAGAAGATACCTGAATGGAAAAAAAATTGCAAATGTTATGTTTATCTTTAAGAAAGGTGAGAATGAGTACCTGGGGAATTGTAAGTCAATCAGCTGCACCTCAATCTGTGTAAACATTATGGAGAACAACCTCTTGGAATTCTTTTCCAAAGATGCCAAGTCAATACGATTTTGCCATTTCTACTAAAAGGCTGTATTTATGTGACATTGCAGGGTCTCAGGATTTATCTGAGCTTGTGTTAGCCTGAGCTAGTTTTAGTTTGCTTTAGCTGTGACAGCAATTGTATAGCAGTTAATGGACTGCGGACTGTTGTATATTAGCTTGATGAATACCATATTATATACATTAAAGGTCAGATAAATCTATATGGTCACTGAATAAAAAATATTAGCCCTTTATGTTAATTGTGCCTGGGCAAACAATTATGTAACTTTAACTAATACCTAGCAGTTGAAGATGTTCAAACTTCACAGAGTAACCATTGGCTAAAGAGCAAGTAAGCAGAGCAAGTACTTCTTGTGTGAAGAAAACATAGTAATAACCCCAAGCAAAGACAAATCAAGGGAGGAAGAGACCCTTACCATCAGCCTCAACTCTTCCCGGTGAAGGATTCAGGACACTGATGATGCATCTTAACCTTTCTTGAGCAAGAATGAAGCCAAGGACCTTAGAGAAAAGAGAAATGCTGGAAGGATGAGCTGAACTGAAGAAAAAAAGGAAAAGACACTGGTTAGTTTTTCAATAACTAATTTCAACTGTAATATTAATTAGGCCTGTTCTGTAATAATTATTTATTATTAGATAATTAGTCTATGACAGCTAGCCAAGTTACAATAAAACTTTTACTGTTTGCATTCACCACTGTTTCATAACACATATAGCTGTCATTTCATCATAGAAGGCAAAGAGGTTGATCAAACAAATATTATTAATCAATTTTATTATAACTGGGCTAACAATAATTGTGTCACCAACCCCATTGATTTCTATGATGAAATGACTGACTATATGAATGATCAGACAGTGACAGCTATACTTGACTTTGCTAAGGTCTGTGACACCATCTTCTTCAACATTCTCATTTGTAAGTTCAGCAAGTGCAGACTGGATAAATGAGTGTAAAACTAGCTTTATATTCAGGGCAAAGGGCAATGTTTAAGGTGTTGAGGTCCAGCTATTGGCTGGTTACAAACAGAATGTCCCAGAAATGTCTGTTGGGTTCCGTATTGTTCAATAGTATCAGCCACCTGGATGGTGAGAAAGAATGGGCCCTCAGTGTATTTGCAAACAGTAATAAAGATAGGAATGCAGAAGAGTTAAATATTTTGAAAAGTAGAGCTTAAATCCAGAGGGACTTGAGCAAAAGAAACCTCCAAAGTTTGAAAAGAAAAAGTCCAAAGGTCCGCACCTGGGAAGGAGTAACCAGGTGGTTATCCCATCTTTGGTAGAGTTTGAGATGCAACCAGCCAAGTAGCAGTCCCGAGGAAAATTATGTGGGATTCAGTAACAGACTGAATAAGCCAACAGGGTTGTCTAATTGCCAGTAATGCAAACATACTGAGCTACATTTGAAGAATCGTGGCAAATGGAAAAGGGAAGTTATTATTGCAATATACTCAGGGTCTATCACATGACCTCTCATGTGTAATATCTTTATTACCTTGGAGACATTATGGAATGCATCTTGATCAAATGTGTGGGCACTGAACTGAGAAGGACCAGACAGTACAGCTGCAGACAGGCTGCCATTCTTGGGGTCCTAGACAGCGATTCCTGTGTACTCAAAGTTCTGAAGCCCACAGACAAAAAAAAAAGTAGAGTCAGAAGGAAAACAAATTTGTTAGGATAGACACCATCTGAATAAATATCTTCTATGTGTTTTATTCTGAGAACACATAGCTGATCAAAAAATGAAGACAGCAAGAATTATTTTCATTTCATCCACATTCAAAATTGAATAAACATGTTCATTAATGGAAATAAAATAATCCTCTTTCATATATGATGGCACCTATTTATGTAATGTTTCAACTTTCCAATAATTTAAGATATGTACAGAGCATTACAACAAATTTAAATATCAAATGTGCATGATTAGTTTCTAGCAAATATAAGAAAACATACACCACAATCAGCTAAAAATAGAAAAGGAAAGGAATATGCTTAGTGAATTAACCTGAACTCAGATTACTCAGCAACAGTACGTATAACATTGTTATAAAAATAAACCAGTAACATTTAAACTAGCATTAATCTACTGCTGTATTTATTTGTTACTGTTATAATTTATTATTGGAAAGAGAAGAACTAACAGGTCATCAAAGGCTAATAACTGAAGAAACTTTTCTGACATGTCAACATTTACAATATAATGAAATGCGAACAGTTTGGGTAAGATTAGATCAGTGATAATGAACAACTTGAGACAGGTTTATATTTCACAATGTTTTTCTTACTGGAGGGTAAACACAATGCATTTGAAAGGTTATAACTCTTGCTTTATATTTCAACAACCAAGCTGTATTTTATCATTTACTCTGTTGTAATATTACATCATATAATTTACCAACATTTCAGGACAACTCAATGATTTAAAAGTTCATAAGTATTCACAAGTACATAATGATCATTTATCTGGCTTTGAGGTTTTCTGCAACCAGTGGTTTACCATGTTTCATTGATTATTCCTATATTGGAAGTATGAAATGAAATCTGTTAATTTGTGGGATATCTTATTCAAGATTTAGGCCGAAGCAGTCTTTAAAGATGCAAATTCTACATTCTTCCAATAGGTTGAACTTGTAAATCAACCAAAATCCAATCAGGTTTTTTTTCAGTGAAGTATGTAGAATTTTCATCAAAAGTTTAATGGGCTTTTTATCTACATAAAGGTCATTGTTAAAAACTACAGAGCAAGAAAACATGCCTGATTATCCTTCTCTGTCTCCTGTTGTTCCTCATTAAAATCTTGAACCCATTGTCTAATCAATGGATTACTTTAGATATTGTTTTCCTCAACACTGGAAACCTCCTTTATACTGCAAGAACTATATAGCTAGCTTTGGATGGAAGTCTCACTGGAAAAAGAAATGCAAAAGATACATAGGTATATCACTAGGAACCAAAATCTGCAAACCCAAAGGCCAACTTTTCTTATAACAGAAGTTCTATTTTAAAATCAAAGGTAAAGAAAAAAATTAATTATATATGGTGCCACTAAATGTTGACTATGAGTAATTCCCTCTTTCTTTTGAAACCTAATATCCCAATCCATCTACATGGGGCACTTTTCATTGAAGCAACTAGCACCTTGCAGATAATCTTACTCCCTAATAAACCAACAAGCCTATTAGAAGCAAGGAAAGAACTTTCTGATTAAGGTACAAAAAACCTTGTTCTCTTCCATGAATTCATGCAATTTAGATTCTACTGTCCCTGACCAGGAAAACTGTAAATTGATATTTTAACAAAACTTTGGAAGGAAGATTTCATTTTAAGGCTACAGAGAACGCAGAAAAGACATTCATGTTCTTGTTTTATTGCTGTCTTTTCAGATTAGTTAAACAATCTTGTTATTTATATATGATTGTTTCTCTCTTTGGGTGGTCATCTGTTATAGCCAGAGGTATAATTAATTATCGATAACATTTGAGCTCATTTTTCCCACTCTACACACAAGGCAGAAACACATTTTGCTGCTTAGTGTAAAAACAGATACAGAGAATAATCAAAGAAATTGCTTTAATTGTAATTGACTCTAATTTTCATCATTGTCATGCTTATTTCTAGGTGAGTGAGTATTAATATTTCTGTATGGTTATTTAATCTGCAGAAATGAAAATCAGAAAAAAAAAAAATATGAACAGCTGATAACTGGGTGGAGTATTTCTAGCAAACATTGCCAGACTACTACTTCATTGCATTACTGTAATTGTTAAAAAAAGTACCCAAATTATTACAAGCATGAATAAGATCAACAAAACTCAGATATGGAAGAGATAAGCAGAAGCATGCATATTTATATTTGCCAAATGAAACTGCTGATTCAGTGAAGTGAATGGCAAAATTTCCAATTATTTCAATAGGTCCAAAAAGTGAAAACATTCTAAACTGTGCTAAATAGTTGCATACATATATATGTGTGTATATATATATTTCAACAGATACATTATTTCATGAAGTATGATTATTACTTAACATTGTAGAAAGAGTTACAGTAATTTCTGATGTTAATATCAAGGTCCAATTAGGCTTATCATTTGGCTGCTGTGAAAAAAAACTTGAGCCCTGAAAACAAATTTAGCCTTGCTCTCGATGACAAGGGTCATCTATTTTCAATTTTCATATTCACATGCTTATTATTTTTGGAATCACTAAAAAATAAGATGTTCATAGGAAATGATTCCAGATGACCTTTACCACATCTCTTCTCTTAGGCTTGTCATAACTGGATAGATTTTACTGCTTTTACAGTAGCAGTATATATCTTCAGATAACTACTGAAATTTTGCCAAAGATACAGTCAGTATTGGAAAATGATTGTAATAGGAAACATGTAAGTGCATAAGAAGCTGTTCCGAAGAGCTTACAAGGTAAATCAAGAGAAGGAAAAGCTGCTATTCCTCAGCAATTTATAAATCAAGTTGGTAAGCTAAACATGTTACTTATTGCTCTGCCCAGCATTTCCAGTGATACGTTCTTCACTTTTTCACATTATATTTGAATGGAAATAAATTTCTGATTTTTATTTTTTTTTTAAATACTTTTTCCCTAATGTTTTAGTATCCTGGATTAATCAACAGAGGGAACAAACAACAATTTTTGTAAGTGGTTAAAATATAACAGTGTTAACTAAACATGGGTTTGGAACTGTCTGAAGGCTGGTCAAGTTTGTACAGACCTTTAAATGAATCTAAAATAGAATAGTTCAAATTAATGGTGAGTATATACTAGGAGGTTTAGCTTTAGTAGATTATAGTTGTCATAAGAAAAAAAAGAAAAAAGATTTACATTTTCTTCTTCTCCAGTAAGTTAAGCATATTGTTTAAATTATTAAGTGATGTTCATTTTTAAAAACAATGCAAAAGAGTCTTGTAAAATTTTTAGAACTATGGATGATATTTTAGTTCAAGCATGCTGCCAGAAGAGGGTGATATTGAACTATAAATCTAAACCAATCTCTTCCTTCACTGTAAATTCAGTCTTCACTTGAATCCATGTACCTTGTTTTGCACAAGAAATGTTATGAAACTTTCCCTTTTGACAAATACTTAGTTCAAAGAAGACAAGGGCACTGTAAGGTTTTGAAATACACACTATGTTTGTTTTCAGAATGAATAGAGAAGGAAAAATATCTCTGTTGAATTCCAACCCTAAAGACAAACATTTGTAATGAGTCATAATAATATAATTGTATATTATCAACATATAGGTGTATTAAACAAGAGAACATATAATCAGTTCCACAGTTTAAAAAGTCATTAAAATTCTTATTACTTTTTTTCTTTTCCTGTAGAATCATTTTCCTGATGTAAATTCTTATACAGTTACAAAGGAATTACAGATTATGAAGTACAAGTTGTGATATTTGCAATGTTGGTGTGTAAAATATAGTAGAAAATTTATTATAACAGCTTTCTCACAGAAGCTGGGAAATAAGAAATCAGTATTATTACTGTAGTTCTTATCGGACCCCTATTCGTAATTTGGTAAAGCAGTAGTCTGTAATACGAAATCATGGTCACGTCCACAAGACATCTTTGCTCTGTGCCACAACCTGACTCTCAGGTCAACCATTAGATGCAGCAACTTAATGCTGAGGATCTGCCAGCAGCCTTGTACCAATTGATCAGTGTTCTCTTTACTAATGAACAAAGAGTTTTTTTGCAGAATTTACGTTTGTATCTCGCTGATCTGTACTTAAGAACTGCTCCTCTATATTTTATGTTTATGATGCAGGGTAATGAATACAAATGCATTTCACTGGATGAAGAAAACAAGTTTTACATACTTGGAGTATCTCTTAATATAATTCAGAATATTTGGTATCTGGTTTATGATTTATTTTTTTTCTTCCTTGGTAGGTCAAGTTCTACAGAATTGAAGATCAAAATGAAGCTAAAATTGCAAGTTAGAACTGGAACAGATGTGAGCATGATTAATGGTAGCATATTAGCTAACAATAATTGGACAATTGTTTATATAATAATAATGATTAAAAAATCCTGATAAATGAATGTATTTCCAATAGATCTGTAGAGTCAGCAAAAGCTTTGTTAGAAATTAATGGGTGTTTTTCTTCTTTGCTTTAGTGTTAGTCTTATTGAGCTTTCAGCAGTTGGATTTTAATCAACATCAATTAGACAACAAGATAACACATAACCAACACACTCCTTATCTTTACAATCATATTGACATACCTATTTATACAATAGTCTATATATAGATCTAATTTTTAATTAGCCACATTCTATTATTATGCTCTGCTGCTTAAAGTTCAAATTCAGACATAGATATTTACTGTAATTTATTTACTATCTATATAAATAACAAATGAATGCATTAATGTTCAAGATCTTGAACAGTTGATACTTCCACAATTAGAAAAGACGTGCAGTTAAACACCAGCTATGAAATGCATTTCATATTTAGAGAAAAAAAAAATAAATAATGCTGACAGTGTCAAAAGAATAAAAAAAAGTTAACTGAAACTGAAACATAGAAACAGTAAATGTAGAAGTTTGAAAACAAAATGTGGCAGCATTGCAAGGATGGAAAAATGCACTGTACCATTTCCTACTTGAATCCACTGAGACAATAGAGCTTGACTGATTCTAGGGCATTTTGATGAAAGCATATCTGTTTGAGCTTGAGATTAGTGATTACTTAAGGAAAGTATGTGTTTATGCTGAATGGTTGTGAAATATGAACGATACTTTCAATCAAATGTGATGCTCATCTACAAGAAGGGCCAGAAGGAGGATCCAGGGAACTACAGGACTGTCAGTCTGACCTCAGTGCTGGCAATAGTTATGGAGCAGATCATCTTGAGCATCATCACGCAGCATGTGCAGGACAACCAATCAATCAGGCCCAGTCAGCATGGATTTATAAAAGACAGGTCCTGCCTGATCTCCTTCTATGACAAGGTGATCCACTTAGTGGGTGAGGGAAAGAATGTGGATGTCAGCTATCTAGACTTTAGCAAAGCCTTTGCCACTGTTTCCCCCAGCATTCTCCTGGAGAAACTGGGTGCTCGTGGCTTGGATGGGCATATGCTTCGCTGGGTAAAAAACTGGCTGGGTAGCCAGGCTCAAAGAGTTGTGGTGAATGGAGTTAAATCCAGCTGGTGGCCGAACACAAGTGGTGCTCCCCAGGGCTCAGTACTGGGGCCAGTTCTCTTCAGTATCTTTATCAATGATCTGGATAAGGGGATTGAGTGCACCCACAGTAAGTTTGTAGATGACATCATGTTAGGTGGGAGTGTTGATTAACTTGAGGATAGGAAGGCTCTGCAGAGGGATCTGGATAGGCTGGATCAATGCGCCAAGGCCAACTGTATGAGGCTGAATAAGGCTCAGTGCCAGGTCCTGTACTTGGGTCACAACAACTCCATGCAAGGCTGCCAAAATCTTCGGGAAGAGTGGCTGGAAAGATGCCTGAGAGAGAAGGACCTGGCGATGCTGGCTGACAGCCAGCTGAATATAAGCCAGCAGTGTGCCCAGGTGGCCAAGAAGGCCAACAGCATCCTGGCTTATATCCACAATAGTGTGGCCAGCAGGAGTAGGGAAGTGATTGTCCCCCTGTACTCAGCACTGGTGAGGCTGCACTTTGAGTCCTGTGTTCAGTTTTAGGCCCCTCACTACAAGAAAGATGTTGCGCTGCTGGAACATGTCCAACGAAGGGTAGCAAAGCTGGTGAAGGGTCTAGAGCACAAGTCTTATGAGGAGCAGCTGAGGGAACTGGGGTTGTTTAGCCTGGAGAAAAGGAGGCAGAGGAGAGACCTTATTGCTCTCTACAACTACCTGAAAGGAGGTTGTAGCCAGGTGGGTGTTGGTCTCTTCTCCCTAGTAACAAGTGATAGAACAAGAGGAAATGGCCTCAAGTTGTGCCAGGGGAGGTTTAGATTGGATATTAGGAAAATTTCTTCACTGAAAGGGTCATCAAGCATTGGAACAGGCTTCCCAGGGAAGTGATTGAGTCATCATGCCTGGAGGCATTTAAAAGGTGTGTAGATGTGGCACTTAGGGAAGTGGTTTAGTGGTGGACTTGGCAGTGTTAGGCTAATGGTCAGATTTGATGATCTTAAAGGTCATTTGCAATCTAAATGATTCTGAGATTCTATAATCAGTGTACTGGCATCAGCACCTTGATCATCAATGCTTGTTTGTTTTGTGTTTTAAACACACTAAACAACATAAATTTGCTTTAGTATTTTAGAATGATAATTAAATTGACAACTGAGTCAATTTGATCAATTTCAGGTAGAAGACCTCTGTTCTTCAATTTAGGTTCTGTATGGATTTATGGTTTGTTCCATATTTTAGCTAGCAGTTCATTGAAAGTGTTCAGTACTTCTAAACTACACCCATTGATATGAGAAGTCTTTTCTTTAAAATAGCTTTAATAATATATTTCCAGAATTATATACTAAATGTCACAGAAGTGCAAGCAGGATTTTTAAAAAACATGAACTAATACAATAGGAGCTTTGATTACTTGTTTTGTAGACTGGAACAAGAAATATTAAGTAAAGTAGAATTCATGGCAAATATATTTTTTCTTAAACTGATATCTTCCAAAACTGGATTAGGTCATTATTTTCAATTGTGACGAGATCACTGTCTGTGTTACCCTAGACTATCCATAACTACTAGGAATGAATCAAAGATGAGTCTAGGGGCCTGTAAGATTGAAAACTATAATACTTTGAAATGAACATCTAGTTATCATAGTTGGCATTAAATGAACTTCTTAATTTATTGGGATTTCTCTAACATCACATGGCTTGTTTACTATGAACTATATTATGTTAACATGGCATTTTAGAGATATACACTATGTTTTCAGATAATTAAAGCATTAATTCCATTTTGAAAAATGATGTAACAATACATGACCTTGTATAAAACTAATTACATTCTAATTATTATGTTATGAGATATAGTAATCCAGTTCTGAGGATTATTTTAAAGTGATGTGCCTTAAAATTCCAAACCCACCAGATATTGGATTTCCAAAGTATTTCACAGAATCACACAAAATTACAGAATCTTTGAGGTAGAAAGGGATCTGTTTAGATCCAGTCCACCCCACCCCTCTGCCCCCCAGCTCTGGCAGGGTGAGCTACAGCAGTTTGCCCAGGAATACGTCCAGTCAGGTTTTGTTCATCTCTAAAGATGGAGACTCTACAACCTCTCTGGGTGACCTGCTCCATAGTTTGATGACCCTAATTTCAGCTATTGCACCATGGAAAAGTATTTTATGAACTGATCTAATCAACTGATGATAGACTGAGATCTTCATTTCTAACAAAATCATGATCACTTTTCTAGTTTGTTTCTTTCTTTCTTTTTTTAGCTGATTCTAATAGTTTTGGGGGTTAAAAGTAAAATAAATACTCTCATGTTTATACAGCCAGCTGGATTAAATCGATTGCATTTTTTTTAAGGAGAAAGAATACTTTTAATACAATAATATCCATTAACCACAAACCAGAGAAATTTTGGAAAAAATAGACAGGATTTTTCTGTAATATGACTACCTGAATGCAATGACAAATTAAGAGAGAGTCTCTGTAGGTACAAATTCAAACATCATGCAAATTCAACTAAAAAAAAAGTGACAGGCTGAGATATTGATAATGATCAAGTTGATCATGTCAGAGTTGAACAAGATGATGATATATTTTGTCTCCTGAACTTAGCCTACTTTCTATACAAAGTTGTGAGATTGACAACGTTGTCTATGAGAAGAAGGATGCTATTGTGGCTCTTGAAATTAACATAGCTCTGATAGAGAACTTTTCTGATAAAACAGCTAGTTTTAGACTGCAGCTGCAGACATCATCCACACAATTCCCTATCTCTGACTTTACTCTGTATAGTTTATATCTTCACCCTGATCTTAACAGAAACTATTTCTTATGAGGCACCTGCAAGGAGATTAATGCAGAGAAGCCATAATTTTGCATACTGGCCTTTCATTTTCTCTGATGCAAATAATCTAAATCTATTTTTGCTCTTTTATAGAAAGATAGACTAATTAGCTGATACCTAGAAGCATTCATTCAGATGTCAAGAATATTTTTACCCTTCAAAACATCAATTATTTTAACATTAAGAGCTATATACTGCATCTATCCTTGCTTTGACAGCAGATGAAGAAAGAGAACTACACATTGTTAATTATATCTAGGTACAAGGTGGGAAAATGTTTCACACATTTGCTCTTTTGCTACTTCTTTCAAGATACAAAGTCTACAGGAGATCACAGCGCAAAGTAGAATTTTGCCTTCATATTAATGACATATTAAGGAACTCATCATAACCTTAATAGATTCCATTTTTTGTTTTTGATGTGACTTTAAAATGTTCTATAGGTCTTCCCTGAAGTATGGAGAAGAAAACTATGGTTTTGAGAACTGAAGAACATTTGAGTGTTTGCTGCACTCATTTGTTACATGTAACATGTACATTTTAGTCAGGTGCATGGTAGACTTCTGAAAGATTTAAAATATCAATGAAATACTAAGTTCAGTTTTGGCAAATATATGGTCATCATTTATACAAAAAAGCCTCCAGAAAATAAAATTATTTTCAGTAGTAAAGTTAGATATTTTATTATCTAATTAAGATGTATAATATGCACTAAAGACACACTAAATTGATGGTCTTTTATTGTTTAAAAAAACCAACCCAAACTACAACCTGAAAATGGGGGGGGGAGGGGGCGGAGAGAGGAATTTATATTTATTCAGTCAGGTTACAGGGCACATTGCACAGCACTTTGTATTAATTCACTGTCCACATTCTTTGTTATTAATTTGACTGAGATAGTTACCACCATGCTGTAGGTGATTTTGATGAAAAAATCATTCTGTGATGTCATGCAGAATATCAGTCCCTACTACTGACTCAGTAGCTGTCCTACAGTGCAGCTCACACCTGCTCATGGTCTGTGACTCTGTGAAATCCATATGGCTTTGCAGAGTTGCCAGTAGATGGTCAGTTGTAGTTAGATCTTCAAGTCAGATAAAGATTTAGGAAAAAAAAGTATCAGAAAATTAATTCAGAAGTTGCCCTTATTATGAGTTCTAAACAAAGCTGCTTTATCTATAAAATCCCCAATGAAAATGATGCTAATTGAAAGAGTAAGTGTTCATAAAAAACTTTATACATAGGCAAGGTACATAGCAAGTAGTGTGTAGGAGAACAGATTTTTGGAAGCAGAAATAATATATATATTCATGCCTACTGTATCTGTCAGTGTCACTGAGGAAGGGTAAGTGTGTGCAACAATGTGACCACAGTTGGTGAGATGGACTCTCTCAATAAAGTCACTACTTTAACCTATTCTCATCTTCTTCAATAGCAAAATGAACAGAAAGTTCACTCTTCCTGACCTACTTTCTGCTTTTTGTCTTTACTGGAAATATTCCCACTCCTGTCCTTATCCTTCACCCCTGAGGACATTAAATTGATTTTTTTTCTCTTTTACAGAGGGAAAATGTCTGATATTGCTGTACTAATGTTCTTCCTAGTCCATGTAAGGAACCCAGATTCACAAGATCTGAACCAGAAAGGATATTTCAAGATAAAATGCAGTCTTATATATGAGTACAAATTCTTGCTCTCATCTCAAAGGTGAACTCAGAAGTTCATTTAGTCTGTGCTGTCTGACTGCATAAAAATAAAGCAGGGATC
Source organism: Aramus guarauna (assembly GCA_013400195.1). NCBI lineage: Eukaryota > Metazoa > Chordata > Aves > Gruiformes > Aramidae > Aramus > Aramus guarauna. Next base: position 364,311 of record VXBL01005097.1, on the reverse strand, counting down.
CATATCTACCAATAAATAAATAAATAAATAAATAAATAAATAAATAAATATATATATATTAAAGAAAGATATATAAGCCCATTCCTATTTTGGAAATAAAACAGAAACTAGCCTAATGAGTCAAATGCTAGCGCCAAAGTTGTGCCATCAAAATTAGAAGCTAAGCTATAGATATAGCATGCTGAACTGTTCAAGAAACACCTTTCAATCCTCAATTCATGCACCTGAGGCACGGGTTTAGATATAGCTATGCCCTTTCTTCAGTAGAGAGAAATCCCCTTGAAAAGTTTAAAATAGTATTTTTATTTTTTTTTTTTTAATTCAGGAAATTGTGTACTTTTTACTCTGTCCATTGCATTTTTCTTCTACCTAATTTATTTATTTCCATAGTGATTAACATGACCCTCACATTTTTTAAAAGTTGCTTTCTAAAAATAAATGGCTATTTCAGAATAGAAGCCAAAAGTGAAATCATTGGCAGATGTAGGTTTGTGTGTTCTTCCCACTTTGACAGAAAGGCTGAAGTGGGTTCTAAATTAGGTCCATTTAATTTCTTTAATGGGCTCTATTTGCTCTGTGATAATAGTGTGAATAGAAGCAAGGAGTATGGCTACATGGCAGAATGCAAAGCTAAGAAAACACTCAGGGAGGTAACTGCTCGTAAGTGTATGTGAGGATTTAGATGCAGCTATTAACTGAGTAATGCTGGCCTACTTGATACAATATTTTCCTTTTTGTATATTTTTAATGTAATAAAAACAGTGGACAACAGAGCACAGATCTGTCACATTTTTCCTGAGTTGTATCTGTAGTCAAGTTATAATTGGATTTTTTATGGCTCAGGTGCTTCCCATTAGAGCCCAATTCTCTTTCAGTCTTTATTCTCCCATACAGCAACTGTACCACAGAAGGGTGACTTTATCTACAAACTTTTGGGAAGCAAAGTCAAAATAAGGAGAAGTTTTTTCCAGTTCTAACACTTCCTGAAAAGCCTGACTACTGAGACATTGTGCAAAAGAGGTCCATGGCCCCTGTGAATTTAGAGACAATGAGATGGGGGAGAGAATAGAAAGAGAAAAAGCAAGAAAACTCATGGGTCAAGACACAGATAGTTCAATAAACAAAGGAAAGAGGGGGAAAAAAAATAGAAAAAAAGTGATGCAAAGGCAATCACTTACCACCTCACGCGAGCAGACCAATGCCCATCCTGTCCCTGAGCAACAGCTACTTTCCTAAAACTGTCCTTTCTTTCAGTTTTTATTGCTGACACTATATGCCATGGAATATCCCTTTGGTCCCTTTGGGTCAGCTGTCTTGGTTATGTCCCTTCCTAACTTCTTGCCCACCCCCAGCCTATCCATGGCAGGCCAGAGTTGGAACAATAGGAAGCCTTTACACTGTGCAAGTACTGCTCAGCAATAGCCAAAACGTTGATATGTTATCAACAGTGTTTTAGTCACAAATCCAAAACATACCACCATACAGACTAATGTGAAGAAAATTAACTCCATCCCATCCAGACCCAGTATACACTGTTAGTAGCCAACCTCAGAAAACTATTTATAGGATAGGACTTAGCCATTGCATGATTTGTCCATGCATTAGAAAAAGGACAATAGGTTGATGAACATGGACTTAATTAATGAACTTTTTGACTCAAAATCAGCTCTTATCAGTCCTGTATTGTGAAGTCAGATTGGTGAGGGGCATGTTTCCATCTACTACTCTCTCGAAAACTACCTATGACTTTACAGGTCCAAAGAGTGTTCTTTGACATGTGTGCTCACTTGCTTCAGTTGCTATATTACAACATCAAAACTAGAGTTCAGAACACAGGTCAGTGCCTCTGTAAAAGATATGCATTATCACAAAGAAGACAAAATCTCTTCAAAACAGAGCTTAAATATTAATTCAGTAGTGCATTAGACTTGTGTTGGGTCTGTGAATTTTGCTAAGCGTGTATATATATAGTATACTGAAGAGAAACTAACTGCATGCTATGGCTATTTGCAATCTAGAGATATTCCAAACTGGATTGACTACTGGCAGAGTTTAGTCTTCAGGTGTTTTTCCAAGTTGCCTGATACAATCTACGTAAGATGGATTTCTGTGGAACAGAAGCAGCATGTAATGTTGAGGTTAGGCACAGGCATTCATTATTGTGAATAGGCTTAGGCATAGTCAGCATGTAGAAACTCATTTGTGTGTAACAGGATACTAATGTTAAATATCAATGCATTATCATAGCCAAAAGGAAAGCAAATCTTTCAACACAGCAGTTTCAATATTTCATGTTTTCTTAAACAGACTTATTGAAAAAGACTAAGAATAGTAATTTTTAACACTGAAAAAATACATGTAAACATATGTAAATTATGTCATATGTGTTGTTTTGATTACTGATTACTGCACACTCAGTGATTATCTTTCCCTTGTTTTCCTTTTCGTTTAAAAGGTTTAAAACTTATTAGCATATCTGCACTTTTATGTGCTAGCAGTAAACTTTTTAAACTATTTTGAGATAAATCTAAAGTTAGTAGTTCATCTGGAACTGTGAACATTTTAGGTTATAATTTGAAAAAGAACATCATAAGTACATTGCAAACTCGTACAACATGTGTATGTGTGTATTTCTCTACTCTCCATCTTAAGAACAGAAGACCAAGCAATTTTGCTTTTAAAAGGTTGTGGTACAGGAAATAAAAATATTCAATTACTTATTTCGAAAACTTTACACAATTCCTGTGCCTATGTGTTGCACCAGCTATTAGTATTGAAGTAGTTTTTTCCAAGTGTTTTATGAAAGCTAGGCATTCAACTACAGTCATACAAGACAGCCAGAAAAATCTGACTGTACTTCAATTGGAATATTTGTAACTACAATGTGAAGCTGACTACTTAGATGTGCAGTTTGCAACTAGTCGGCTGACAATCATATTGTGGAAAAAAAAAATTAACTAGAACTTAACTAGTATATATAAATTTAAAAGGATTTTTTAAATTTAAATCTTATGTAAATATACCTAAATGGTATTTACCCGAAGTACACAGTAATCAGAAAAGCAAAAGCCCAAAGAAGTCAAGTGAAATTCTGTTGATTTCATACTGGATTTTCTCTTCTACATGGACAAAAGGGACTTAAACCCATTTGGCTTTAAAGAAGTTTCAGTTGGCTATGTCGTAGTAGAAAGGATCATTTCACTCTAAAACTATGATAATTTAAGGTCAATGGACAATAATGCTTCTGGGGTTGCAAAAATTACTAAGGAAAGTGTGCACAGGTAGATTAATAGAGAATTTTTTAAGATGCTAACATGTAGTACAATGCCAAAAAACCTTAATTTTTTTTAATTTTATTTTTTTTGGTTCTTGGGTCATTGGCAAGCAAACTGCATTTAAAAAAATGTGAATATGATTCATCATGACTGAAGACTTCAAGTACTCAGGTGACTTTTGTTCTCTACAGACCAGTCACCTCTAGGCATTTTTTTTAATTGACATTCAAATATTGCCAATCTCAGGAGGAGAGGAGAGGAGAGGAGAGGAGAGGAGAGGACCTACCTGTTCCAAGAGATTGATTCAGAACCAGGGACATCTGTCACTCCAACACCAAAATTTATGAACAAGACAGATTATCTCTGAATAGGTAAGGAGATTTTAACTTTGATTTTAAACTCCTCCTATATTATGCAGAACTGAGAGTTCTCTGTCAATGAGTAAACAAAACATGGAGAAGATTCAAGATCTATTGCACAGATACCAAAGAAGGAAATAGTGCAAATTAAAGAAATGTTTACACATTTACAATGAGCTGAATAGTACAATAAAGTAGGATTGATAAAGAATAAGTACGCAAGAGAAATCAGCTTGGTTTCATCTTTTTCCAAATAAAGACTATTTACAGCCACTGCATTGTATTTTATTAAAAGACTAAGAAGCCGCTGTTTTGTAAGGAGTCATGGTGCTAAGGACAGCAGGATAAAATGCATTGTTCAGCAGGAAATTTAAAGGACTATATGACTTTTTATCTTAAAAAAATGAAATATAAAGAATATTTACTTCAATATACCTGTCTTCAAAATACTTTCCTTCAGATAATGTGATTTTTTGCATGATGATGATTATCAATGTATACAATATTATATATGCATGTATACATGTATATTAGGTATGCATATATGGGTCTAAATTAATTTAGTTAATTAGAAGCTATATTAGGATAACAGGAAGTTGTTCCTTTAATGTGATTTTTTTCTTATAAATTGAAGATCTTTTTCAGTTGATTTTTCAGAGAATTGCCTATCAATAAGGGCCTTATTAAAATTAAACCAAATATTTAGTTAGAGAATAGTCACTAGGCTTGCATATAACTTTTAGAATCCTGAGCTTCATTTACATAATTGCAATGTGCTCTTGACTGCAAAAAGCCACATAAACAGTGTGTTCAGAGCAGAAAATTTTGCGTTATCCCAATGCATAAAAAAGGTGCAATAGTTCATTGAGGGAAATAGGTGTTCTGTAGCTGAATTAAAGAAATGGATGCCTACAAAATAAACCCCTCTGCTTCCTAATGCAAATTTTAATTATTTCTTTCCTGTTCACTTGGAGGTCATGAAAGTTATAGTTTAAGAAAACCTTTCCTAATTGCCTTTGTCATGGAGAGAAAGGCTCCGCATTGGCTTTAATCGTAGCTTTGTTGTATTGTGGGGGTTTTTCGGTTTGTTTTGTGTGTGCGTATGTGCTTGTGCTACGTTCTCTGTTCCTACTTAGTTAAGACTTCGCCTTGGTGACTGTCTCTCCATGTGGACTTTCCAGGTATACTAGGTATATGAGTTTCAACAGAGTCCCTCAACCTGCTCTCTCAGGTTTGATTATTCAGATACTACTTGGCTGTTCCAGAATACTTCCTTTCATACAGTATCTTAAGCTCTCAGACCAGTACTTACGCAGAGTTCAGAGTTGGTGTTGCAAGAAATATAGGCAAAGAGTTGCTGAAAGGGACCAGCATCTCCTTGCAGGCAGGGCAGGACACATTGCTTGGCTGGTACATATTGTGTGGAATCAATGGCTCCTTATGTGCATCCTGAGAAGTGAGGATGAGTGGTGAATGAGGGGGGAGTGGAGCTTACCTCTCACTGCAATAGCAAATGCAGGTCCTTATTCGTCCTGTTATTTTTAAACACTGAATTTGCTGATAAATAAGTAGGATACCAAGAAATTTCCCATTTTGAAGCCTAATTTGTAAAGTAGCCTAATTTCAACATTTGAAATTAACATCTTATATATAAAAAAAACATTTTTCAAAGTAATCTAGAAGTGGTACTAGTAAGTTCTGTCTGAAGGGGTGTGAGAAAGCTTTCCACTGCTTCTTATGGGTGTCCCTGTGGTCTTCAGAATTCTCCTGAATGGAGGAAATATAGTGCTATGAAGAAAACAATGGATTCCAGAAGAACCTTCCTGGCATTTTCTGGTCATACCAAAATTTACAAATTATGTAATTCAGGCTCAGAGATTTCCTCTGTAATGTATACAGTTAAAGAAACCTGCACAGATTACCATATAACGCAGAATAAAACATGGTAGACATTATAACCTCCTCTTTTAAGGATTTTATACAAGATCTACATGCTTAATAGCATTAAAACTTCCATTTCTATACGTATATAATGATAAGAAAGAAAACTCACTAGCTGTGGGAGACTTCTACACAATATGTGTATAGTTAAAGGGTATGGACTCGGTTCCATTCTATGTAGATTCTGTACTTTGTGAAGAGGTAAAGAGGAATGACATAAATGCTTAAGGCCTTTTTTAAAGTAAGCAAGCCTGACAGTTTTAGATTTTTTTTATACAGCTTCGCAAATTTTAAAATTGTCAGAGCAATTGATAAAGGTGAATATTTAAAGTACAGGATGCAAATTTTATGTCACTTCAACACTGTCCATGCAGATGCACTTGCAGAATCACATTCTTTATAATAACCTGCTTAATGGTTCATAAAATTGTGGTAGAAAAACAATCATAAACCTGGTAAATACACAGTTTGTGGAATGACAAACGTTATTGATAACCATTCTCAATGTTTTTTAATTATGTATGGTTAGGAGATGTTCTATTTTTAGTAGTTGATTTCTGAAAATATTTTTTTATCAGGTTTTATTCATGTGGATGTTAACTGAAAACCAAAGGATGATGTTGTTTTCACTTCTGATATGAGTATCTATATATACAGATATTCTCCCTCTCAAACAATCAACCACAAGTGAAGTCTGAACACCTGCGAAATGTTCAGTAAGATTTAGAAAGACTCTGACTTACAATTCGTAAATTCAAAATGAATAAAGAATACAATGATTTATTTGGCCGAACATAGACACTGAGAATCTTTGAGCCTTAACAGTAAAATGTGTGCAAGTCATGACAGAGTGGCAAGGTTCATTCAAAGTAGGAAAATGCAATCAAATAAGTGATGTATTGAAATGAGTGGAAACAAAATTGCTGCTGTTTCTTAGGAATGTTTTATATTTTTTATTATTTAGCTAAATTACATATTTTATCTGTAGAAAATTAAGTAATAAAGAACCCATCCTAAAAAGCCAAGGCATATATACGTATCCCTACATATATTTGTATATGTGTGTATATATAGGACAAGATCTTGATAGCCTTCATCACATGGAACATTACGTCACAATACACCTTCAAAGGCCAATGAGGCCACCTGGAAATCTATCAGCACAAAAGAAGTTTCTGGAATCTGACTGGTATTGAGGCTGTAGTAAACAATCTGTGGAGTAATCCGAGACACAATGAGGAGAAAACAGAGAGTGTCTGCTCTACAGGGTAAAAATGCTGAAGCACCAGATCTATTGTTGCTCAGCAAAAGGTTGTGCAGCTCTGTGGCAGTGGGATGAAGAACGAAGTAGAATTTGCAGCATATAAAGCCATCCCATGCAGTACAGGAGTGACGAAAATCTTCCTTGTATGCAATAATTATTTTCCTGAGCTCTACTGCTAATTACTTGTTTATGGGCACAAAGAAAATAGTACCTTCAGCATGATACATGCCTTTAAGAATACACTCCCCCTCCCACCCCCCAAACCAGACCGTTTTTTATCAAAGCAGTGCTTCATGCAAACAGAATACAATCTCACATGGATAGATGCCAACACACTAGCCTAACACCTATAAAATGGATAATTACAATCAACACAGTTTTCTTCCTACAGAACAAGAAGGGCAGTTTTAAAAAGGACTGTCGGCAATCATTGTGCAAGCATAAGCACTAATATGTCCCCTTTTTTTTTTTTTTTTTAATTTTTATTTTTCCCCCCCCAGAAATGAAGTACGTACAACTGTACATACTTGTCCCTACCCCAGTCACGATGAGTGGACTGGATTGAGAGCTGTTACTGTCTCATTTATGTATTTGTATAATCCTGCACTTCATTGTGATAGACATATTTTCCAGAGGACAAGGTTTCCCTTGTGGTGTGTTTTGTGGAGTGTATTTGGGCTGGAAAGCTTTCAGTTTCTAAAGCAAGCATTTGCAGATATAAACTAAATGCAAGATCTGCTTAAGAGAACAAACTGCAAGAGCTGCAGTGCATGCATACTGTTTTATAAAATCAGCCATTAACAGACCTTAAGCAATCTAGAAGGTATTTAGCTGAATTTTACTTTCCGAGGTTCATTTAGATAAGGGAAAAAGGAGGTGAGAGAAATTGCAGGAGGAGGAGCTGATCTGTCTCAAGGTGGAGCTGTATCTTGTATTAAATGACATTGGCAGATTAAAGCTCTGTGGTGGGGAAGGGCTTAAAGGCTGAGTCAAAAGCTAAGAAGTCTCTTTATTTACGCCTACCTCCCAGCCCCTGGCAATCTGACTAATAACAAACTGAGCTAACAAGAAAGACTAGAAAGAGCAGAGAGAACACAGAAGCAGCTTGGATCTAAAAATCTGACAAACCAAGTGATCAAGTCAAGCTCGGCTGAGCATCTTGTTTGTTTACTGCATCCAAATGCTTGCAAACAGTTAACTATATGCAGAAAAGTCAGCATAGCTGTGAAGTACGCTGTGAATTTTAATTGAGGAAAAAGGACAACTGCTCACAGGATGGTCTAATGTGCACGCTGCCTGGAAGATTTTTTCAATTGAACGCTTTGTACTTTGTCTTCTGAACAAGGATTTTAACTTTATGGAACTGTAGTGTTACCAGAGCTTGCAGCAAAGTGAAACTCAGAAGAAAGCGTGCATTTTTCACAGGGAAAAATTGCATTGTAGTGAAACAGCTGCTCCAACTGTGCATTACCGAGCGTTTCAGGGAGTGTTACTGCTGTACAGGTAAGAAAGATTCCAGTTAGTTAATTAGCTTAGCATATGAGAAATTAATTTCTCAGTACCAGTTGAATTTATTTTTCTGCATGACTTTGTATAACTTTTATGTTAAATGATGGCAATTTATACTGTATTTCAAAGAGTCTGCCAGGTGCGTTTATTCAAAGTGCCAACTGTGTAGAATGTGTGTATTAAGGAAACGCTGATTTCAGATCCCTTGAGGGGGGGAGGAGCGGGTGTTTGCTTTTATTTCCCAAAGTGCAAGAAAGATCTTAAATGCATCGTCTGACTGTGATTCCCTTCAGAATTTGATAAACAATCCTGAAGGCTTTTTGAAATTACCAGTTCTTAGTCTGAGCCTTTGAAAATCTTCAATATGCATTTTTTAAGTAGCTGAATTAAAACAAACAAACAAACTCTCAAGTAAAATGAAACAAGCTATTCCAATGTTTTAAAAACATATTGATTATTACTTGTCAGGCATGTGATGCCTTTGCTATAAGGTGACTACTTCTGACAGCATTCAACTTTGCCTTGTAGAAAGAACTGTGACATTTTTTAGTCTTTTAGAATTCCTACTGCAAAAAGCTTAGTTACAGTGTGCACTTAGTAGTGACTTACATGAAAGCAGACAAAATGAACAAACTTAAGTTACCCTATATAATCTGCTGAAAAAACTCACCATATGAAACAGAAAAAATGTCAGTTTTGTCATGTCTTTTAAATGAAATTTTATTTTATTGTGAATTCTTTTGGTTAAATATTGATCATCAGTTACTTGAAAGCAGTTTTTATTTTACGATAGTAGCCCACTGAGAGCTTCATTACATATTCCTGAGTGTTCACATCAGAAGNGTTTAATTAAAATTCCCGAGGGTTACAAAAAAAAAAAAAAAAAAAAAAAAAAAAAAGGAAAAGGAAAAAAGAATACAACTCTTGTATTAATTTTTGTTGTGTGTATATGTGTGTGTGAGAGTTCTGGCAGTGCTGCCCACAGAAGTATGACCATGATTAAAATGGGAATGTTTTCCAATTGGTTACAAATGTTGTTACTTTCATCTCTGAGAGGAGGGCTTTCATTTTTATAACCTAATTTCTCAATATGCACTGGAATGCAAGATGGTTTTCAGATTTTTATGTTTTTTCATTTAATTTTGCTCAGGGACTTTATAAGTGCAGTTTGAGTTTGATGCAGATTGAAGCTGGAATTCCTACAGAGAAAAAGTATACAGAAATAAAGTCTAATTAGTCATACAGTAGGTTTGAAGCTGGCATCTATGTCAAGAGCCTGCATTTTTTACCTTGGGTCACTGGAAAGGATATTGATGCATGTAAAGCAAGAATAAATTTCTAGCATAACATGATCCCAGAATTATTCTGCATACTTCAAAATAGTATCTTGACTTGTTGTGTCTTATGCAATACTTCCTGGGAAAATACACATAAAGACATAGATATTAAACCGGCAGCTGGAGTTCAAGGAGTGTTGTATGAGACAATAAAATTATTTGTTCTACTGAAACAAAGATATAAGGTCATACGTTTAGGGACACTTTTTCTCACACTGTGAATTGCACTTACTACTTCTAAATTCATACATCTACTCCCACTTAACAGGAACTACTAACAGAGAAAAACATAATTCACTGTGCACACATTTGCTGTTGTTGCATGTGTGTGTGTGGTGTGTGTGTGTGTGTGGTGTGTGTGTGTGTGGTGTGTGTGTAATACTCATACCATCGCACTTAAGTGCCTGCATGTACAAATCTTTGCAGTCAGCTTTAAGGGAAGCCTTGAGAGATGGTGTTGCTAGTAACAAAGGTACATAACAATTAAAATATGTATTGATGAGATGCCAAATCATATGACCACACTAAAAGAATGTTCATGCATGTAATTGAATAGATTCTTGTAAAAGGTTCTAATTTCCAGAAATTAACACTTCAGCTGGTTAATTGTTTAGTGGTGTTCTGTACTTTGTGTTTCAACAGCTTACTTTAAAAAATCAAGTGACCTTTATTAGACGGATTACTTAAGAAACCTGCTTAGTTCAGTCCTAGAATAAATAGCATACCCCAAAAAAGGTTCTTGTGTTTGAAATCATCCATTCCATTGTAAGATTTATTTTTTTTCTTTCAGGAAATGTGGAAATATTTAGTTAAAGATTATAAACAGTGATTTCACTCCATCTCATATATCAAGAATTACCATAGTTCTTGCTAATTAGACAGCCTTGGCAGAAAGAAACAGAGCATCTTCAAATGGAATGTAGCATAAATGAATTCAAGCCATTGATAACAAATGCTTGATTTCAACATGTAAATTTTGCTTGTGACTCCATAGTTGTACTGTAATGATGGATTTATCAGGTCCTGCAAAGTTTAAGATCAGCTTGACAGGTGATAATTTGTTACATAACATACAGATGATACTGGTGATCATTTTCAACTAGTAAAGCACAGTTAGTTCCATATACATTACAGTTTTTTTTCAGTAATTAATGATTATATATAATAAGAAGGAGTCTAGTAATTAATCTAAAAAAAAAAAAAAATGTTTGCCCCTTGCCTGTTTCTTCTGTGTATACAATTATTTTAGGTGTATATTTTATACACATGTAAATTACACTATCTGCTGTGTTCCCGCTTTCACTAAATATCCACAAATTATAACATTAAAATTTAAGTAAAGAAAAAGAATTCTTCTGTCTACTTCCTTTTCGGTTTGGGGGTACAAGGATTGCAGAGGAAATACCTTTTGATTTACATGCATAATGCAGAACCAAAGGAGAGATTCCCTGTATCCTGATTGAATCGGCTTTTGCTCACAACATATTGTTGAACCAAACCAAATTTTATTTCTTCTCTTCAGCAGCTGGACAACATTAAGTTGATCATAGCAAGGTACTCTTAAAATTTGCAGCGCTATATGGTGACACAATGCAACGATCCAAAATATTATATTAGCCTTGATATAAGTTGCTCGAGGCAGTAACTTATTACTGCTGTCCACTGGCAAACATTCTAGATGGTGTATAAATAAAGATAGCACACTCCTGATTATCTCCTACTTGGTATATCAGCATGAAAGTACTGAAGCTCTTATAACTGTGTTTATTGATTAAGTACCTTGAACTAAATATATTTTTTTCTGCTTAGAAAATCATTCAAATGTTTTGCACAATTAATATTGTTTGAAAGGGGATGTAGCTCAATGACAAATACTAGGAATGGTTATCACTCCCCTCTCCCCCCGTCCCCATTGCCCAAGAAAAAAAACATAAAAATCAACCCTGTGAAATCATGACTCACTTACTTTTCCTTTTTCCTTTTTTTGTTCTTTTTTCTTTTTTTTTCTAGAATCTTCTGGGCAAGATGAAGCTCTGGATTTTTATTCTATATTCCGTTGTGATTGCATCTGATCCTTTCCAGTCACAGCCTTCTTTTTCTTCAGTCAGAGGATCTTGTCAGAATTTGTGTTCCTGTGAAGAAAAGGATGATACCATGATTATAAACTGCGAAGAAAGAGGCATCAAGATGGTATCAGAAATAAATGTCCCACCATCACGGCCTTTCCATCTTAATCTGTTAAACAATGGTCTGACTACATTACATGTGAATGATTTTGCTGGCCTTGTTAACGCTATCTCTCTACATCTTGGTTTTAATAATATTGCAGATATTGAGCCTGGGGCTTTCAATGGTCTCAGCCTTCTTAAGCAACTTCATATCAATCACAATTCTTTAGAAACACTTAAAGAAGATATGTTTAATGGATTGGAAAATTTGGAGTTTCTTCAAGCAGACAACAATTTCATCACAGTGATTGAAGCAAGTGCCTTTAGCAAACTCAACAGGCTTAAAGTGCTTATTTTGAATGATAATGCCATTGAGAATCTTCCTCCAAACATATTTCGTTTTGTGCCATTGACCCATTTAGATCTTCGCGGAAACCAGCTACAGACACTTCCCTATGTTGGCTTTTTGGAACACATTGGTAGAATACTAGACCTTCAGTTGGAAGACAATAAATGGGCCTGTAACTGTGATTTGCTGCAGCTGAAAATATGGCTAGAAAACATGCCTCCTCAGTCAATAATAGGTGATGTTGTATGCAATAGTCCTCCAGTTATCAAAGGCAGCATCTTAAGCCGGTTGAAAAAAGAATCACTTTGTCCCACTCATCCTGTCAATGAACTTGAAGATCCTTCAGGGTCACTGCCCTTGGTTGTAACGACCTCTATCAGTGATAGTCACCTATCAACTAAGGTGATTCCTATTTTGAAAGCTCCTACTAAAGAACCAAGTTTAGTGCTTCATACTTCAAAGCCTACTACTCAGTTTCCAGGATTCTATTGTCCTGTCCCCTGTCACTGCACCAGCCATATGCTCTCAGGGGTTCTCATGCACTGCCAGGAGCGAAATATTGAAAGTTTATCTGATTTAGGACCTCCTCCTTCAAATCCTAAAAAGCTTATTCTAGCTGGAAACATTATTCAAACATTACTGAAATCAGACCTTGTGGACTATGCCAGCCTGGAAATGCTTCACCTGGGGAACAATCGCATTGAAATCCTTGAGGAAGGATCCTTTATGAATCTGACTAAACTGCAGAAATTATATCTCAATGGCAATCATCTTACAAAGCTAAGTCAGAATCTCTTCCTTGGCCTTCAGCACCTTGAATACTTGTACCTTGAATATAATGCCATCAAAGAAGTTTTGCCAGGGACATTTAATGCAATGCCAAAACTTAAGGTCCTCTACTTAAATAACAACCTTCTGCAGACTTTGCCACCCCATATCTTTTCAGGTGTTCCACTTGCCAGATTAAATCTGAAAACAAACCAATTTGCTCATTTACCTGTGAGTAATGTCTTGGATGAACTGGATATGCTGGTACAAATTGAACTTGAAGACAACCCCTGGGACTGTACCTGTGATTCAGTTGGGCTGCAAAAATGGATACAAAAACTGAGTAAGAATACTATGATGGGTGATATTTTTTGTAAATCTCCAGGACACTTAGCAAAAAAAGAACTTAAATCCCTGAACAGTGAAGTCTTGTGTCCAGGTTTAATAAACAGCCCTGCTCTACCAACTCATGCCAGTTTTGTAGTTGTGACAACCTCTACTACTACTACCAACACGGCAGACACCATCCTGAGGTCCCTTACAGATGCTGTCCCACTTTCTGTTCTAATATTAGGACTTCTTATTGTGTTTATAACTATTGTATTTTGTGCAGCAGGAATAGTTGTTCTTGTTCTTCATCGGCGACGAAGATGCAAAAAGAAACAAGCGGATGAACAAATGAGGGATAGTAGCCCAGTTCACCTTCAGTACAGCATGTATGGGCATAAGACAACACACCACACAACGGAGCGCCCAGCTGCAACTCTCTATGAGCAACGTATGATTACTCCCATGGTTCAGGTCTACCGCAGCCCATCCTTCAGCCCCAAGCATACTGAGCAACAGGAGGAGGGAAGTGAGAAGGAAGCTAGCGATTCCAAACATCTCCGCCGAAGTCTTCTGGAAAGAGAGAACAGTTCACCTCTTACAGGTTCAAATGTCAAATATAAGGCTACAGATCAATCTGCTGAATTTCTATCTTTTCAGGATGCCAGCTGCTTGTATAGAAACATTCTTGAAAAAGAGAGAGAACTGCAGCAACTAGGGATCACAGAGTACCTAAGAAAAAATATTGTCCAGCTCCAGCCTGACATGGAAGTTCATTATCCTGGAGCACATGAGGAGCTGAAGCTAATGGAGACACTCATGTACTCCAGGCCAAGAAAGGTTTTTCTAGAACAAACTAAAAATGAGTATTTTGAACTCAAAGCTAATTTACATGCTGAGCCTGACTACTTGGAAGTCCTGGAGCAGCAAACATGAAGTGATAACATGTTGGGCTGAGGCTGAATTTCTGTAATTCTATTTTAAGTTGGAACCGTTGTAAATAAAAGTGCCTTATAATAACGTGTCAACAGTCAGAACTTAAGCACAGCAGTAATCCTAGCAAAAAAACTCAGGGATCACTGTGGGAAGCCATGGGGTTGTGTGCAGGCAATATGTCTTACCCCAAGTTAAACATGAACTTTGTGTGATTGAACTGTGGGAGGAAGATTGCTTATTGTAATATTCCTCAACATTTTAAAAAGGTGTGCATGGCACTCTCCATTCTGTACCCAACCTATGGAAAAAAATATTTGTTACCTTTACTCTTTCTTTTTTTCCTCAGTTTAATTAGATTCCTTAAAAAAACAAAAACAAAACAAAAAAAATCCCCCAACATACACCTGTGTTTGTAATTATAAGGTTAGAGTGTATTGGTTAGGTTAGTACATGCACTGCATACATGATCATTGTCTACAACTCCACCTATCATATCCTTATAATAAATATGAAAGGATTTGAAATGTTGTCATACGAAATGTCAGTTTAAAAAAACAACACAAAACAAACAAACAAAAACCAACCACAAAAAGAAAATATTTTTGTGTATGCACCCAGAGCCTGCAAATATTTAAGTATTTTACACGGAACTTCATCATGTGCATTCTGTATCAGTATGTGGAAGGAAAAATATGTAACTATGTTTACCCAACATCTTCAATGAAGAAAAAAGCAAGCCTTTTGCTACTATCCCTATCTTATAGCTTTACCTAAGTTTGGACAATCTTTTCTTGAGCTGCTGCTATATAATATTGTGCATCACTGGTGTTTCAACTCATAATCCTGGGCAATTTGAAAAGCTACTGAGAATCAGCTGTAAATATGTTACTGTGTTTAATAAGTTTGATTTTTATATATATATATCTATATATAAATAACTTCTGTGCTGGCTTTAAATATTCTTGGAGGAAACGAGTTTGCTGTGGCTAGGAACGTCCAAGTGCAAATACAGATCATTTCCCACCCTACCCAAAAGCAACTCTCAGACAGAATAACTGCAACAATAAACACATGTGAGGAAGAATAATAGTATTTAGCTGTTTGTACAAAAATATGTTATATTTTCTGAAATTAGAAGAAAACAAAATGTTGTGGGGAAAATAGGTAAAAAAAGTACAACACTGCAGGTTTATTTTTGCAATGAATTCTAGCTAGATTTATATTTACTATTTATTCTGTATAATTTTGTAATTTTTTTCAACTCACAAGAAAAGAAAAAGCTTATTCCTGGCTGCCTTTCAAGCAAATCAAGGAACTGCTCTCTATCAATGAAAAAGAAATAAAGAGTTTTTTAAATGTCTTTTTCTTAAAGGTCACTTTTTAAAGAAGGCAGCAACTTCTGCATGCACAAGTTTAGAACTGTTTGGGAATTAAACACAGTGCTTCTCACTCTTGTCATGTGGACAGAAGCATCTTGTCCAGAATGCAGTAAAGCCCGTCAATTTCTGTGCATGACTGATATGGTACCAAAACACAAATTCTGATCTGCGTTTATCTTCCTCTAAGCAAATCTATTGCAAACTGACTATGCATGAACTTTCTTCCTTTTTTTTTTTTTTTTCCTAATTTCTCTTTGTACAGCAAAAGATCAACTTAATTAATTACATCTTCATATGTATGGTAAACATAGCATTGAAGTCTTGATAAACTCAAAGTAAAAAAGATATATTCTTTAGTTCAGCTTACTGTTGATGTCTTATCTATTTGTATATACAAATGTGAGTTCTTCATATTCTTTGCACATAAATTTCTGACAGAAAATTTTCCTATACTACATACGAAAGTCAGATTCTCAGTTCTTTCAAATTTTCATAGAGATAATGTCTTGGATGGTGCTATACTAATTTCTGTAATTTGAGGATCTGACCACATGTTGTCTCTGTTAACAAATCAACTTCCCTGTTAATATTTTTGAGGTGTCATTAATTTGCTATGGAAGTCAAACTTTTTGACTTCCAAAAATCAAAATGTCAATTACTAGGGAATAACTATTATTTATTTCCTCATTCTATGACTGAGAATAGTTTCCTTCAGAAAACCTGCATATTTGAGAGGATTAAGAAGAGTAAGTCAGGTTACAACAGAGTTGTTTCACTGTTATCTTTATTCCAGACAAGTAAAGATAATGCTAAGTATTACTTGTGCAGGTAAGAGTAAGACAAAAGAAAATGCAGCTACATTAACTTTACATTGCTTTAGGTATCTAGGGTTATTTTAGTTGTCCTTGCATATTCAAGACATGTGAATGAGCTTCACTGACATGCCATAGAACCTATGGAAACCCATGCCCTGATCTGGAGGAGCAACGGGAGCCAAGATGGGATGGCTTAGAGCATAAAAATGACACTAGATGTCTACATTTAAACAATTTAGTTTCACACAGAAAAAAAAATCTAAGTAACTATTATTTGAAATAATTAAGATCCAATGGAAAATTTAATTCAGTCAATGGAAGTGACACTAGAAATCTTTGAATATTGAATCAGACCTGCTAGTTATGTTCTTTTCTGAATTTTCAGAGATCTCAAATTAATGTAGAGAAAAAAAAGAACAAAAATGTACATGATTCTTGATAACAGAGTTTGGTATTTCAGTGTCTTTCATTTCAGTATTTATTTCCATTAGTAAAAAAAGGGTATAAAAATAATGCCCTAAAATTGGCAAAATGCAGAGTAACGATGATTCAGGCCCTCAGACTTAAATCTAAGAGAAATAGCTTCAGACTCAAGACAATTGCCACATGCACAAATGTCACTTTGCCTAGTTGCTAACGGTTACTTGGCAGAATGTTGGGGACAACTGTGTGGCAAAATGTTCTTCTTCATTGCAGTCTCACAGCATCAGAAAGAAGAGTGAGATAAACTCATGTCAAAGCAACTCAGTTATACAGCTGTTTCAGAGCATCACTCAGCAGAATTAGAGAGCTTTAGCTTTTAGCTTTCCCTCAGCAGGGAGATTCACATCATTCATTGTATAAGGGTAACTGTGTCAGTCTGTAACACTGCAAGTGGTTTTGCAGTATCCAGGAATCACTAGAATGTGGCACGTCATCCACTTCCCTATCATCTGGCTCTACTGGGCTGCCATGTAGTGAAATGTATTTGTATGATGAGTCTGCCTATAGCCTTACCTCTTAATAACAGTCTCAGACAGTGGTTTTCCAGCTATGAGGACACTTTATATTGCTATAACAATAAGATATAGGAATTTGGCGTTATATGATTATTCTTCAGCTGAAGAATATCAACATCTGCTGATAAAAATAAAATTATGACATAAGGAAGGATCATGTACAAAGAAAGAAGGGTGCAATATCTGTTTCTAAAAGTTCCTCGGAACATTTTCATTATAACAATTAGAAATGTGTCCTTAATGTTATTGGTGTTTGTGGAAAGTTGGGAGGGGTATTCAGAAATATTTTTGTTAAAACCATCTCTCTTTTTTTTTTCTTTTTTTTTTTTTTTTTTTTTTTCTTTTTCCCTAGTGACAGGCACAGTTAAGTGTTTTGATACATTTCACTTAGCTAGAATAATAGAGGTTGGAAGGCAAACCATGTTTGACAGTCTGCAACAAAGTGGATCCATTTTTCTCCTGTCAGCACAATAGTTTAATTGAGTGCAAGAACAGTGCTTCATCAAGCACGCTGGTGTATGTGGCAGCTATGTTATTGTTGTCTCAAGGTAACCAACACTACCATTTTTCCCCTCACATTTGAGTGAAGAAAATATATTAAATAACACTATAGACCTGTTCCCTAAATAAACAGATATTAAAGCAATTTATTGCACTTTTTTATTTTCAACTGTTTTTTTATCTTTTCAACTTCATAAAAGTCAAACATATTTCTCTTTCTTTTTCTTCCTGCTACAGGTATTTTTCACACAGACCTTTAGTACTGATACTTGAATATATTACCTGCAGTGATGCCTCTCTAAACTTCTGAACAGAAAACGCAACCCCCCAACCCCCAAAACCCCTTCCAACAAAATCTGTAAATTTACACATAAATTAAGGTATTTGCCTATTCAGCAATGGTCCAATATTTTCAAACATTCTTCTCCATTAGAATGACAGGTTAACCTTTTTATAACCAAATTTCAGACTGCAAATGAATTCATAGTTTTTGACAGTAATATGAAAAGCTACTAAATTAAAATCCAAAACTTTTCCATTTGCAGTATTTTTTTCTCTGCTTGGAATCTGAGGATCAGTTTTTTGCACTTCTTTACATGACAAAGAACTCCACAGTATGACCCCACATAGAGGATGTTTACAATGTACCACTTACTTACCTACATGGAGATTACTAATTGTATAGTATGCTAAACTGCAAAGATAAGTTTGACTAGGATGGGAAACCATCTTAAAAAAATCCATTTCTGATGTGTTAATAACAAAGGGTATTTACCACATAAACCCCCACGTTATTTCACAAGATAAAGTAATAGTGGCAAGGAAAAAAATGGAGACTGAATCTCAAAGTCATCATCAGAAGGGATTCTGGATTATCATTCTGAGGATGCCATTGTCTACAGCAATATATCAGCCACACCAACACAATCTGCAGGTTTCATGTAGATGCCCTGAAATCATCATGAGGGGAAAAAACAATCAAGTACTTGTCTTATTTCAAAAGATCAGCTGAGAAACTTTCTTAAGACTGGCACGTCTCTCTTCTCTTGTGCTCCCAAACACAGAACGCACTCATTTCTATTAATGAATTTCCTGCTCAGTCATAGACAGCTCTCTGGCAGTACAATCTACTGTGGCAATTGAAACCTACTGCTGGGAGAGGTTTTACAGTATGTAAAATTTGTGCATTGCTTTCAGTGTTCAGTTCCTCGGGGACTTGATTTTTGGTGCTCTCTGTTGGATTTAAGACAGGGAAGATGGGTCTATAATTGATCTTGTATTGTAAGTCAAAAGATCTGTCCTTTTTTGATTTTCTGAAGTTTATGATATTCTTGATCTTGTCTGAGGAGTTGGTATCAAATTCTTTTGTTCCTTGAAACAGAAGTGAGCCTTAGCTGGAACCAATATGGGGAAGATAATCGCCATACTGAAAAGATATAGTATGGCATTTTCTTCCCTGCACATCTCCTAACAGTCAACTTTGGCTTTTTAACACAACAGAACAAATTCTTAAGAGCCACAGTCTAATGGAAAGCAGCTAACCTCAAGGAAGAAAGTAAAACACCAGATGTTGTTCATCTCTATGAAAGCAAGATGCGAAGAATAACTTTTTTTTTTTATTATTTATTCAGCTTCACCAAGTTGGAGTGCAAGTACATGTGCACAGCACATTTCATAAAACATTTACCAAAGTTTTGTGTTTTAAGAGATTAACTTCAAAATATTCACAGTATGTTCCTCCTATTACTACTGGAAGGACTACTTCTACTCCTACTATTGCTTTTAGTTGATGCAATGGAATGACTAAATAGAATACAGAAAAAAAGAAAAAACTTGGTTTCATATATCAAGAGAAATATTATTGTAACTTCAGCTGTTTGCACTTGTAGATCAATTCATCCAGATTATTTAATTTTAAGATAAATTGTTTTACAAGTTAAGATTTTTAAAAAATTCTTCTAGTTGTAATTAATTTCCAAATAAACTACAGAAGAGTAGAAAATTAATTGTTCAAACAGAAGGAAGTCTGAAACTTTTATATATGCAGAAATGTTATGGAATGTTAGCATAAACTTGCACTTTAAAATAAACTATACAATTTATTTTGTTATCTCATAAAAGTTACTATTATTTTTAGTTTTAAATTAAGAGACATCTCAGCATTTTTGCATTTTTTAAATTCAAAGCCAACATGACACTTCCATGACACATATTTGGGTTAAATACATATTAAATGGTTCTATATTAAGACATATTAAAAAAAATAATACTGTCAAATATAATCTGATACTCCCCCAATCTTTCCCTGCTGAAACTGTGTAGTGTGCTGTGCAAAAAAAAAAAAAAAAAAAAAGCACATTTCCTGGACAAGGAGAACAAACAAGAAGATTGATTCTTTTGTATCTCTGCTATATGCACTTTTTGGGGAGTAAAATATTATGGAATCCCATCTCTGTGGTACAGTATGTTCACACAGTTCATATGAGATGTAATTAGGTAAGCTGTTCATACTTAAAACAATTTAATGCATGACATTCTTAACACAAGAGCTTTGCCTAACCAGTATTCTATGCAATCATGTAATTTTGTAAATAGAAGGTTGTTGCAACTGCACTTTTTTAAAAGATCTTGTGTGTCAAATATCCTTTGAATATATTTACTAGATCAGATCCCAAAGATCCTCTCAAATCTTTATGAAACTGGATAAGACACAAGATTCCAGGCTGCCAATTCTGGGCTAGTTTATGGGCATCCAGACACCCTGGATCTTTGGGTACTTGGAGGACAGTGAAAAACCTGTAAGGTCATGTGCTATAGATGAAGAATTTTTGAGCAACTGTTAATGATTTAGATTGTTTTTTTCATCTAGCTTGAGGTGTTCAATATTCTACAGTATTGTATCATATGACTTAAGGATGAACATAAAACTTTAATAAATCAGAAATGTAGCATTTAGATACCACAGTTCACAAAAGGTAAATAATTCCATGAGATATTATGAAATGAAGATTAAGATATGGAGATTTTGACTGTCTCATGTGTTACATATAATAGATCACTTCAGGAGAGATGAGAGGGAGGTGGTGTTGCTGTCTATTGACCACTCACGCAGTCAGATTTCCTGAAGGCAAATGCTCTGCTGAGGATATCTATCTCATGCTGCCATACAGGATATCATGAAGGCTGAATCATGTTCTATAGATTCTAAAGTAATTGTTTATTATAAACTGAAATCTATCACTGCTCTAAACACTGAAGTGACATTTGAAGTCAACTGCACTTCTTGCAGGCTCAGATTCCATGATTATTTTTATTCATAAAAATGACCACAGAATCAACACAAGCTTTACTATTTTCCTATATAAAAGCAATCTTGTAAAGAAAATTATGCCTTCTGAATTTTTGATTCATGTCCTGATCCAAGAGCCATTAAAGCTAGGGAATGATCTCTTTTAGATCTGGAGTTATGCATCATCATCTTAAAAGTCTATAGTTTTGTCTATACAGATATGTATTTAAAAAAAAAAAAAAAAGTGTGCAAAAACTTAGGGGTGTTACTGCACCAAGTCTTTTTCCAGCCAGCATGAATTGGAAGTAGACCTGACCAGTGACTGTTCATATAAGGCCCAACCATATGTTAGCTTCACAAAAATAATTCTGAAGATTCCTGTGACACTGTCTCCTGAAACATGAAAGGTATGTGTCTGGTTTTTCCTCTTATTTTTTCTAACAGCTAGGTATGTAAAGAAGATCAAAACATGGGTTATAAAGGTGAATACCAATAGTAAACACCTAAAAGGTATTTGGATAATAAGAAAACCTTCTTCACTGGAAGGGGTAGCGCAGCACTGAAATGCGTTTCCCAAAGTATCTGTGGAACCTTAGTCCCCAGGAGATTTTCAAGACTTTACTGTACAAAGTCACAGGGGGTCTAGAGGAAGCAATAGTCCAGCTCAAAGCAGGAAATTGGACTAGGCGACATCCAGAGGTCCCTTCCAGGTAAAATATCTGTGGTTCTGTTATGATTCTGTAAAAGATTTTTGAGGGCAAAGTAGAAGAGTCTTTCTCTTCTATACATAGGTTTCCTGAATATAAAGTTAAGGAAAAAGGCAATACTCACCAAATGCTGTCATGAAATAAAGCTTTTCAACTAACTTCTGTAAGATACAGAGAATCAATAATATTGATGCTGCATCAAATTAAACAGTACTCTGATGCTGGTCTGAATACATGTGAACTGTGGTTACCTAAGTTTATTGGTTTTTGGTATTTGTTTTTCTTACACGACAGGTGATTTCAAATTTCTAAATAAAATGCTGAAACTATCTGAAAATATTGAAGAGTGGTCTATTTCTGTACTGGTTGAATTAATGAACCTTGTTTTCTTGACATACTGGTGTTGTAATTCTTCACACATTTCAAAGGTAGTGATAATCTTACTTTTTCAAAGGATCTTGCAATCTTTAACAGTTCTTACTTTTTATATTCTATTTGTCTGAAGGCCAAATTATTATGCAGTCTGATTAATGTACATTTTAAATTAAAAATATTTTTTACATAAAATGCTACTTTGAATCTTTCATATTATAAAGCAGTAGTTGGAGTAAAGTGCATCTCTAAATGTAACTGATTTAGTCAAATTGGGATCTATTTGATATAAATAGGTTTTGATTTTTAAAAATTGTATGACAATTTGCTTATCTCTACAGTTAGGGATTTGAGAGGGGGCTGCTTTGTATATTTGCTTATGATGCTTCTGGAAACAGTAACTTCATGGAGAACTTTTGATACTCCTAAAAGAAAAGTACGTAGTATAGTTAAGTAGTGTTTAGAATCACTATACCTAAAAAATTATCCTGAAAAGTTTGTACTTTCAGTTTGTTTGCTCTGTTCCCTAGGTGGTATTGGATGTACATTCAGCTTTTATTGTTTCCTCAGCTTCATTTGCCACTTAGATAGGATTAGATTTGCAACTGTATCAATGGAATTTTAAACAATATGAAATTGTTAGGCTTTGATGATTGAAGTAAGCATGCTCCTTTCCAGTAAACACATCATCGCAGATGTGTTTATTGATAGTTTATTATGCATTGANTTTGATGATTGAAGTAAGCATGCTTCTTTCCAGTAAACACATCATTTATTATGCACTGGTTATCATCACATCAGCTAATTGTCTTGGTTATTACCATCTTCTTTTGGGTCACGAACCACTGCAAGTAATACTCTAAGGGTCACTTTCTTTTTCCCATCAAAAACGTAAGAATTACAACTCTTTAAGAAATATTAACATTAGAAAACATATTAATGCCATTACATGTGATGCAAGTACTCAATGAGACCACTTAATAGGACTTATTTATCCATACATATTTTCTCAAATGAAAATCTCTTTGGGTTTTGTTGGACTTTGGATTATCTCAGAAAAGAGCTCATGCCTCTCTTCTTCAACGTTCAAATCCTGTGCTTTCTTAGAGTGTATTGTTAAGGAAAAGAAAGTATGGGCAATATTACTGCTGAGCAGTGGAAAGCATATTAGACCTCTCTTTGGTCTAAGTGCAGTGCTTCATGCTAGTGTTAGTAATCAGTCTTTTCACAGTCCTTGTATGGTATGTTATCTATTACCTGAAACCAAATACTTCCATATAGATTTAAAGCAAACAAAGTTGCAATGACATTTTCCTTTTTCTTACACTCTTCTCTAGGTATGTACTGGATATTAAATGGATCTTTAATTTGACTTGGGATGGCTGTCAGTAAATTCTTAGTATATATTTGTTCAAGAACATTGTGGAAACCAGTCCTCTCAGACATAACTGTAACTGTAACTTGGTTTCTTGATATTTTTTAATGGAATATTTTTTAATATAAATTCCTAACAATTTCCATTCTTATGATAGTACTGTATTATATTAATATGGTAAATTAAACCTCTTAAAGGTAGTGCAAACATGGATGTGTTTCTACCAGAACAATTATTTAGCCACGTGAGGAGGAAATGAAAGATTCAAATTATTAAAATAATCACAGAGAACCATCCATAAAAATTTAATGAAACATCTGCTACTTTGAGTTTAAACACAGACATAAGATTGTAAATTTTTTTCAGAAACAGACACAAAAATACTCCTTACTCCTGCAACTTAAAAGTAGAAAATGAGACACCAGTCATGTAATTCTTTGATATTAATGTCAATCAAAAATGTGATTGCTTTCTACATTTTGAAAATTTCCTTCCCACATAAAAAGTTTTTTCAGACAAGAGATGGCTAAACAGGCTATGGAAAATTACTGATTTAATGCACAGGTATTCTGGTAGTACTGCAGTGAATGCTTGGTCTCACTTCTAACAGGAAGACCCAAGAGAGGACTGAAAAACATAAGCAGTGTTTTAGTCAAAACAACTGAAAAAAAACCAACCCAACCCAACCCAACCCAACCAAACAGAAAAAAAACCACAAAGAAATAAATCATTAAGGAAAAAAAAAAGGTTAAAGAAGATAAAAACATTTCAAACACTGATGTGTGGTGCTCTGCATTGCCTAATATTTCTCTTCAGTATAGGTTTTATTGCTTTTTATTGCTTTTTATTGCTTTTTTGCTTCCATTTTTTAAGCTTCCCCCCCCCCTTTTTTTTAAATATATTTATAACTTTGTCACCCAAATAAATTTAAATTGTGGGGGTTTTAATTGGCATCTTTCTAGGTGTTTCTTGCTCATCTTTGGACGATGATGTAGTCTCTATCCTGGGCTTTGAAAACAAAACAGATGACTAAGGTCCTAACAAACTTGCTAGTGTATAACTCATTTCTTGGGTTCTTTTATCTTTTGGTGTAAAAACATAACAATACAAACAAATAGAGCAATGGGAGTGGGGGAGGAAGGAAAGGAATTACAGCTCAAGCTGGCTGGGAATTTTCCATCAAAGTTCAGCTTGATGGAAAAAAATGTGTTTTCAAAACCCTCACTATTTCACACAAGAAGACTTTTTTTGCAAAAAATAACACCTATTTTTTTCAGTTTAACACGGGTGTCAATAATTAAATATTTCAGTTTTTCAGACTGTTCTGTTTTGACATTACTCACCTCTAATCTTTCATAAAACCCTATGGAAATTGTAGGAGGTGAGCTTATGATTTGACTTCATTTTTTTCTGTTGAAAATGTTTATTCATTGAGCAACATCTTTCATTATAGCTTTGCAATTTTCCATCTAGCTTGATTGCTGGAAGGCCTAGCCACACAAAAATAATAGGAGTGTGGGAAAGATGGCAGAGTATTATCATAAAATAGTTTGGGTTGGATGGGACGTCAAAGATCATCTAGTTCCAACCACTCTGCCATGGGCAGGGACACCCTCCACTAGAACAGGTTGCCCAAAGCCCCATCCAACCTGGTCTTGAACACTGCCAGGGAGGGGGCATCCACAGCTTCTCAACGCAACCTGTGCCAGTGCCTCACCACCCTCATAGAGAATGTTTTTGGGGTTTTTTTATATCTAATCTAAATCTACCCTCTGGCAGTTCTGATACAAGTTTCACTGGCTGTAACAGTCAAAACTGGATCAGGCAAAAAGAAATTGAATGTTTCACTTTAGGAATCATATACTTTTTTTTCACTTTTTTTCTTTTTTTTTAAAGAGCATATTTATGAACAGATTTTCATAAATATTTTGCTATTTTACTTTCTGTTTTCATACAAGCTTAAACAAAATTGATGTTCAAACTTTTCTATTTCACCAACTATGTTAAACACAACAAATCATTTGTGTCATATACTAAGATTATCAGTTCTCATGAACCTAACGTAAGAATGCAATGTATTGGGTTTGGGTGCCAGACTCTTAAAATGCATGCCTGACTAGGATCACCCATACTAACTGACTGCAAGGCCCGTGAGCCTCTGCACTGGTGGCTCTTAGATTAGTAGCAGGTAATTATTCCAACCTACTAAAGGAGATCATGAAGGACATGACTTGCAGCATGTACTTAATGTTCACAAGTTAGATGAAAGAGCTAAGCTACTGATTCCCACAACCTGGAGAAGCTTCTAGTGGTCAATCCAAATCTTTCAGTGCAATTCCCTTCTAACTATTTTAGAGAAAATTTCATGGGCATAAGAAAGATCTACTGACAAATGTCTAGGGTTTTTTTTGTTTGTTTTTTTCAATTTGGAAAATACAAAGTCAGCCTCTGTGCAAGAGCTTGTCTCTTTTCTTCAGGTTTTGGTGGGTTTGAATTTGTTTGTGGTTCCTTTTTCCTCTCCTCTCCTCTCCTCTCCTCTCCTCTCCCCTTTTCTCCTTTTTAAAGTATCTAACTCATAAACCCTATGTAATTTCCTTGATATGAAGGAATGAATATAATGACAATTTAATAATTTATCTGAATTTTATTACTGGCATTTTGTACAAAGATAGTGATTTTAGTTCTTTTCTGTTCAATTTGCACATTGCATCACAGAAACTTCATTACAGTAGAAACACCACGTCACCAGTATACTGTCAGTAGTCCAATTATCACAGGAGTTAGAATCATGTAAAAATGGGTGTTCAAGTGGATAATTCAAAGATCTGAGAGGAAATAATTTAGTAACCTGAAGAGACACTCTTTACTAGTACTTGCTATATCACTTAGAAAAGAGAATGGAGAATTACAGAATAAAAACACTGAATTAAGCATAGTAATATTTGGATCATCTATTTTTTTTTTAAGACCAACTGCTGTGGAGCATAAAAGAGGAAGCTGTTTCTTGTATTAATGTTACACAATTACTTCTCCATTTCCATTTGAACATCATCCTCTGACCGAGTCTTCAGCTTTACCTGTGAGACATTTACTAAAGAGAATTCTTTTTCTTGTTATCACCAACAAAACAGAAAAAAAAATCTGAGGGGAAATAAAAGAGCTGCTCTGCTAGCATCTTATCTGCTGTGGATGTATGTGTGTTTCTCTACCTATTTACCTACTAATCTTTCTTAAGCTGTGGGCATAGCGATGGATCAGTTTTTCTACTCCAGCAGATTGTGTTTGTCAATCATTCCTAGTAAACACGCATTGGAATACACAAGTTGTCTGGCCCATCAACAGGTTTAGCTTCACATTCGGGAAGTTCGATAAGGAATTCCATATTTAGTAACAGGCTTTGATTGTTTGTATAAAATAAACATATGTCACAGTTATCAAATATTTTGTTCACAGTTGGTAGTACGTTAGGTGTGTTATCAAAGATGAAATGCCAGCATTACCTAAAATTATTGCAGGGTCTGTTGGACCCTCCCTAGATCTGGAGAGCAATGGCCACTTCAACTACTGATGCTAGGACCCCCACTTGCTTTCATAATAAACCTGTATTATTAGCAAGTATTTTCTCTATTAGGTAATTTAGACCTTTGGCCAGTTAAAACATTTATTGGAATAACAATAAATTCTCAGCTCCGTGCTTATAATATGTTCCCTTTTCCCTATAAGAAAATTTGAGTAGACATTGAGAAAACTTTCTGGTGAAGTAGACAGTCAGGTAGGCATCGATGGAATTAAGTAATATGTATGATGAAGAAACAAAAAGTAAGGTTTAAGCACCGAGACAGTATTTAGGCAGATCCACTTTTATACTATATCTTAACCAAACTCTCATTTTTTAAACTTGGTGAGGGTTGAAGATGTAATAATCAGCACCATCATTTTCATTCAAAGGGCACAATTTACAATAATCCTTCTGCATGAACATTAGACCATGAGGCATACAGCTTTTTCTTTTGCCC